>OX246749.1:5691978-6099478 GCA_945910005.1 Isoperla grammatica | reverse complement strand
TACTGTCAGTTGTCACAACATCACTCGTACCAACTGTCCCGTGGTCGTGTATTACGGTCGCAATGATCCGTACTGCGCCTCACAGGTGAGTTACGTTGCTACTACTGTCAGTTGTCACAACATCACTCGTACCAACTGTCCCGTGGTCGTGTATTACGGTCGCAATGATCCGTACTGCGTCTCACAGGTGAGTTACGTTGCTACTACTGTCAGTTGTCACAACATCACTCGTACCAACTGTCCCGTGGCCGTGTATTACGGTCGCAATGATCCGTACTGCGCCTCACAGGTGAGTTACGTTGCTACTACTGTCAGTTGTCACAACATCACTCGTACCAACTGTCCCGTGGCCGTGTATTACGGTCGCAATGATCCGTACTGCGCCTCACAGGTGAGTTACGTTGCTACTACTGTCAGTTGTCACAACATCACTCGTACCAACTGTCTGGTGGCCGTGTATTACGGTCGCAATGATCCGTACTGCGCCTCACAGGTGAGTTACGTTGCTACTACTGTCAGTTGTCACAACATCACTCGTACCAACTGTCCCGTGGCCGTGTATTACGGTCGCAATGATCCGTACTGCGCCTCACAGGTGAGTTACGTTGCTACTACTGTCAGTTGTCACAACATCACTCGTACCAACTGTCCCGTGGCCGTGTATTACGGTCGCAATGATCCGTACTGCGCCTCACAGGTGAGTTACGTTGCTACTACTGTCAGTTGTCACAACATCACTCTTACCAACTGTCCCGTGGCCGTGTATTACGGTCGCAATGATCCGTACTGCGCCTCACAGGTGAGTTACGTTGCTACTACTGTCAGTTGTCACAACATCACTCGTACCAACTGTCTGGTGGCCGTGTATTACGGTCGCAATGATCCGTACTGCGCCTCACAGGTGAGTTACGTTGCTACTACTGTCAGTTGTCACAACATCACTCGTACCAACTGTCTGGTGGCCGTGTTTTACGGTCGCAATGATCCGTACTGCGCCTCACAGGTGTGTTACGTTGCTACTACTGTCAGTTGTCACAACATCACTCGTACCAACTGTCTGGTGGCCGTGTATTACGGTCGCAATGATCCGTACTGCGCCTCACAGGTGAGTTAAGTTGCTACTACTGTCAGTTGTCACAACATCACTCGTACCAACTGTCTGGTGGCCGTGTATTACGGTCGCAATGATCCGTACTGCGCCTCACAGGTGAGTTACGTTGCTACTACTGTCAGTTGTCACAACATCACTCGTACCAACTGTCTGGTGGCCGTGTATTACGGTCGCAATGATCCGTACTGCGCCTCACAGGTGAGTTACGTTGCTACTACTGTCAGTTGTCACAACATCACTCGTACCAACTGTCCCGTGGCCGTGTATTACGGTCGCAATGATCCGTACTGCGCCTCACAGGTGAGTTACGTTGCTACTACTGTCAGTTGTCACAACATCACTCGTACCAACTGTCCCGTGGCCGTGTATTACGGTCGCAATGATCCGTACTGCGCCTCACAGGTGAGTTACGTTGCTACTACTGTCAGTTGTCACAACATCACTCGTACCAACTGTCCCGTGGCCGTGTATTACGGTCGCAATGATCCGTACTGCGCCTCACAGGTGAGTTACGTTGCTACTACTGTCAGTTGTCACAACATCACTCGTACCAACTGTCTGGTGGCCGTGTATTACGGTCGCAATGATCCGTACTGCGTCTCACAGGTGAGTTACGTTGCTACTACTGTCAGTTGTCACAACATCACTCGTACCAACTGTCTGGTGGCCGTGTATTACGGTCGCAATGATCCGTACTGCGTCTCACAGGTGAGTTACGTTGCTACTACTGTCAGTTGTCACAACATCACTCGTACCAACTGTCTGGTGGCCGTGTATTACGGTCGCAATGATCCGTACTGCGTCTCACAGGTGAGTTACGTTGCTACTACTGTCAGTTGTCACAACATCACTCGTACCAACTGTCTGGTGGCCGTGTATTACGGTCGCAATGATCCGTACTGCGCCTCACAGGTGAGTTACGTTGCTACTACTGTCAGTTGTCACAACATCACTCTTACAAACTGTCCCGTGGCCGTGTATTACGGTCGCAATGATCCGTACTGCGTCTCACAGGTGAGTTACGTTGCTACTACTGTCAGTTGTCACAACATCACTCGTACCAACTGTCTGGTGGCCGTGTATTACGGTCGCAATGATCCGTACTGCGCCTCACAGGTGAGTTACGTTGCTACTACTGTCAGTTGTCACAACATCACTCGTACCAACTGTCTGGTGGCCGTGTATTACGGTCGCAATGATCCGTACTGCGTCTCACAGGTGAGTTACGTTGCTACTACTGTCAGTTGTCACAACATCACTCGTACCAACTGTCTGGTGGCCGTGTATTACGGTCGCAATGATCCGTACTGCGCCTCACAGGTGAGTTACGTTGCTACTACTGTCAGTTGTCACAACATCACTCGTACCAACTGTCTGGTGGCCGTGTATTACGATCGCAATGATCCGTACTGCGTCTCACAGGTGAGTTACGTTGCTACTACTGTCAGTTGTCACAACATCACTCGTACCAACTGTCCCGTGGCCGTGTATTACGGTCGCAATGATCCGTACTGCGCCTCACAGGTGAGTTACGTTGCTACTACTGTCAGTTGTCACAACATCACTCGTACCAACTGTCCCGTGGCCGTGTATTACGGTCGCAATGATCCGTACTGCGCCTCACAGGTGAGTTGCGTTGCTACTACTGTCAGTTGTCACCACATCACTCGTACCAACTGTCCGTTTACTTACCTATGCTTTCGTCACAGGCGAGGCACTCGTAGCCAAGACAGTGAACCGCCCGAGACAATCGCTGATTGGCTACGAGTACCTCGCCTGTGACGAAAGCATGCGTACGGTTGTCTTGTGTTGCCTATACCTGTGTTTACTGCTCTCCTGTCTATTATGACGTCACACCCATGTCTACTTCTCTTGTCTCCAGGACATCGACAACCTCTACAGTCGGCTCGCGAACCCGATTGGCAAGTTTATTGTCGACCACCCAAAGTGGAACCACATAGACTTCCTGTGGGGTAGAGACGTTAAGGCTCTAGTGTTTGATGACGTCATGGCAACCATGGACAGACTAGTGGATTCACATAGACTTCCTGTGGGGTAGAGACGTTAAGGCTCTAGTGTTTGATGACGTCATGGCAACCATGGACAGACTAGTGGATTCACATAGACTTCCTGTGGGGTAGAGACGTCAAGGCTTTAGTCTTTGATGACGTCATGGACAGACCAGTGGAACCACATAGACTTCCTGTGAGGTAGAGACGTCAAGGCTCTAGTCCTTGATGACGTCATGGACATACTACAACACTCTAACTAACGACACGGAGTATAGAGTGTGTCACATTTCGATTAAAAGCTTGGCCGATGAATTTGTTATTTGGCTTTGGGTAATATATTATTTATTTTCTTAGTATAAGGCAATTATGGTAATAATTTATCAAGTTAATGAACTTTAAAAAACAATTTAATATGTAATTCAAGATGCATTCCATGACTTGGAAAATAAAACTTAGAATGCAAATTTATCGGCCAAGTTTTTAATTATATCATACAATGTGTTAGTTTTGTTTTTCCCACTTCGAAATGTGTCAATAAGTTAATTTAATTTTGTAATTATTGTTGTTAATATATGTATTTATCAATTATTAAGTGATGTACCGGTAAACATTTAAATATTTGTTTATGTAATTATAATTACTATATTTATATATTTGAAATAAAATAATTGGCTTCGCTACAATTTTATGTATCACGTCCTTTAAATGTTGAGCCTCTTTTGAAATTGGCGGTTTTGTACTTGTGCCCTCTTTGGTTTGTAACGGGTTGTCTTCTCCGTTTTGGGCTTGGCCTCTTTTTGGTACATTTTTTGCATTTTTGTTTTGGTATTACATAATTCGTGACGACAACACCTTGTATCTTACGCCGATAGCAGTATAGTGTTCCTAACTATGTCACAGGTATTACTTGTTCTTTCCACTGGTATCCACTGTTTATATAATTCCTTATGATTATTTAACTCAAGTCAAAATAGCGAGTTCAATACAATAAAAGTTCCTTAACCAAATAAAAAATATAAACCACCAGTAATGTTATAACTAAATCTGAATAAAAATCCATACACACACTCCTATTACCAGAAAATGAGAAATGACCCATAAAGTAAATTACGTTTGCACTAGAGCTACCTGGGTCTTCTTGCAGATATAGACTAACAGCGTACAATACAATAATAATGTACATAATCATATAACAAGGTCAATTAATAATTTCAATGTAAAACATTTAAATAAAGCTGCAACACAAAAGTCCATATTTTATGCTGGATTAAGAATGTTTGACCATGCTTCTGAATTAAATTTTGGAAAGTTTTTTATTTTAGTATTTCTTATATGTCCGGGCAGGACATATAAAAAATACTAAAATAAAAAACTTCCCAAAATTTAAATCAGAAGCAAAAAATATGAACTTGAACATCAATTGTACAATTAAAAATAATATTTGATGGTAAAAATAATTTGTAAGTAAATTGTATTGATGGTAATAATAAGATAGTAGTGTAATCTGTGGTTTACCACAGGTGTAACTGTGGAAGTGTATGTATGTATGACAATAATAGCTGGCGAAGCTAAATACACACAATGTTATCTTATCTCATCATCACGCACAACGCCTCTTCCGGACTCAAGTCATAAGTTGCGTTCACAAATTGATTAAACCGGAAGCAGAAAAGGATTTGCCTGCGCCAATATTTCCAGGAGATCCGTAAAGTTGCGGCTCCCTCCACTATCCCGCAAATAGCTAAAAATGCATCCGGATATCCTAAAGTTGATCTGCCCCAGCAAGTCTGCCATTTTTAATTAACTGTAAATTTGCGTCGGTAAATCTTTGTGCATCAGGAATAACGTTGACAGAGTTATGTAAGGTAGAGGCACAACGCAATCGGCAGTTTGTCTACCGCCTTTTACTGCCCAACATACTTAAGTCGGGTAGTAGGAGCTCGCTAAGCGACGCGATGACGGAATGTTCGGCTGTCTTCGTATATCTTCGTTGAAGTAGCCGACCAATCAGGCTCCCGTCATCGCGTCGCTTGGCAAACTCCTACTACCCGACTAAAGTATGTTGGGCAGTAAAAGGCGGTAGACAAACTGCCGATTGCGTTGCGACTCTACCCTCAACCTTATCGTGGACAGGTTTTTGTGCTGTGCTGATCCCGAGAGCTATGCCGGAAGCGTATGCTTCTGGTAGGGCCACCCTAGCCGGACAGGTCAAGAGGGAGAAGCCAGACGAAATGCAGTCTGCATCCCCCATATTACTTCCATTCCACTTCTCTTCCTAGCCCTCCTACTTGCCCCTTTCCTCCAAACATCTTCATTTTCACATTTGACCCACACTCATCGTCTCGATTAGCCAAGTTGCAAAGATAGGAGACGTAAAGCCGAAATATCAATCTATTGATCTTCAGTCAACGGCCAACCAAAGGGGAAACTTCTTTGCGGACTCAACGCTACGTAGAGAGGTGCGCAAAGTCGACGATAGAGTGCGTTGCGCATGCTGCCGCCTAGCGGCTAGTCGTATAACTCCTGACCTTGTGCGTACCCTCTAACGGCTATCATTGTCCGCGAGTTCGACGAGCCTCCGCTAGGCGGAGATCATCAACTAGCTAGTTAGTAAGGTATTTGGTTGAGGATTTCAAGATCTTTGGACCTGCAACAATATTATGTGTTTACTTTGTTGTTGTTTCCCGAATGATTAGCAACCTGTTTTATTTCTCTCTGTGAGAATATTGATGTCGCTAGGTCAGTGTTCGAGTTTCGGTGATGGCTTTGAAGTGTACGCCGTGTTTAAGGATGGTCCACACAGATTTTTTAAGCATAAGATTTAAGGTTTAACGCGTAGTCGTAAAGTTGGATCATAGGAAACACGTACTGGCGTTCACACAAGTTTTAGTTTTAAGACGTTGTTTTTAGTTTTAAGACGTTGTTTTCATTGTTGAAACCTTATGCATTATGTCTTAAAAATCTGTGTGGACCAGCCCTTAACAGTGGTAATCATAGTTTGTTTGGCATCAAGCGTGTGCGAGCCACAGGTGGACCTACCGGCAGAGTTGACGGTCAATGACAGATGGGTCACGTGGCCGGGACAGTTTCCCTACACGGTGTACGTTGAAACCAGAGCTAAAGACTCGTCCTGCGATATAGACGGCTTCGATTGTCCGTATTGTACGAGCGAGAAGTACGAGTATTGCACGGGTATTCTGCTGACGCTCTCTTGGGTGGCGACCAAGTCCAGATGCTTTGACAAGTCCAGGTTCTCTCCGCCAGACATCGTCACCAGCGTGATAGCCGGAGACGGATATGACCTCCTAGGCCAAGAGAGGTACCACAGACAAGTGCGCAGCAGTAAGCACCACGAACTGTTGGAGCAAGCCGCGAATATCAGTAACGAGATCGCCATTTTGGAAGTGCTCGAACCGTTTGAGATGTCGTCTTACGTTCACCCCATCACCATTGCTAAAGGACCAGTACCAGAAGGGACAAAATGCTTTATGGTTGGCTACGGACAACCTAATTTAGAAGAAGACGAATTTAAGAAAAAGAAACTGGGTTGGAACTACGGCATAAGTAAATATGGAATGTGTTCGCTGGAGGAAAATATTTTTTGCGTTGAACGGTTTAAAAGTCGACGCGGTCCTAGCTGGGGCGATGAGGGCGGTCCGTTTGTGTGTGGGAACTGTCTGCTCGGAGGAATGTATGTCGGCGCAACTCTCCCTGACCGAAAAAGCTTGTTCGAACACCCGACATACGTACGTATTATACAGGCTCTTATACCAGGTCTTATTATACTAGGCCCAACATACCAATCTCAGGTCATTGTCTACTACCCCTTTCAACCGCGCCAATTGAAAGAAAATCAACAGATATACTACTCCCAACGAAAGTATTCGCATACCGATCTCAGGTCATTGTCTACTGCCCCTTTCAACCGCACCAATTGAAAGAAAATTAAGTATTAACAGATATAGGCCTACCTGGCGTTCTTTCACACATTCGTAGGCCTAAATGCACGGTACGGCTTAGTCGAGTGCACGGCGGTTTGGCCACGCCCTCCATTACAGGTAACCAACGAAAGGTTTTAAATTATTCCCAATAGACCTGTTTAGACTAGATTGTAGGATTTACCGAAGTAGAAAATTAAGTTGTCACCTTGGACTCGGCTGTGTCGTAAGCATCAGAATACTTTCGTTGGATCAACTATACCGTTGTGTACCGGTACCTAATACTGGTAGAGTTGCAACGCAATCGGCAGTTTGTCTACCGCCTTGTGCTGCCCAACATGCTTTAGTCGGGTAGTAGGTGTTCGCCAAGCGACGCGATGACGGAGTTTTTTGCTGTCTTCGTATATATCTTCGATGAAGTAGCCGACCAATCAGGCTCCGTCATCGCGTCGCTTGGCGAACTTCTACAACCCGACTCGAGTATTTTGGGCAGTAAAAGGCGGTAGACAAACTGCCAATGACTTGGGGTCTCGCTCAACAGTCATACTGGCCAGGCCGAAAGAAGCAAGGTGTTGTCGTCACAGATTATGTAAAGTGGGGTGCACACAAAGTCACACGGTTTAGCAATAGGGCACTAGCAACACCAAAAGACAACAATGAAACAAATTAATTGAATCGATGGACAAACAACAAGCTGTCAAAAAATAATTTCGTCTGATTTTGGAAAACAAAACAAAGAACAAACAAATACACATTCAAAACTTTCACTTAGTCGTTGTCTATCATTAAAAGTTTTAAATGGCGAACAGTTACTATTGCTACACTTGTTTTTAATTGTATGGTAGCAATTTTATTATTTTGACAGCTGATGGTTTGTCCATCAGTTCAACTCATTTGTTCCATTGTTGTAGTCCGCATGTGACGTCAGTTGCGGGTTCAATATACCTTGTGCCGGGCATGGTTGGCAACACTTTCAGTGGCGGTTCGTGGGGTTTGAAATGGGTAGGGCACAAATCAGTTAACCCATTTATGCCCGATTCCACCAAGTGCTAAACTTGAGTTTAAAAATTTTAAACGTTGTTTAGATCGAAAATGCATTCCACCACAACTAAACTCGAGTTTATCTCGAGTTTAAAATAAACCCCACCTCCGGTCCGGTTTAGATCTTTAACTACAACTCACCGCCAACACGATGCTTGAAGTTTCGAATTTTAAAATATAACAAGCCGTACTAATGTTTTGATTTCGTCATTGCCTGTCAGTGTGTGTGCGACAAGTATGGTTATGTTGATGTGTCTGCCTTTTGTCATCGTTCTATTTTGTATGCTAGCCCTATAATGGCAGGCTACGTGTCTGATGTGACCCTAGCCCTTGCGCAACCTAGGCCTACCCTAGGCCTTGGCCCTGGCCCTTGCTCATAGGCTAAGCGTTCAGTTCACCCGCAATTCTCTCCCATATTTCCTCCTTCTCTTTCCACGAAACAGAATCGTTTTTTTTATTTTCGATTATTCCACGGTATTGCTCAACAATTTGTAATAACATATTTTGTCACTTTCGGAGTAATTACTCCCACGCGAACGTTGTTGCTTTTTCTCCATCTTTCTTCAGGTTATGTTTGGACAAGCTCTTCACCGCTACAGTCCGCCATGAAAATGAATCACGTGATTGGAACAACCTATCACAGACATCCTTACAAAATAAACTTGGCATAACTAACTGAAGGAGAATAAAACGTGGTGGAATCGGCCATGGTTTAAACTTAAGTTTAAAAATAAGCTTAGCTTCGTTAAACTCGAGTTTAAATCCATTTGGTGGAATCGGGCATTAAAAAGGGTAGTTATAGTCTTCATTAAGAAGATAATAAATAACAGCACATGCAAACTTACCTGATAGGCCTAATTTTATGTCTGTACACTATTGCTAAGACGTTACTTTTAGAAGTCCTTTTTTAATTTGACATACACACTTCCGGAACGTCAAAGATGGCGATCAGTAATGGCCGACTAATTTTCTCCCTTCTGTAATATCACATTTTCTGTACTTAAAAACTAAATTGAAACATTGAAACTACTTAAAAACTACTTTTTACACGAGGTTTAATGCGATTTTCGATCGCGGACTCTTTCGGCAGATTTAACCTTTGTTTGTTCTTCCTTGTATTGTTTTGTTAATTTATGTTTGTTTTAATTTTTTATTGGTTTGTTTTTCATGTGTTTGTTGTGTGTTGTTTTAAGTCTAAAACCATTGAGTTACATTAACAAACTCAATGCTAAAACGTGTCCGGATTTAAATGGCGCCTAGCCTTTTAAGATGGACCGATGGAATTCATAATCTATTATTGTTTTTTTTTTTTTTTTGTGAGGCGAGCTTTAAAAAATGTCACATGAGGACAATGACATCGTATCAATAACCTAAGGAGTGTATTTAATAAACTATTAACCAGCTATCGAAGATGTGATTATGCCAGCTTTGGAAACGTCTCCATTCGGCGTGATTACTCGATATTATCGCGATATTATTTTACGCTCACGATATATCGCGACATGTTGTGTAAAAAATGCGATTACCGATAGGAATTTATTTCCAAAAATTCACCGGTGTTTTTATTAGGCTAAGTAACCTTGGTACCGTTTATATAATAGTGTGTGTAGTTTTAACAGGAATTTATCTATTTATTTATCATCATCATAACGCATCCTTATAATGAAAATGTTGTTTGTTTGGTCTGTAGACGTACTTGATGCTCGCCCACCACGAGGACTGGCTCAGGAAACACATTCGGGACCTTCCGGAGTTCCAAGAGTTCCCGCCCGATATCGCCACGTCGCGACCAGTGAGCAAACCCCCTCTTGAGACGGAGACGACGACCCCCAAACCATTGGGTTTAACAATGCCCAAACAATAAACCCAAGGGCAAGTCTGCTGAGCGGTAGCGAACACGGGTCACAACACGTGGGCTCAACATGGCTAAGCCTCGCCACGTGCATCCTGTTGCAACACGTGGCCAACACGTGGACTCAACATGGCTAAGCCTCGCCACGTGCATCCTGTTGCAACACGTGGCCAACACGTGGACTCAACATGGCTAAGCCTCGCCACGTGCATCCTGTCGCAACACGTGGCCAACACGTGGGCTCAACATGGCTAAGCCTCGCCACGTGCATCCTGTTGCAACACGTGGCCAACACGTGGGCTCAACATGGCTAAGCCTCGCCACGTGCATCCTGTTGCAACACGTGGCCAACACGTAGCCAACATGGCTAAGCCTCGCCACGTGCATCCTGTTGCAACACGTGGCCAACACGTGGGCTCAACATGGCTAAGCCTCGCCACGTGCATCCTGTTGCAACACGTGGACAACACGTCGGCTCAACATGGCTAGGCCTCACCACGTGCATCCTGTTGCAACACGCGGCCAACACGTGGGCTCAACATGGCTAAGCCTCGCCACGTGCATCCTGTTGCAACACGTGGCCAACACGTGGGCTCAACATGGCTAAGCCTCGCCACGTGCATCCTGTTGCAACACGTGGCCAACACGTGGGCTCAACATGGCTAAGCCTCGCCACGTGCATCCTGTTGCAACACGTGGCCAACACGTGGGCTCAACATGGCTAAGCCTCGCCACGTGCATCCTGTTGCAACACGTGGCCAACACGTGGCCAACACGTGGGCTCAACATGGCTAAGCCTCGCCACGCGCATCCTGTTGCAACACGTGGCCAACACGTGGACTCAACATGGCTAAGCCTCGCCACGTGCATCCTGTTGCAACACGTGGACAACACGTCGGCTCAACATGGCTAAGCCTCGCCACGTGCATCCTGTTGCAACACGTGGCCAACACGTGGACTCAACATGGCTAAGCCTCGCCACGTGCATCCTGTTGCAACACGTGGCCAACACGTCGGCTCAACATGGCTAAGCCTCGCCACGTGCATCCTGTTGCAACACGTGGACAACACGTCGGCTCAACATGGCTAAGCCTCGCCACGTGCATCCTGTTGCAACACGTGGACAACACGTCGGCTCAACATGGCTAAGCCTCGCCACGTGCATCCTGTTGCAACACGTGGACAACACGTCGGCTCAACATGGCTAAGCCTCGCCACGTGCATCCTGTTGCAACACGTGGCCAACACGTGGGCTCAACATGGCTAAGCCTCGCCACGTGCATCCTGTTGCAACACGTGGCCAACACGTGAGCTCTACATGGCTAAGCCTCGCCACGTGCATCCTGTTGCAACACGTGGCCAACACGTGGGCTCAACATGGCTTAGCCTCACCACGTGCATCCTGTTGCAACACGCGGCCAACACGTGGGCTCAACATGGCTAAGCCTCGCCACGTGCATCCTGTTGTAACACGTGGCCAACACGTGGGCTCTACATGGCTAAGCCTCGCCACGTGCATCCTGTTGCAACACGTGGCCAACACGTGGGCTCAACATGGCTAAGCCTCGCCACGTGCATCCTGTTGCAACACGTGGCCAACACGTGGGCTCAACATGGCTAAGCCTCGCCACGTGCATCCTGTTGCAACACGTGGCCAACACGTGGGCTCAACATGGCTAAGCCTCGCCACGTGCATCCTGTTGCAACACGTGGCCAACACGTGGGCTCAACATGGCTAAGCCTCGCCACGTGCATCCTGTTGCAACACGTGGCCAACACGTGGGTTCAACATGGCTAAGCCTCACCACGTGCATCCTGTAGCAACACGTGGCCAACACGTGGGCTCAACATGGCTAAGCCTCGCCACGTGCATCCTGTTGCAACACGTGGCCAACACGTGGGCTCAACATGGCTAAGCCTCGCCACGTGCATCCTGTTGCAACACGTGGACAACACGTCGGCTCAACATGGCTAAGCCTCGCCACGTGCATCCTGTTGCAACACGTGGCCAACACGTGGGCTCAACATGGCTAAGCCTCGCCACGTGCATCCTGTTGCAACACGCGGCCAACACGTGGGCTCAACATGGCTAAGCCTCGCCACGTGCATCCTGTTGCAACACGTGGCCAACACGTGGGCTCAACATGGCTAAGCCTCGCCACGTGCATCCTGTTGCAACACGTGGCCAACACGTGGGTTCAACATGGCTAAGCCTCGCCACGTGCATCCTGTAGCAACACGTGGCCAACACGTGGGCTCAACATGGCTAAGCCTCGCCACGTGCATCCTGTTGCAACACGTGGGCTCAACATGGCTAAGCCTCGCCACGTGCATCCTGTTGCAACACGTGGCCAACACGTGGGCTCAACATGGCTTAGCCTCTTAGCCTCGCCACGTGCATCCTGTTGCAACACGTGGCCAACACGTGGGCTCAACATGATGCCACGTGCATCCTGTTGCAACCCGTGGCCAACACGTGGGCTCAACATGGCTTAGCCTCGCCACGTGCATCCTGTTGCAACACGTGGCCAACACGTGGGCTCAACATGGCTAAGCCTCGCCACGTGCATCCTGTTGCAACACGTGGCCAACACGTGGGCTCAACATGGCTAAGCCTCACCCCGTGCATCCTGTTGCAACACGTGGCCAACACGTGGGCTCAACATGGCTAAGCCTCACCCCGTGCATCCTGTTCCAACACGTGGCCAACACGTGGGCTCAACATGGCTAAGCCTCGCCACGTGCATCCTGTTGCAACACGTGGCCAACACGTGGACTCAACATGGCTAAGCCTCGCCACGTGCATCCTGTTGCAACACGTGGCCAACACGTGGGCTCAACATGGCTAAGCCTCGCCACGTGCATCCTGTTGCAACACGTGGCCAACACGTGGGCTCAACATGGCTAAGCCTCACCCCGTGCATCCTGTTGCAACACGTGGCCAACACGTGGGCTCAACATGGCTAAGCCTCACCCCGTGCATCCTGTTGCAACACGTGGCCAACACGTGGGCTCAACATGGCTAAGCCTCACCCCGTGCATCCTGTTCCAACACGTGACCAACACGTGGGCTCAACATGGCTAAGCCTCACCCCGTGCATCCTGTTCCAACACGTGGCCAACACGTGGGCTCAACATGGCTAAGCCTCACCCCGTGCATCCTGTTGCAACACGTGGCCAACACGTGGGCTCAACATGGCTAAGCCTCACCCCGTGCATCCTGTTGCAACACGTGGCCAACACGTGGGCTCAACATGGCTAAGCCTCACCCCGTGCATCCTGTTCCAACACGTGGCCAACACGTGGGCTCAACATGGCTAAGCCTCACCCCGTGCATCCTGTTCCAACACGTGGCCAACACGTGGGCTCAACATGGCTAAGCCTCACCCCGTGCATCCTGTTGCAACACGTGGCCAACACGTGGGCTCAACATGGCTAAGCCTCACCCCGTGCATCCTGTTGCAACACGTGGCCAACACGTGGGCTCAACATGGCTAAGCCTCACCCCGTGCATCCTGTTGCAACACGTGGCCAACACGTGGGCTCAACATGGCTAAGCCTCGCCACGTGCATCCTGTTGCAACACGTGGCCAACACGTGGGCTCAACATGGCTAAGCCTCACCCCGTGCATCCTGTTCCAACACGTGGCCAACACGTGGGCTCAACATGGCTAAGCCTCACCACGTGCATCCTGTTGCAACACGTGGCCAACACGTGGGCTCAACATGGCTAAGCCTCACCCCGTGCATCCTGTTCCAACACGTGGCCAACACGTGGGCTCAACATGGCTAAGCCTCACCCCGTGCATCCTGTTCCAACACGTGGCCAACACGTGGGTTCAACATGGCTTAGCCTCACCACGTGCATCCTGTTGCAACACGTGACCAACACGTGGGCTCAACATGGATAAGCCTCGCCACGTGCATCCTGTTGCAACACGTGGCCAACACGTGGGCTCAACATGGCTAAGCCTCGCCACGTGCATCCTGTTGCAACACGTGGCCATGACGCGGGCTCAACATGGCTAAGCCTCGCCACGTGCATCCTGTTGCAACACGTGGCCAACACGTGGGCTCAACATGGCTAAGCCTCGCCACGTGCAACCTGTTGCAACACGTGGCCAACACGTGGGCTCAACATGGCTAAGCCTCACCACGTGCATCCTGTTGCAACACGTGGCCAACACGTGGGCTCAACATGGCTAAGCCTCGCCAAATGCATCCTATTGCAACACGTGGGCTCAACATGGCTAAGCCTCACCACGTGCATCCTGTTGCACCACGTGGGCTCAACATGGCTAAGCCTCGCCACGTGCATCCTATTGCAACACGTGGGCTTAACATGGATTAGCCTCGCCACGTGCATCCTGTTGCAAAACGTGGCCAACACGTGGGCTCAACATGGCTTAGCCTCGCCACGTGCATCCTGTTGCAACACGTGGGCTCAACATGGCTAAGCCTCACCACGTGCATCCTATTGCAACACGTGGGCTTAACATGGATTAGCCTCGCCACGTGCATCCTGTTGCAAAACGTGGCCAACACGTGGGCTCAACATGGCTAAGCCTCGCCACGTGCATCCTGTTGCAACACGTGGGCTCAACATGGCTAAGCCTCGCCACGTGCATCCTGTTGCAACACGTGGCCAACACGTGGGCTTAACATGGCTAAGCCTCGCCACGTGCATCCTGTTGCAACACGTGGCCAACACGTCGGCTCAACATGGCTAAGCCTCGCCACGTGCATCCTGTTACAACACGTGGCCAACACGTGGGTTCAACATGGCTAAGCCTCGCCACGTGCATCCTGTTGCAACACGTGGGCAACACGTGGGCTCAACATGGTTAAGCCTCACCACGTGCATCCTGTTGCAACACGCGGCCAACACGTGGGCTCAACATGGCTTAGCCCCGCCACGTGCACCCTGTTACAACACGTGGCCAACACGTGGGCTCTACATGGCTAAGTCTCACCACGTGCATCCTGTTGCAACACGCGGCCAACACGTGGGCTCAACATGGCTTAGCCCCGCCACGTGCATCCTGTTGCAACACGCGGCCAACACGTGGGCTCAACATGGCTTAGCCCCGCCACGTGCATCCTGTTGCAACACGTGGCCAACACGTGGGCTCAACATGGCTAAGCCTCGCCACGTGCATCCTTTTGCAACACGTGGCCAACACGTGGGCTCAACATGGCTAAGCCTCGCCACGTGCATCCTGTTGCAACACGTGGCCAACACGTGGGCTCAACATGACTTAGCCCCGCCACGTGCATCCTGTTGCAACACGCGGCCAACACGTGGGCTCAACATGGCTAAGCCTCGCCACGTGCATCCTGTTGCAACACGTGGCCAACACGTGGGCTCAACATGGCTAAGCCTCGCCACGTGCATCCTTTTGCAACACGTGGCCAACACGTGGGCTCAACATGGCTAAGCCTCGCCACGTGCATCCTGTTGCAACACGTGGCCAACACGTGGGCTCAACATGACTTAGCCCCGCCACGTGCATCCTGTTGCAACACGTGGCCAACACGTGGGCTCAACATGGCTAAGCCTCGCCACGTGCATCCTGTTGCAACACGTGGCCAACACGTGGGCTCAACATGGCTAAGCCTCGCCACGTGCATCCTGTTGCAACACGTGGCCAACACGTGGGCTCAACATGGCTAAGCCTCGCCACGTGCATCCTGTTGCAACACGTGGGCAACACGTGGGCTCAACATGGATAAGCCTCACCACGTGCATCCTGTTGCAACACGTGGGCTCAACATGGCTAAGCCCCACCACGTGCATCCTGTTGCAACACGTGGGCTCAACATGGCCAAGTCTCACCACGTGCAACCTGTTGCAACACGCGGCCAACACGTGGGCTCAACATGGCTAAGCCCTACCACGTGCATCCTGTTGCAACACGTGGGCAACACGTGGGCTCAACATGGCTAAGCCCCACCACGTGCATCCTGTTGCAACACGTGGGCAACACGTGGGCTCAACATGGCCAAGTCTCACCACGTGCAACCTGTTGCAACACGCGGCCAACACGTGGGCTCAACATGGCTAAGCCCCACCACGTGCATCCTGTTGCAACACGTGGGCTCAACATGGCCAAGCCTCACCACGTGCAACCTGTTACAACACGTGGCCAACACGTGGGCTCAACATGGCCAAGCCTCATCACGTGCAACCTGTTACAACACGTGGCCAACACGTGGGCTCAACATGGCCAAGTCTCACCACGTGCATCCTGTTGCACACGCGGCCAACACGTGGGCTCAACATGGCCAACACGTGGGCTCTACATGGCTAAGCCTCGCCACGTGCATCCTGTTGCAACACGTGGCCAACACGTGGGCTCAACATGGCTAAGCCTCGCCACGTGCATCCTGTTGCAACACGTGGCCAACACGTGGGCTCAACATGGCCAAGTCTCACCACGTGCATCCTGTTGCAACACGCGGCCAACACGTGGGCTCAACATGGCCAACACGTGGGCTCTACATGGCTAAGCCTCGCCACGTGCATCCTGTTGCAACACGTGTCCAACATGGCTAATCCTCGCCACGTGCATCCTGTTGCAACACGTGGCCAACACGTGGGCTCAACATGGCTAAGCCTCGCCACGTGCATCCTGTTGCAACACGTGGCCAACATGTGGGCTCAACATGGCTAAGCCTCGCCACGTGCATCCTGTTGTACACGTGGCCAACACGTGGGCTCAACATGGCTAAGCCTCGCCACGTGCATCCTGTTGCAACACGTGGCCAACACGTGGGCTCAACATGGCTAAGCCTCGCCACGTGCATCCTGTTACAACACGCGGCCAACACGTGGGCTCAACATGGCTTAGCCTCGCCACGTGCATCCTGTTACAACACGCGGCCAACACGTGGGCTCAACATGGCTAAGCCTCGCCACGTGCATCCTGTTGCAACACGTGGCCAACACGTGTGCTCAACATGGCTTAGCCTCGCCACGTGCATCCTGTTGCAACACGTGGCCAACACGTGGACTCAACATGGCTAAGCCTCGCCACGTGCATCCTGTAGCAACACGTGGCCAACACGTGGGCTCAACATGGCTAAGCCTCGCCACGTGCATCCTGTTGCAACACGCGGCCAACACGTGGGCTCAACATGGCTAAGCCTCGCCACGTGCATCCTGTTGCAACACGTGGCCAACACGTGGGCTCAACATGGCTAAGCCTCACCACGTGCATCCTGTTGCAACACGTGGCCAACACGTGGGCTCAACATGGCTAAGCCTCGCCACGTGCATCCTGTAGCAACACGCGGCCAACACGTGGGCTCAACATGGCTAAGCCTCGCCACGTGCATCCTGTTGCAACACGTGGCCAACACGTGGGCTCAACATGGCTAAGCCTCACTATGTGCATCCTGTTGCAACACGTGGCCAACACGTGGGCTCAACATGGCTAAGCCTCGCCACGTGCATCCTGTTGCAACACGTGGCCAACACGTGGGCTCAACATGGCTACTTCGTAGGCCTAAGTAACGTTTTACGAGGGGACAGAACACAAAAAGGCACTGTCAGATAAAGTAACCAAAACGACTAGGTTTTAATCGAATATTGTTTAATGCTTGTTACATCCAAAGAAGTTGTGATATTTTGATTAACATAGTTGTAACATTTATAAATTAAAAATACCAGGGCCTGGATTCTCAAAGATGCCTAACTCTAAGTGTTGTCCTAAGTTGGGCAAATCCTAGCTAGATAAATCAAGATAAATCATCTCTGGGTATTAGTACACATTAACAAATAAAACTATTAGTTAAACTGTTAACGTTAATTAACTATATTTTATCTTCATGACATTGCAGAAAGATATATGCGTGATTTATATCACTTGGGCACCTTTGTGAATCTGGACCCAGTTATTTAAATAACATACGCGGTTTTATAGCATTCATATTCCGACTAGGCTACTACACTACACCGTCGTACAGTCAAACTGATTCCCACTAGGCTACTACACTACACCGTCGTACAGTCAAACTGATTCCGACTAGGCTTCTACACTACACCGTCGTACAGTCAAACTGATTCCGACTAGGCTACTACACTACACCGTCGTACAGTCAAACTGATTCCGACTAGGCTACTACACTACACCGTCGTACAGTCAAACTGATTCCGACTAGGCTTCTACACTACACCGTCGTACAGTCAAACTGATTCCGACTAGGCTACTACACTACACCGTCGTACAGTCAAACTGATTCCGACTAGGCTACTACACTACACCGTCGTACAGTCAAACTGATTCCGACTAGGCTACTACACTACACCGTCGTACAGTCAAACTGATTCCCACTAGGCTACTACACTACACCGTCGTACAGTCAAACTGATTCCCACTAGGCTACTACACTACACCGTCGTACAGTCAAACTGATTCCGACTAGGCTACTACACTACACCGTCGTACAGTCAAACTGATTCCGACTAGGCTACTACACTACACCGTCGTACAGTCAAACTGATTCCGACTAGGCTTCTACACTACACCGTCGTACAGTCAAACTGATTCCGACTAGGCTTCTACACTACACCGTCGTACAGTCAAACTGATTCCCACTAGGCTACTACACTACACCGTCGTACAGTCAAACTGATTCCCACTAGGCTACTACACTACACCGTCGTACAGTCAAACTGATTCCGACTAGGCTTCTACACTACACCGTCGTACAGTCAAACTGATTCCGACTAGGCTACTACACTACACCGTCGTACAGTCAAACTGATTCCGACTAGGCTACTACACTACACCGTCGTACAGTCAAACTGATTCCGACTAGGCTACTACACTACACCGTCGTACAGTCAAACTGATTCCCACTAGGCTACTACACTACACCGTCGTACAGTCAAACTGATTCCCACTAGGCTACTACACTACACCGTCGTACAGTCAAACTGATTCCGACTAGGCTACTACACTACACCGTCGTACAGTCAAACTGATTCCCACTAGGCTACTACACTACACCGTCGTACAGTCAAACTGATTCCGACTAGGCTACTACACTACACCGTCGTAGCAGTCAAACTGATTCCCACTAGGCTACTACACTACACCGTCGTACAGTCAAACTGATTCCCACTAGGCTACTACACTACACCGTCGTACAGTCAAACTGATTCCGACTAGGCTACTACACTACACCGTCGTACAGTCAAACTGATTCCCACTAGGCTACTACACTACACCGTCGTACAGTCAAACTGATTCCGACTAGGCTTCTACACTACACCGTCGTACAGTCAAACTGATTCCGACTAGGCTTCTACACTACACCGTCGTACAGTCAAACTGATTCCGACTAGGCTTCTACACTACACCGTCGTACAGTCAAACTGATTCCGACTAGGCTTCTACACTACACCGTCGTACAGTCAAACTGATTCCGACTAGGCTACTACACTACACCGTCGTACAGTCAAACTGATTCCCACTAGGCTACTACACTACACCGTCGTACAGTCAAACTGATTCCCACTAGGCTACTACACTACACCGTCGTACAGTCAAACTGATTCCCACTAGGCTACTACACTACACCGTCGTACAGTCAAACTGATTCCCACTAGGCTACTACACTACACCGTCGTACAGTCAAACTGATTCCGACTAGGCTTCTACACTACACCGTCGTACAGTCAAACTGATTCCGACTAGGCTACTACACTACACCGTCGTACAGTCAAACTGATTCCGACTAGGCTACTACACTACACCGTCGTACAGTCAAACTGATTCCCACTAGGCTACTACACTACACCGTCGTACAGTCAAACTGATTCCCACTAGGCTACTACACTACACCGTCGTACAGTCAAACTGATTCCGACTAGGCTACTACACTACACCGTCGTACAGTCAAACTGATTCCCACTAGGCTACTACACTACACCGTCGTACAGTCAAACTGATTCCGACTAGGCTTCTACACTACACCGTCGTACAGTCAAACTGATTCCGACTAGGCTTCTACACTACACCGTCGTACAGTCAAACTGATTCCGACTAGGCTTCTACACTACACCGTCGTACAGTCAAACTGATTCCGACTAGGCTACTACACTACACCGTCGTACAGTCAAACTGATTCCGACTAGGCTTCTACACTACACCGTCGTACAGTCAAACTGATTCCGACTAGGCTACTACACTACACCGTCGTACAGTCAAACTGATTCCCACTAGGCTACTACACTACACCGTCGTACAGTCAAACTGATTCCGACTAGGCTTCTACACTACACCGTCGTACAGTCAAACTGATTCCGACTAGGCTTCTACACTACACCGTCGTACAGTCAAACTGATTCCGACTAGGCTACTACACTACACCGTCGTACAGTCAAACTGATTCCCACTAGGCTACTACACTACACCGTCGTACAGTCAAACTGATTCCGACTAGGCTACTACACTACACCGTCGTACAGTCAAACTGAAGAGATCCGCGGTATTGCCACAGCATTCGTTAGGTTTTTGCTCATACGCGGTGTAATTTCTTTTCGTGCAGCATTTCTATTGGTCAATTTAGAACCAGCGTGAGTCCAAGCTGCGCCAATGGGATTCATGACGTCACCGGCGATACATTTTGTTTTGCAATTATTTTGTGATTTTTTTTTAAAGGCCTTTTTCAATGGCTTTGCACTGGGAGTGTTGGTGTGTGCACTGGTGCGCCTATTGTATTGTATTGTAATGTTGTTTATTGTTTTTGTAAAGGGGCATTATCAATGCGGCCTTTTGGGTAGGGATTTAATTTATTTGAAGCTATTTTATTATTTATTAAAATTTTGAAATGTTGTCAATAGGAAATTTGTTTGTTGGTAGCCGGCGTTTAAACTATGGTGTGCATTAGTACGAATTTCATACCAACTGCCGAAATAGCCTTGTAATACTAGTGAATTGTGATGCATTAAAACTAAAAAAAAAACAAAAAAAACGTTGATATATTATTCAATGGGCGCCTGAATAGCGCCGAATGAAACAACGCCGAATCGATCGTGTGTACTGCACTTTCAAGTATAATCCTAACCCAAAAAAGTAGACCTTATAACCTGGAACAACGCCGAATCTTTTTCGACGTAGATCCGACGGAAAAACGCCGAATCTTTTTCGACGTAAATCCACCGGAACAACGCCGAACCTAACCTAACCTAGCCTAACCTAACCTAACCTAACCTGACCTTACCTTACCTTACCTTACCTAACCCGTGTATTACACGGAAAATGATTCGGCGTTGTTCCAGTGGATTTACGCCGAAAAAGATTCGGCGTTGTTCCAGGTTATAAGGTCTACGTTTTTGGGTTCGGATTATACTTAAAAGTGCAGTATACACGATAGATTCGGCGTTGTTCCATTCGGCGTTATTCAGGGTCCCCGACCAACCGACGTATATCGGTGAGACGGGATGAACACCGATTAGCAGTCAACAGTGGCAGAGAGACATCAGGCCTGGCCCAACACGTCAAAAAAACCGGCCACTCTATAAGCTTTGAAAACACCAGAACGTTAGCCTCGGTCAATGAATTTCAAGTACGTATCATTCTTGAGGCTATTGAGATAGAGAAGAGACCGGGAAGCCTTAACAAACGGGATGACGGACAACGTTTCACGTTTGCCTACTTCCTGGAAACCAGTTCTCCTATAACACCAACAAGAAGCCCGTGACGCCAACACAAGGCCCCAGCCCTAGGGGCGTGTAGTACGTCACTACCCCTAAACGATGACCCCTGACGCGTAGTCTATCCAACCTGGTTTCACTACGAGATAAGAACCATGACGCAGACATACACGCGAGAGGAATGACAACGACTGAACCAGTCAGTTCGCGGCATCGAAGCTCGAGATGCACATCGTCAAGTGAGGGCCTCTGAAGATGAAAGATGTGACTTTCCCGAAACGTAAGGAAGGGAAGGGTAAGTCAGTGCCTCCTTCTTTAGTACATTATTCACGGCAACAATCCCCAGAAAGTTGCAACAGGTATATATACACACTCAACGACATTTTGTAAATAAAGGTTAGTAAATAATAAATATGACTTCTTTTCGAGTTAATGCTTGAGGGAGTTGCTGGTTGAGTGAACTTAGCAAGTACGCTATATGCTTTTATGTATATTTATGTTATTTTTTTATTGTAATTAAGGCCAGTGTAAGGCACAATGCCCTCTGTAGCCTGATATTGTGATGACTGATAAATGATAATGAGGAAGGGAGGAGGGGAAAACTGGTACCGGTACGTACCCTTCTCCTATCGAAAAATACCAAGAGGACCATCGGCTTTACGTCCCATCCGAAAGGACGGTGTAACTTTGACCAGTCATATAGGTTTCTCCACTAACCTGGACTGCCGAGCAGTTGACGAGAAGAACGAAGCTGTTACACTAGTTTTTGAACCCTCCAATCTGCTCTAACCAACGGTAACTAGTGTTTCAGAAGAGAGTGGTCACCCATCCACCTCCTGACCTAGCCCGAGGTTGCTTAACTTTGGTGTTCGTATGGGAATTGCTACTTTTCAATACTTGGTCACACTCAATACTCATGCTCTAACTTTAGCCCAGGTTTATATTATGTCAAGTGTAGAACATACAACGAGCGGGATTCTTCCTTGTTTGAAATACTCAAGCCTACGTCCAACTCGCGATGTAACGGAAAAGATGTTGTTTTGGTAATATAAATTAGATTTCTTTTGTTTTTATATCTATTATGTCGGCGAGTATAAACTAGACAAAAAACTGTTTTAAAAATATAAGTTAAGTAACGGATAATATATTTGGAAATATTAGGGCCTGTCTTACAATCTCCTAATACGAAAATTATTTGTAGCAATTAAGCTATTTGGAGGATTTCAAGAGTTTTGATTGGTCGTTGCCATGGAGAAAACAAGCTATTCGACGAATAAGTAGTTATTGGAACATTGTAAAACTGGACCTAAGTGTCCTAGAATGTAATGCACCAGAACGTGCACCTCGCATGCTGTATGCATCACTGGAACCAGTGGAATCACTATTAATAACGATGACGATGATTGATGACGATTGCGCGCTATGTAGAAATCTTCCCGGTCCGGCAATCTCATAATCGCACTGCCACATACATTCATATATACTATAATACATACAGCGCACTGCGCATGATTTGACGTCCATGACCTTATCTCGCGTAAGCTGTGAGGCTAAGAAATAAAACAGAGCCTGTACATGAGGGAAAGCTCATATTCATTGTTAGTTTATACAGCGTCAGCATATATATATACAGCGCAACGCAATCGGCAGTTTGTCTACCGCCTTATGCTGCCCAACATACTTTAGTCGGGTAGTAGGAGTTCGCCAAGCGACGCGATGACATAGTTTACGGCTGTCTTCGTATATCTTCGGTGAAGTAGCCGACCAACCAGGCTCCGTCATCGCGTCGCTTGGCGAACTTCTACTACCCGACTAAAGTATTTTGGGCAGTATAAGGCGGTAGACAAACTGCCGATGGCGTGGGACCTCTACCCTATATTACTCACTCAACGATATTATATATAATATAGATGTTGGTTCCAAGTCCCAGTAACTATTCGGGGTAAACTTATCTTATATTTGCATGAGATTAATAAATTGTCTGGAAAGAGAACGATATGTCTGCACATTTTTATTTCTCAAAATGTGTAGTTTTCAATCTAACATGTTTCCTCTGGTTGTTAGAGGAGGTGAGATAGAGCCATCCAGTGGTGTATTCCTAAAATATTAAGTGCCTGGGCGGCCGAATTTACGTGTGTACCGGGGGGGGGGGGGGGGGGGGGTAATTTAAAAGTGTAGAAAACGATGTTACAGAAATTGAACGGGGTTAAAGAACTCGCCGTTTCTTCCAAGTGTTTGTCCTGCCAGTTTTGTGTTACAGTTTCAATGGTTTCTCTTTTTGCTTCATTGACTAGTTCCGACGCTTTCGTATGCGCTAACGATGCTTTATGATAACCTTTTTTTGACCTTAGCGATTTTAGTTGCTGTTCCCTGCTTGTTCCGTTGGAGCGGATACTGTAATTTGTCCACTCAACGCTCAGAGAGAGTCCTTGTGACTTATGGGGGCCTAATGTTTTTAAAGAAGTACACACGCTACACCCTAAGCGTCCATCTTTAGCGTCTAACCAATCATGTTTACCTTTCCTTTCCAGCCATTGTTCCTCACTCCACACCACACTGATGGAAATTCACATTTTGACTTCACTTCTTGAACAGGAGTACTAATTTCCGAACGTTTCTCTACACAACACTGGTCACTGTTGTTTTCATTTACCGCCATATTATTTGGAAGTTCGTTGTGTTTAAAAAAAAAACTGGTAATTTTTTTTAGGGGTTTTTCACTTTGTTCGGCAGTCCGTCTTTTCATGACAAGAGAAAATAAATAATTAACTATTACCAATATAATACAATACAACTAAATATGAACACGCACGAAATGCCATGTCAACACTCTTTGTGATGTGTACACGCGCCACTCACTACGTCATTGGCAAACGACTCGACGTACACTTTACGCGGTAAAAGGCAGATTTCAAATGCGGACGCATTTAGGTGTTACCACTTGAGCTCCAGAGAGAATACTGATGACAGAAATGCATGGGAAAATGTCAACATTGTTAGGCTAAATAGGACGGGCAGTTCTCAGAACTCAGGCGTTAGAACTAAACTTAAGACTAGGGTGAATTTACATAAATTCACCCTAGTCTTAAGTTTAGTTTAGTTCTTCTACTCACGCTGAGTGATCAAGACCACTAGTTGGCCGAAACGTCTCAGTTTATTTGTCTTCTCATCCATATGTCTCTCAAAGCGACCTATCTACTTTTTCAGGTAAGCTGTCGTCTTTCTGTAGGTACCTTTCCCTTCACTAGAACATGTTTTAATTTGTTCTGAGTTCCAATTATATATATTACATATTTGATTTCTTGAATTTTGTTGGTTGCAAAATGCATGTTTTTGTACTATATATCTAGGCCTCCTCTCCAACTTTACATTCGGGTTGAGGGAGCAGCGTCCTACTCCATTTCTTGGGCTAACATCCTCTTTCAGTTAACGGTACAAAAACTGGTTAGGTACCGATTATTCGTTGTAGTTTACTATGTATACTGAATCCATTTCCCCACGGGCTACTGTCCTTTCCCCCCCCCCCCCCCCCCCGTGACATGAGGGGGGAGGGGGTCGTCATTGAGGGAATGGAAAGATTATCCCATGACTTGCCTAATATCTCTGTTGAGTATTTACCATAATTCTATTTACGTCTTTGATAAAATATAAATTTAGTAGGTTGCCTAATTAATAGGCAATACCTAAGAATTTCGTATTTCTTGATAAATGTTCATCACATTCATGATGTCCACTGGACTCTCAAACGTGCCCTTACAAAGCTTGACTGTATTATATCTAGGGTAGTCCATGTGCTACAGTACTTCTATACTCTAGATTATTCATTTGCATAGAGATGCTTACTAATGCAAACTTGATATGGATACGTTGAAGCCGCTACTGTACCGGTGTATTTATTTCAGGTATTAATTGTGAATTTCTGTTTGTATCGAAAATTGCACTGCAACAGCCTTATTCCAGTATAGTTTTTGGGTTCAAATTTGTATTTTCTTGTAAGGTAAGACATTTCGTTATTGTTATATGTTTCGACACCTAACATACGTACACAGAACACCCACAAACACATACATTTATGATCTACTCGTACATTGCGCACTTGTTTCGTAGCAGGGTGGAAACATGCAAACTGCGTTCGTAGACTCGTCCGCCTCGACTTATCCGATTATCACGTGAAAAAAAAAAAAAATTAGAAAAAATTGGTTTAAAATTAAAAATTAGTTTTGCATATTATTGGTTTAAAAACCTGTTGACTGAAATCTATTACGATAGCAGGAATTGATACGATGGTGACCTATCTAGATACAATACAGTGTAGTGTGTTGCCCTCTTGGTACGAAATTGACGGACACAAAATTAATAGAAACGTAAGTTATTTACTGAAAACTTTTTCACGTTTTAACATAGAGAATTATCACACCATTTAGTTTAGTGAATGTTTTGTGATTGCCACGACTTTGCCGCTACTGGAAAGGAAAATGTAGGCCTCAAATGTAGTTATACTATTTAGAAAAGGGCTTTTGACGTTGGTTTTCCTCCACAGTATAGATCAAGTTTGAGTTGAAACATAATATCAAAAACCACGACATTTCTGGAGCAACAACTCTAGCATCGTCATTCAGGTGGGGCAAACTTCAGGTGTCCGGTCGACTTTCCTCTTCACACCTTTGAAAAACTGTATCCAGGCACTTTTAAGGGCGAAAGATAGTCTCTACGTCAAAAACCGCAGAAAATGTTCATCATATTAAATTATATCTCAAGATTGTAACAAGAAATCCAAAATCTAAATCAGCAGCGCACTGTGTTTTGGTAAGCCCTACAGACTAAATAAAATATTATAACCATTAGAGTAGTGTTTTGGTTAGAATTCGATAAATAGTAATAAAGTTAATTATTTATAAAAAACATACTGATTATAATATAAGTCACGACTTAGAGCATTCAATGTGTAGGGCTTACTAAACTACAGTGCGCTGTTGATTCAGATTTTCGATTTCGAAGCCCATTCTTGTGATATAATTTAAAAATTACAATTTTGTGCGGTTTTTGATGTAGAGGTATCCTTTAACTTAGTAACTGGGCTGATTCTCGCATACTACCGTTGAGTGTGTATTGTATGGTAGAATGCCAATGCCAGTGTCTGTTGGTCTACAATTTTGTACATTCAACATATTATGCCAGTCAGCTAGTATCATAATGGAAACACATGCACGAATCACTTGAATTCGTACTATTGTGCGCTGTCTTCATCCATACACTTGTGTTCTGCTACTGGCCGACAGAGTGGAATTGATTTTAATCGTGGATTTAAATCAGATTTAAATCAAATTATCTTTTTAATAAATTCATTGATTTAAATCGACAAAAAAAACTTACCAGCATAATGTCCTAAAATTCATATCATGTCATTTGGAGCTACTAATGATCACTTCTTTACCTGATTTAATCTCATTTTTCAATTTCCCTTGAAGACCATAATCCCATATTATATGAAAAATGAAAATTTATTTGTTTATTTCCTGTCAATTAGTATTGTTTGTTGACAATTGCAATTTACCAGTTAATTCTCCCTTTTGTGAAACACTTCTTATTTTTGATTTAAATCAATCAAAATCTGATTTAAATAAAAAAAATCATGATTTTTTATTTTTTTAAGAAAAATTAAAAAAATCATCCACTCAGCTGGCCGACTAGATTATGTTGAAAGGTACGAAGCGTTAGACAGCCAACCCATACACACTCAACGATACTACTGAATAAACTCCCTGTTGAATTATTGAAACATTAAATGCAGATCTTTGCAGTAGGAACTACTATAATTTAGTTTCAGAATATACTGAACGTTCACACAAAATAGACTGACCCTGAAGAAGGCTTATAGGGAACCTAAGTAGCAAAAGGTGCAAAACTATTTTCTGGAAAAAATGATCTCACTCCCATAAGAAACAGAACGTCAGTCAACTTTGCACTGTCATAACTGCAAAGGTATTGGATGAGCACAGCGAGAATCCTGTTTTTTTCTTCGTTGGTTACATTTTAATTCTTGTTGGTAATGGTAGCTTATCACGGAAGTTAAATGAGAGCGAGTTTTACAAATCCATGTTAGCTGTTGCGCATGCGCAGTTAAAAATCACTTGCAGCTGACGTTCGCTTCCTTCTTCTAAATAACGCAAACACTAGTATGAGGCTGTTCTTTTTTCTACAGTAATGAATTTCTTTAGAAAAGTACCAACAATTTGTTTATTGATCGATCGATTAACAAATATTGGTACTTGTCTAAAGTAACTTGTTACTGTAGGACAGAGAGCCATATTTTACACGTCTATAAGCGTTATTTAGAAGACGGGAGCGTACGTCAGCTGCAAGTGATTTATCTGCGCAAACACGGCGGCTAACACAGATTTGTATAACTCGCTCTCATTGAAATTGCATGAATGCTATCAAAAAGAATTAAATTGTAACCAATGAAGAAAAGAACAGGCTTTCTCGTCGTGCTGATCGAATAATAATAATAAGAATAATCAATGTATTTTTATTCTCACAGACACGGGTATCTGTTACACACAAACCATATATAAAAAATAAACATTTTCTATTTTTATCTAATATTAAAATTTTTATATATATAATCTAGTGAGAAGCCCGCATAATGAACACGATCATCGTGCGCGGGCATTGTACAAGGAAAATAATAATTTTAGTTAGAGTGCAGTCTTGCTCTGACAAACAAAATAAGAAATACCAAACAAATAAACACAATCAAATTCATATGGATAATACAAACATACAAAATAATAAAGAAAACACAAATCTCTCATGGTATATAATCATAGTAGAAGTTTCTTCCAAAATCTGTAATCCAAGTTGTGATTGCCCTTTTAAATAAATCCACATTAATTTTTTGTTATTTTTTTTATACGTTCTAGTTGCCACCTTCTGAGATATCACGGTGGAAAGTTGACTGTCGTTCTGTTTGTTTCTTATGGGAGTGAGATTATTAATTGTGATCCAAAATAGTTTGTGCCTTTGCTACTTACGTTTCCTTTTGGAGGGAAGGGAGTGAAGATCAACGTTTTGGGGGGAAATAGTACAGAAAATATATTTTTTCTACAATTGGTAGAAAAATATTGATTTGGCTAATATTGGACAAAATCAGTATTCGGTTTTCATTTGTTGACCATCCTGTTAATTAGACACCAAATGTTGCAAATTTAAATAATAGAATACACTGTTTTTTTTTAAATGTTGGTAAACTAATGCAACAATTAATGAAAATTAATTATAACAGTCATTAATTGTTGCATTAGTGCATTAGGCTAGTCAACTAGCGTTAAAATAGAATGGTGAGATACGCCCTCAGTTACTAGAACTGATTTTCAGTAGGAGATATTATACCAATAATTATGTTCCTGCTATGAGGGCACAAAAGTAGGAGGGCCTATTATTGTTCTCATAGCCCAGTTTTATTCGATAGACTATAAATAGAATAAAGCCATCCGTTAAAATATGGGTTACTGTCGTATCAATAGATTTCAGTACATATAAATAGTTGACCAACTGTCAGGTTCGGGAATCGAACCCTAGACCTTCTGCATTTGAAGCAGAAATAATACGCAGAAACATCGCGATCTAATACCTTTTCTGATGTTGAGTACAGTCACAACCCTGATGATGAGTGCCAAGCACCCAACATTATTCAACTACCATGTACGACATATACAATGCAAGTGAAAGTCAACAATGTAGTTTACTGACATTGCCATACACTTTGATTATGGTATGGGCTCAATAATGGATTGGGGACAATGGGATTTTTGGTAAGCAAATATTTCAATGCCGTTCGAACTTGCGTTTTCTTTAATATCGATGAAAACATACTTTGTGAGGAGTGAAACTCAACCCTTTTGGTCCAACTATCTTTATGTTGTCTGCTAGGTCCATTTAATTTCGGAATTTCTAAGAACAAGCCATATAACAGCTTTCCATTTACTTTTAGACATAATCCATCTATAATTTATATTATTATTGATATATGGGTAATAGGTACTACATCATACTCCACATAAACGTAATTCATACTTTTAACGTGCATCTTACATCATACACTACAACTACATCACAGTGCAAGTTACATAACTGTGATACATCTTTACCTTTCTTATTTAGTTTTAGTAACAATATATATTTATGTGTATATATATATTAATCAAATTAAAAACAGGGTTTTTCTGCCAAGTCGGTAACACTCGCAAAATTCATGTTTACGAGTTTCAGTACCACTCTGGGTCCCTTCGTTAGATTTACAGTCATTCAACTACACAGTTGCTGTGCAGTCGTTGTGCATTGTAGAATGACAGTAGTTCAACTACACAGTCACTGCATTCGTTGTGCATTGTAGAATGACAGTAGTTCAACTACACAGTTGCTGTACAGTCGTTGTGCATTGTAGAATGACAGTAGTTCAACTACACAGTCACTGCATTCGTTGTGCATTGTAGAATGACAGTAGTTCAACTACACAGTTGCTGTGCAGTCGTTGTGCATTGTAGAATGACAGTAGTTCAACTACACAGTCACTGCATTCGTTGTGCATTGTAGAATGACAGTAGTTCAACTACACAGTCGCTGTGCATTGTAGAACGACAGTCGTTCAACTACACAGTCACTGCATTCGTTGTGCATTGTAGAATGACAGTGGTTCAACTACACAGTCGCTGTGCAGTTGTTGTGCATTGTAGAACGACAGTCGTTCTACTACACAATCGCTGTGCAGTCGTTGTGCATTGTAGAATGACAGTAGTTCAACTACACAGTCACTGCATTCGTTGTGCATTGTAGAATGACAGTGGTTCAACTACACAGTTGCTGTGCAGTCGTTGTGCATTGTAGAATGACAGTAGTTCAACTACACAGTCACTGCATTCGTTGTGCATTGTAGAATGACAGTGGTTCAACTACACAGTTGCTGTGCAGTCGTTGTGCATTGTAGAATGACAGTCGTTCTACTACACAGTCACTGCATTCGTTGTGCATTGTAGAATGACAGTGGTTCAACTACACAGTTGCTGTGCAGTCGTTGTGCATTGTAGAATGACAGTCGTTCTACTACACAGTCACTGCATTCGTTGTGCATTGTAGAATGACAGTGGTTCAACTACACAGTTGCTGTGCAGTCGTTGTGCATTGTAGAATGACAGTAGTTCAACTACACAGTCACTGCATTCGTTGTGCATTGTAGAATGACAGTAGTTCAACTACACAGTCACTGCATTCGTTGTGCATTGTAGAATGACAGTGATTCAACTACACAATCGCTGTGCAGTTGTTGTGCATTGTAGAACGACAGTCGTTCTACTACACAGTCACTGCATTCGTTGTGCATTGTAGAATGACAGTGGTTCAACTACACAGTTGCTGTGCAGTCGTTGTGCATTGTAGAACGACAGTAGTTCAACTACACAGTTGCTGTGCAGTCGTTGTGCATTGTAGAATGACAGTAGTTCAACTACACAGTCGCTGTGCAGTCGTTGTGCATTGTAGAATGACAGTAGTTCAACTACACAGTCACTGCATTCGTTGTGCATTGTAGAATGACAGTGGTTCAACTACACAGTTGCTGTGCAGTCGTTGTGCATTGTAGAATGACAGTAGTTCAACTACACAGTCACTGCATTCGTTGTGCATTGTAGAATGACAGTGGTTCAACTACACAGTTGCTGCATTCGTTGTGCATTGTAGAATGACAGTAGTTCAACTACACAGTCACTGCATTCGTTGTGCATTGTAGAATGACAGTGGTTCAACTACACAATCGCTGTGTAGTTGTTGTGCATTGTAGAACGACAGTCGTTCTACTACACAGTCACTGCATTCGTTGTGCATTGTAGAATGACAGTGGTTCAACTACACAGTTGCTGTGCAGTCGTTGTGCATTGTAGAACGACAGTAGTTCAACTACACAGTCACTGCATTCGTTGTGCATTGTAGAATGACAGTGGTTCAACTACACAGTCGCTGTGCAGTTGTTGTGCATTGTAGAACGACAGTCGTTCTACTACACAATCGCTGTGCATTCGTTGTGCATTGTAGAACGACAGTCGTTCAACTACACAGTCGCTGTGCATTGTAGAACGACAGTCGTTCAACTACACAGTCGTTGTGCATTACAGAACAACAGTCGTTCAACTACACAGTCGTTGTGCATTGTAGAATGACAGTCATTAAACTACACAGTCGCTATGCAGTCGTTGTGGATTGTAGAACGACAGTCGTTCAACTACACAGTCGCTGTGCATTCGTTGTGCATTGTAGAACGACAGTCGTTCAACTACACAGTCGCTGTGCATTGTAGAACGACAGTCGTTCAACTACACAGTCGTTGCGCATTACAGAACAAAAGTCGTTCAACTACACAGTCGTTGTGCATTGTAGAATGACAGTCGTTCAACTACACAGTCGCTGTGCATTCGTTGTGCATTGTAGAAGGACAGTCATTCTGACAAAGGGACCCAGAGCGGTGAATTTTGGTGTGTTACCGACGTGGTGGTAGAACAACGCTTGTACTGTATTTTTTTTTAATTTCATTAAAATTAACCCGGGCCACGAAAGCCTTGATATCTTAATACATATTTACACATTATAAGTTATTGTGTACACCGAACCGTGATGTAGCAATAACTCATACTTGCATCATACTCATACTTACACTGCAAAAGTGAGATCACATTACAAATTTAAAAATTTCACTTTTATATGAAAATAATCCTTAATTTGCATTACTGTTTATGTATGATATGTAGTTAGCAGACCTTATACATTCAAATATTATTCATACATTTCACAACTATCATATACCAAGCATTGTATATCATACAATGTGTTTCATCTTGTCTTTTTCGTGTACTTCAATAATTTACATCATGATGTAAGATGCACGTATCATACTTATTTACAATTTTGAAAATATCACGTGTAGATAACAAATCATCCATAATTTCTAATATATACCCTTTAATTTGATTTGATTTTTTGGGCTTAACGTCTCATATTTTTGCAACGAGGCTAATCGAGACAATGAGTGGGTGATATATGAAGATGAAATATGGGGCTGTTTGGAGGAAAAGGGCAAGTAGGAGGGAGCGTGAGGAAAGGGGAAAGGGGAGAAAAGGGGATTGGGGTGTGGACTGCACTTCGTCTGACTTCTCCTCCTCGACCAGTCCGGCTAGGGTGGCCCTACCAGAAGCATACGCTTCCGCCGGCATAGCTCTAGGAATCATTAAAGCACGCAAACCTGCCCACCGCGATAAGGTAGCAGTCCATGGGCAGGTATATACCCTTTAAGTGTGATGTATAATTAGCAGATCATCCATAATGTCAAACATAGTAGGCAACATATGGCATCATACTTTTCATCATACATTGTGCATTGTATAGTACAATGTCTTGCATCTTGATCTTTCCAGTTTACCTTCATTATTTACATTGTGAAAGGTTCATACATCGTGCTCTCATCATATACTATTTACTTCATACACTTGACACTACATACTTAAAACGTTATACACTTGTGAATACAGTAGAACAATTTTGAAAATTTGACGTTCTGGCAAGGCATAGGCCTACTGTCACGTTGACCCATCATTAGGGAGTTGTGAATATCAACATACGTATTTATTAACAGTGTCATGCAATATAACTGAAAACATATTAACCTTTGCCAATTCTTCATACTGGTACCTACTTACTGATGATGAGCCAATGTAAATGTAATATTGATACTGCCTTGTCCAAAATACTTTTCATTTTTGTTTAACATTGTATATAGGACCCATTTTAAGAGGCTGTCAGTCACATCAATTTGGCTCAAACTAACTAAACTAAAACCCTCCTCCCCTTACATTTCACAAACATCAAATGCCCACACACAAACCAAATGGTAGTGGAATGCAGAAAATTGTAACTGACCAATACGTATTTGAAAAGTCAATACATTTTCTGAATAAAATATGTAAATAATATGCAGTGGATATCACAAACAGAGCCCCCCCAAGAATTAATCATGGATGTGGTTTATGGACAGTCGTTACGGTTTTCACTCCTCACAAGTTCGTCTTTACTATTATGTCATGGTTGTGTTGCACGTTCATGTTTGCGCTAGAGCTAGTTCGCGCTCGTTCTCAAATCAATAGGCTACTAGCAACACCAAAAGACAACAATGAAACAAATGAATTGAATCGATAGACAAACATCAAGCTCTCAAAAAAAAAATTTCTTCTGATTTTGGAAAACAAAACAAAAAACAAACAAATACACATACGAAACTTTCACTTAGTCGTTGTTAAAAGTTTTAAATTGCGAGCAGTTACTATTGCTACACTTGTTTTTATTTTTATGGTTGCAATTTTATTATTTTGACAGCCGATTGTTTGTCCATCAGTTCAGTTCATTTGTTCCATTGTTGTAGTCCGGATGTGACGTCAGTTGCGGGCTCCCTATACATTCGAATTTAAATTATTCTTTTCCACAGGCGCATATGAACATTATACATACATTCTTACACATACATTCGTGGCGTTCTTAAGCGCTAACTGGCGGAAATTATTTTTATTGCTCTGCGACTTAGACTAAATCCAGGGATTTCTAAACGCCCTAAAAGAATCGGCGTTACATCCGTTTGTTTGGACTAGCCAACAAGGGAAGCCGGACTAGCGCCCATATGGACTAGAAGCCAAATTCTTGCGAAACGAACTTGACCGAAGTGCGCGACGCTGCCAAACTGAAGACATGAGGCCATAGTTTGTTATGTCCTGTGTATATTTTTTTTATGGTGACCATCACAAATTAAAATCGGTCTAATAGTCTAATACATCTGCCAATATTGTATGGGCCTACCTCCAGCTGTTGACATAATAGTCAACCCACTGAACCCCCCTACTACCGATCAGCTAACGCGGCAGGAAATGCCCCACTATACGATGCATAGGCGGATGTTCGGTTTTCATAAATTTGGCTTCTACTGTGTTTGCCGCTGTTCCGTATTCCCGCGAAAAACACTAGACTGGAAGGGTACGATTGGATTGGGTGTTGATTTTAATAAGGAAAAGTTTCCGAAATGTCTTTATTATGTTTGTCTTGTCATATAAATACATCTAGAAGCTCTTACTGGAATAAGGTTGGTGCACTGCGATAAATGAAACATTGTCTGTAATAAAAAAATGTATCCCTGCCTACCAAATTATTTTACTCTAGCTGACACCGCAGAAGCTACGAGTGGTGGAAAGGTACGTGCGTGCATGCAATGAAATTAGTGATATTTTTTTTAAATAGCCATTCCTGTTGGCTATCTCACATTAGACACCAGTGGTGGGTCTCCCCCCTAAGGGGTCTAATCCCCAACCAACCAAATTCAGAGCTTTGAAATTCAAATAATGAATTGTAGGTTATGTGCTCTGCTATTCTGGGTTCAATACCTAATTTTAAGTTGCAGCGATTTTGAGGAATTGGCTATGCTTGGTTCGATACCCAACGTAAGCCGCTCAATTTTGAAAAGTAGGGGCTATGTCCGCTGCTTCACAGCGTGTTCGATTGGCCTATTGGTGCACGCCAGTGCAAGACTAGTTTTGAGGTTATGTCGGCTGCTTGGCAAGCCTACACCGCCTAGGCTCATTTAATGGCGTCATTGGGTTTGAAATATTTCAAACCCAATGGTGGCGTGTTCGGTCGGTGCACGCTTGGTGCAACTATTTTCAAAAAGTAGGGTTAATTGCAGTCATTTCCAATCGAACACGCTAGCCGCACTGAATGCATTTTCAAGGGTAACAAGCAGCCAGCGAGTACACCCTATGGTGCGCGCCATGTCCGGCCACGGCGGTCGTACCCGAACTTGGGAAAAATAAGGTTATGATTGCTGTTTTTATGCACCACGTATACCAGGGAAGGCAAAGAGCGCTAACTCATGTCGACTTGGCCTGATATACACCTCGAAGCGCTTGTTGTTAAACCTGCTTTTCAAGCGAGCCGGTTTTACTTGATTTACGATAGCGAGCTAACTCAAGTCGCCTTCACTTGGCTCGCTTTCTGCCCTTGGAATACGTAGTGACTAGTGATGAAGAAACTTCGCATTATAGGTCAAAAATAGATGGTCAGTATTTCTCGTTTGTTTTGCTGCAACAAGTTTGCGGTTTGATGCTCTTGTGTAGTCACGTTTCCATTTGTATTTTCGATGTTTTCCTGTACTCTTGTAACTTATGTATGTACATACAAAAGCTAAATAAACAACACTGCTACTGTTGGTTCTGTTCTTTTACTTCTGCCACCTGTCGGGCGTGGAGCCCTTACATCCACCGCCTGCCGGACGTCTAGCATGGATGTTCCACCTCCCGTCCTTTAACATCCATAGCATTTTACAGAGATACAGGCGCCCAAAATTTCAAATTTTCTCTCAGTCGAGCAAGATCCGAGACTTTTTATTTAAAAAAAAAAATACGAATAACATCAAGAGAGTTATAAGTAAGAAGGAATCGAAAACCAAAAGTTCAAATCTCAAACCGTTTATCCGTAATAAATAAAAACCTCAAAAATCTTCTATTTTGGTTACCTGAAGTTGGCGTCGCCTCACCACGACCTGTGCAAACCGACGCTACCGACGCTCATACTACGTCACCAAGGATTATTGTTGACCTTAAGTTCGACGCTACGACTAACTAGGTACCACCGTTCATCCACAATCGGTACCGTTACACCCACTCTTTTTTTTTCACCATATTCACATAACTATATCAATACATCAACGTGCACGGACATGGTATTTTTTAACGGTCAAACGGCTCGTTGTTTCCACAAACGATTTACTTTTTAGCGATCACGCGATCAAGATCTATCAAATGCGATTTTAAAAAGACAATGTGTTGATTGGATTTCGTGGAGTTACTTAAAAAACGGCTTCTTGGATATTCTTGGACATTTTTTAAATCCAAAGAGACCCTCTGTCCGTAAATCCATCTATCTTTATAGTATATTAGAATAAGAATGAATCGAGGTACAATGAGATACATACATGCATACATTAAGAGCAGTGTGTTATGTACCAGTGTAAGCGAGCCAACTTCCATCGTGAGGCATGGCGTACGGAATAGCGACGCCGACTAGTGTTTTCGCGGTCCGGGGTTCGAGACCCGTAACCGGCAGTCTTTTTTTCTTCCATGTTCAGACAAGCAAAGTTGAGAAGGGTTTACTAAGGGGAAATTTTTTTTTCAATCGCTCGTAGCTACCATACGGGATGTCCAAATTTGTTTTTGTATTTTTTTTATATTTTTGGTGTTAATTATCTAGACATCCTGAAAACGAAAATATGCTGGGGGTCATACTAACAGAGACACAGGCGCCCAAAATTTCAAATTTGTCTCAGAAGAGCACAATCGGAGAATTTTGAATATTTTAATTTTTTGTATTTTTTTTAAAATACGAAACAAATCAAGAGAGAGATTAATAAGAAGAAATCGAAAACCAAAAAATTCTATCTAAAACCGTTTTCCCGTAAAAAATAAAAACCTCAAAAAATCTACTTTTTTGATTACCTGAAGTTGGCGTCGCCTCACCACGACCTGTGCAAACCGACGCTACCGACACTCATACTACGTCACCAAGGATTATTGTTGACCTTAAGTTCGACGCTACGACTAACTAGGTACCACCGTTCATCCACAATCGGTACCGAAAGTGGAACTTGACAAGAAAATCTTTGAAATTTCGGCGACGACTGACGTCGTTGCTAACAAACATAGCGACGCGATTATTTTTTTCAAAGTAGACAATGGTTAGATCTACTTCGAGAATTAACTTTAAGATCCCCCAAATAATTAATATAGCCGTAAAGAATATAATTCTAAAAAACAGAGTGTATTTGAGCACGTCTTTGACGACGCGTATCGTCTCTTGTTAAAGGGTTAAGAGAATAATGATTAACGTTTCTCCATTGGACATTTTTCCTCTATACATAACACATGTTAATGTTTGCCTTGCATTAACGGTTAGCCGAGGAAACATGTTTTAATGTTGGCCTGATGACGAGCTATCTGAATACAACAAGCTATGCCATACATTGAGATTTGAGAGCAGTGTGCCATCTATCAGTGTAAGCGGAGGTACTTTCATCATTTTGCGTGGCATACGCAGAACGTCGCGGCTTCGAGTGCTTGGGGTCTGAGGTTCGAGACCCGTTACACCCACTCTTTTTTTTCACCATATTCACTCATTATATCAATACATCAACGTGCATGGACACGGTTTATTTTTTAATGGTCAAACGGCTCGTTGTTTCCACAAACGATTTACTCTTTCACGATCACGCGATTAAGATCTATTAAATGCGATTTTAAAAACGCAAGGTGTTAAAACTTATTCTTTTGGACTTGGAAAAAAAACGGCTTCAAATTTGCTTATCAATTTTTACAGTTTTTATCATCAGATCGTTTTCTTGAGTATTTTTTGAGTCCAACGAGACCCTCAGTTCGTAAATCCATCTATACTTGGCCCTACAATTACAATTAGAATGTATGGAGTTGAATAAAGATTATTTTTTACAGACGAACGGTTCGTTTCCGCAAAAAACTGTTTACGGATTCGGATTCACGGGGTCATTTTTAATGGAATTCGATCATAAAAAGACAAAGTGTAAAAATTGAAAATCTGAGAAGACCCTTGGTCAGCCTTGGTTGCAAAACGTCAAAAAATACTTTTTTTGGATTTTTGCAGTTTTTATGATCAGATCGCATTCTTTGATACTTTTTGCATCCTGTGAGACCATCAGTTCGTAAATCCATCTATATTTGGAGTTACAATTACAGTAAGAAGAATCAAGTAGAATATTCATTATTATTTTACAGACAAACGGTTGGTTTCCGCCATAAAAACGTTAACAGTTTCGTTATCACGTGATCAAGATCTATAAAATGCGATTTTAAAAAGATGGGGTGTTGAAACTTATTTTTTGGACTAAGAAAAAAAAAAATCAAATTTTTGTAAATATTCGGATTTTTTATCGTCAGATCGTAATATCGGATATTTTTAAATCCAGAGAAACTATCAGTTCGAAAATCCATTTATATATGTAGTTACAATTACAAGAACAATGAATCGAGATACATTGAGATTCATACATGCATACATTGAGAGCAGTGTGCTATCTACTGGTGTAAGCAAATCAATTTCTATCGGATGGCCTGGCGTACGCGGTAGCGTCGCAGCTTCGAGTGCTTGAGGTCTGGGGTTCGAGACCCGTTTCACTTACTTTTTTTGTTCCACCATTTTCACGCATTTATATCAGTGCATCAACGTGCATGGTCACGGTTTATTTTTTAACGGTCGAACGGCTCGTTGTTTTCACAAACGATTTACGGTTTCGCGATCAACTAATCAATCAATACGATCTGATGATAAAAACTCTGCAAATCGAAAAAATAATTGAAGCCGTTTTTTTCTCAATTTTCGGAGTTTTTATCTTCAGATCGTATTCTTGGATATTTTTTAAATCCAATGAGACCCTCTTTTCGTAAATCCATCTATGTTAGGTGTTACAATTACAATAAGAATGAATCGAGATACTTACATGCATTCATTGAGAGCAGTGTGTTATGTACCAGTGTAAGCGAGCCAACTTCCATCGTGAGGCATGGCGTACGGGGTAGCGACGCCGACTAGTGTTTTCACGGTCCGGGGTTCGAGACCCGTAACCGGCAGTCTTTTTTTCTTCCATATTCAGACAAGCAAAGTTGAGAAGGGTTTATTTACTAAGGGGAATTTTTTTTTTCAAGCGCTCGTAGCTACCATACGGGATGTCCAAATTTGTTTTTGTATTTTTTTTTATTTTTTTTGTGCTAATTATCTAGACATCCTGAAAACGAAAATATGCTGGGGGTCATACTAACAGAGATACAGGCGCCCAAAATTTCAAATTTTGTCTCACAAGAGCACAATCGGAGAATTTTGAAATTTTTAATTTTTTTAATTCTAAAAAAAATACGAAACAAATCAAAAGAGAGATGAATAAGAAGAAATCGAAAACCAAAAAATTCTATCTCAAACCGTTTTTCCGTAAAAAAATAAAAACCTCAAAAAATCTACTTTTTTGATTACCTGAAGTTGGCGTCGCCTCACCACGACCTGTGTAAACCGACGCTCATACTACGTCACCAAGGATTATTGTTGGTCTTAAGTTCGACGCTACGACTAACTAGGTACCACCGTTCATCCACAATCGGTACCGAAAGTGGAACTTGATAAGAAAATCTTTGAAATTTCAGCGACCCCTGACGTCGTTCACAACAAACATAGCGACGCGATGATTTTTTTCAAAGTAGACAATGTTCAGATCTACTTTGGGAATTAACTTTAAGATCCTCCAAATAATTAATATAGCCGTAAAGAATATAATTCTAAAAAACAGAGTGTATTTGAGCACGTCTTTGACGACACGTAGCGTCTCTTGTTATAGGGTTAAAAAAATAATGATTACAGTTTTTCTATTTGACATTCCTACTCTATACATGAAACATGTTAATGTTTGCCTTGCATTAACGGTTAGCCGTGGAAACATGTTTTAATGTTGGCGTGATGACGAGCCATCTGAATACAACAAGCTATCTATGCCATACATTGAGACCAGTGTGTTATCTACTAGTGTAAGCAAGACAATGTTTATCGTGTGGTGTGGTGTACGCAGTAGCGTCGTTGCTTAGTGTTTTAGAGGTCTGGGGTTCGAGACCCGTTACCACTTCTCTTTTATTTTCTTCCATATTCAGTGAAGGGTAGTTTATAATTGAGAAGGGTTTTAGTGGGGCAATTTTTTTTTTTGTATGCGCTCGTAGCTACCAGTATTATATACCGTGGCGGACAGATTGGTTGTGGAAGGGGCTGGGAGGGGGGGGGGGGGGGGCACTCAGGTCTCAGGCCAGCTGTAGCCTTGTTTAGGCGAACCCTACTGCAACGAGAACCCCCCACTACTTTCTTACTTCTGGATGCTAACAATAATGTTGGTTTTATTAATCTATGAAATGATTGGATGGCAGAAAATATCTCAGGGGCATTAATCCCGCCATAAATAAAGACGCTAACAATCAAACAATCTCTCCCTCTCTCTCTCTACTAATACTCTCTACTAATACTCTCTACTTACTACTTTCTTACTTCTAGATGTCAATAATAATGTTATTATAATGTATGAAATGGTTGGATGGCAGAAAATACCTCTCCAGCCCTAAATAAAGACGCTACCAATCAATCAATTAGTCATTCAATCAACCAATCAATCTCTCTCTCTAGGGTCGTCAACTAATAAATCGCTGAAAAGAAATTAAAATGTAATCTTGAGTATCAGCTGGTTTTGTTAGCAACGCGTAAATGTACGCGCATCGCCAAACTAGACAGGATTGCTTTAAAACAGTTAACAATTATGAAGATGGGGGTCAAGTTTTTTCCTCTACCTAAGATTTGCTTCGAATTATTTGAGTGACGGGAAGGAACTATGGTATAAGTATATTTGTTGTGTGGGCTAGGTATGACATTGCGCACAGGGTAGCTTCAGCCGCGGGGCATGTGATGTCAGCTACAGACAAGAACCGGTCGGCGGGCCGGGCTGGCCCGCTGACCGGTTTTATTTTCATTATTATTATAATTATTATAAATATTTTATTTCTCATGTGTACAGTTATGTTCCCCTTACAAGAAAACCTTGCTCGACGTATGTAACAGCAATAAGGCTTCTCACGTGTGTAGTTTTTATGTTTTTAATATAAAATTCGATACAGCAGTTTTGCCATTTGGAAAACATAACCAAATAACAATAATGACACCATACACAAAAGTCTGCACAAAAAGTCAACTACATAATAGGCCAACAGATAAACATAGTTACCTAATGTCAAGATCAGTGGTTAAAATTAAAACCTAAGTGGAAGATAGGCAGACATTTGTTTAGTAAATGAATTTAGAGGAACAGTGATATCCACACTAGAGGGAAGTGAATTGTGAAGGTAGGTAAGCCTTGTAGGAAGTGAACGATGCACTACTTCGGTGCGCCATTGTGGAATGTGAAGTAAACGTAATCGGGTAACTCTGCAGGGTACGCGGATCAACAGGTTGCTTGGAAGTTGATAGGCGTTAATAGTACCATAGATATAAATGTTGTTACCAAGATATGTAACTGAATGGAGGTCCGAGGACCCATGCTCGTTCCTCGATGCCCGCCATATTGTATGATTGCCTGTTTGTTTACATTTTAACATCAGTGTTTTTCAATGTGTTATACATCGCCCGGCGTATGTCATTGATATTGATGGCTATAAAAAGAAAGTACGCGAGTATCTGTATACCCATTGGACATAAAGTAGTCATTTCGGCATTGAAAATAGTAATTTCTAAATATACAATAAAGGCTAGCGACGTTCCGAGAATAATCCTTTGTTGAAATCTCAAAAGAGAATCAGTTTTAGTACGTCCAGATAGCAGTGAGTTACGTATCTTGGCAACAATACTTATATCTATAATAGTACCATGCAAAAATCACATTTCTGTAATCTTTTCTCTAAACTACCAATCCCAAGTTTATTAAGTATTAGCACATCTGTACGCTCTTTTTAATCAGGTATTCGAGATTTGACAGTGAAAAAAAAAGAATTACATCGTTCAAAAGTTTTAAAATTTGATTTGCAAGCATGACATCCTTCGAGAATACCTACCTGGACAGATGGCACACTAATATGGATGTGTGAATATTTTTATGTGTCACAGGAGTGTGGCTTCTCTCCCGTGTGTGTTCTTATGTGCACAGTCAAGTTCCTCTTATCAGCAAACCATGCCGTACATATGTCACAGGAATGTGGCTTCTGTCCTGTGTGTGTTCTCATGTGTGCAGTCAATTGGTTCTTATAAGTAAAACTTGCCATACATATGTCACAGGAATAGGGTTTCTCTCCTGTGTGTGTTCTCATGTGTACATTCAAGCTTTCCTTAAAAGAAAACTTTGCCGTACATATGTCACAGGAATAGGGCTTCTCTCCTGTGTGTGTTCTCATGTGTACATTCAAGCTATCCTTAAGAGAAAACTTTGCTGTACATATGTCACAGGAATAGGGTTTCTCTCCTGTGTGTGTTCTCATGTGTACATTCAAGCTTTCCTTAAGAGAATACTTTGCTCTACATATGTCACAGGAATAGGGTTTCTCTCCTGTGTGTGTTCTCATGTGTACATTCAAGCTTTTCTTAAGAGAATACTTTGCTGTACATATGTCACAGGAATAGGGCTTCTCTCCTGTGTGTGTTCTCATGTGTACATTCAAGCTTTTCTTAAGAGAATACTTTGCCGTACATATGTCACAGGAATAGGGTTTCTCTCCCGTGTGTGTTCTCATGTGTACAGTCAAATACCAATTATAAGCAAACCTTGCTGTACATACGTTACAGTAATATGGCTTCTCTCCTGTGTGTGATCTCATATGTCTGGTTAAACCCATCTTCCGACAAAACCTTGCTATACATATGTCACAGGAATAGGGCTTTTCTCCTGTGTGTGTTCTCATGTGTGCAGCCAAGTTCCTTTTATCAGCAAACCTTGCCGTACATATGTCACAGGAATAGGGCTTCTCTCCTGTGTGTGTTCTCATGTGTACATTCAAGCTTTTCTTAAGAGAATACTTTGCCATACATATGTCACAGGAATAGGGCTTCTGTCCTGTGTGTGTTCTTATGTGTACATTCAAGCTATCCTTAAGAGAAAACTTTGCCGTACATATGCCACAGGAATAGGGCTTCTGTCTTGTGTGTGTTCTCATGTGTACATTCAAGCTTTTTTTAAGAGAATACTTTGCCGTACATATGTCACAGGAATAGGGCTTCTGTCCTGTGTGTGTTTTCATGTGTACATTCAAGCTATCCTTAAGAGAAAACTTTGCCGTACATATGTCACAGGAATAGAGGTTTTCACTTGTGTGTGTTCTCATGTGCCAGTTTAAGGCCCCCTTCGCAGGAAACCTTGTCGTGCATACGTCACATGAATAAGGCTTCTCACTTGTGTGTATTTTCATGTGTTCAGTTAATGCAACGTTTCGAGAGAAGTCTGCTGGACATATGATACAGGAATAAGCCTTCGTTTCTGTGTGTGTTCTCATGTGTACAGTCAAATATCTCTTATCAGAAAACCTTGCCGAACATATGTCACAGGAATAGAGCTTCTCTCCTGTGTGTGTTCGCATGTGCCTGATAGAGTCTCCCTTCATGGCAAACTTTGCCGTGCATATGTCACATGAATATGGCTTCTCTCCTGTGTGCTTTCTTATGTGTCTGGTTAAGGCCATCTTCTGAGAAAATCTTGCTGCACATATGTCACATGAATATGGCTTCTCTCCTGTGTGTGTTCGCATGTGTCTGGTTAAGGCCATCTTCTGAGAAAATCTCGCTGCACATATGTCACATGAATATGGCTTCTCACCTGAGTGTGTTCTCATGTTTATACTTGGATTCTCTCTCTGAGAAAACCTTGCATGAAGTAATTCACCATCATGGGGGATTTCTTCAACAATTGTGGAAGAACTGTTGCTGCCTAGACTATTGTGAGGCAAAACGCTGGTTACTGTGTTGTCCTCAGTTTCTTTTTCACAATTGAAACGGAAAGGCACATGAGTGCGGCCGAAGCGGAACTTGTTTCCTGTAGGGGATGGAACCATATCTGAAACAAGAGTTTTGTTTATACAGTTTTGTTATTGATTTCATTATATTCAATTGTCGGACCGACATCATGACAGTACTGTATGTATGTATGTTTATTAGCCTTCATTGTTACACTTGTGCGTCCACACACCATTGTGGTGGACAAGTTTTTGAAGTTGTCAGAAATGGATTAAAATTACAATATATAAAATGTCTTAATATCTATTACATTGCATTACATACTATTGACAAGTACAGTATTGATATTGATAAATAATTAGTAGAGGGAATGTTCAAATAGTCAAATACAATACCAATACAAGTCATAATAGCTAAAATGATACATACAATGGTACGTATTTACAAATTCACAATATACAATATACAATTACAATATTACTTTAAGTTGAGAACCGGTACAAGAATTGAGGATTTTTGCATCCGACCAGAGACTGAGGCCAATGTTCAGCCCCCCCAGCTGTAGAACTCTGTCAGAGAGTAGAACTCTTTGTCCAGCAACCATGCCTTGACGTCCATTTTGAAGGAGCTTGTCCCAATATTGGCTTTAATGCCCTCCGGTAGATGGTTAAACACTTTTATACCTGCTTGAATCGGATCATTCATACTTATTTTAAGTCTGCAGTTATGCAGGTGCAGGTCCCTTTTTTTCCTTGTGTTATGTTCATGAAAACTTTTATTTCTTGGGAAGTAGTGCGGATTTTCATTCACAAAATTAGCAATTTCAAGGACATAAAGGCCTGCTACAGTCAGTACACCCTGCGACCTAAACGCGTTGATTTTTTAATTCGTGCCCTGATTGTAGACCATAACAATAAATAATAAGCTAATACTAAAGAGTAGGTTATGAAAGTAGGTGCCAATTGGCTGGAATGGTATACAATGTGAGGAAAGGATCCAACAGCTTACCTTCGTGTAGTAAGATGACGGATTTGCGAGTTTGTATTTGTATTATGTTTTTTATGTGTACTTCAAACTCGCTAATCCGTCATCTTACTACACGAAGGTAAGCTGTTGGATCCTTTCCTCACATTATATACTAATACTAAAGAGTAGCTTATCACTTTCATTTATAAGCTCGTTGATAAAAAAAATTTGCTAAGTTAAATTAGATAGCCTAAGGTCCGCTTGATTTCCGACAAGCGGAGCTCGTCAAACTCGCAAGCTAGGTCGTTGCAGTCTGTTCAACAATGTTAAAAATCCCATGATATTCAAATAGGAGAAATGTAAAAGATAACATATGAAGAGATCTGTCAAAATAACTACCTATAAGTATTGGTACAAGTACAAATGAGTATAAGTACAAATAAGTTATGAAAGTAGGTGCCAATCGGCTGGAATGGTATATTTAGTGAGGAAAGGATCCAACAGCTTACCTTCGTGTAGTAAGATGACAGATTTGCGAGTTTGAAGTACACATAAAGACATAATACAAAATATAACGAGACGTTTCGACCGAGGTCTTGCTCACTCGAGAGAAGAATGGCTACTGCAACTACTCTAGTCAACTTAACAACTATAATAAACTAGACTAAAATATATATATATATATGTACAATATTTACAAGGCGCTGTTGGGGGGTGTGGTGGCAGGGAGGTGAGAGGGGGAGAGGGCTATCACTAACGGATGTTTAGGTTGGGAGCCAACCTAGATTTAGTGATCCACTGGTGGGCCAACTCCCACCGTCTTAGTTCACCTGGGTTGCAGCTGGCTGGGAGGGATTTTATCACTCTGGTGTTGAAACATCCATTGAATGCCAGGTTATGGGATGCCGCATGTTGAGCCACCGGTTTGTCCATGGTCAGGTTTTTTGTGTCTTGCCTGTGCCCATTCATCCGTGACCTAAGCGAGTTCTTAGTTAGGCCAACATATTCGGCAGGGCAGTGGTTGCAGTTCAGTTGGTAGACTACATTGGTGGTTTGGCAGGTGTTGTGTTGCCTTATTGGGTATGTCTTGCCGGTGGCCTGGGCACTGAACGTGGTGGAGGGTTGATGAATTGGGCACGTCAAGCAACCGTTACCTCCTTGGCAAGGGTAGGAACCTGCTGGTTCATTTTCAGGAGCGTCCCTGATGCGGCAGTCTCTCCTGACCACTAGGTCCGCAATGTTCGGGGGGCGTCTGAAGGCTACTCTAGGCAAGGATTTTACAAGATCTTGGGTCTTAGTGGAGGATGTTAAAATGTGAAGGCCACTTTTCATTATACCATTGAGTGCCTGTAGTCCAGGGTGCCACTGTGTGACTAGAGGTATAACATCATTGGGCGGCGGGATGGCCTGCCTCGCTGGACTATTGATGCGTTGTTGGACGGTGGTCTTGTCGTAGCCTCGAGCCACAAAGGCGTTGGTAATGCGTTCGCAATACTTGGCAAGATCATTACCATCTGAGCAGATACCTTGGCCTCTCACTGCTAGGGAGTAGGGTAGTGCTCGTTTGGTATATGTAGGGTGACAGCTGTCGTGATGAAGGTACAGCTGCTTGTTGGTGGGTTTGAAGTGAACATCAGTCCTCAGCCGGCCCGATTCTAAATAGACATCCACATCAAGGAATGCGACGTGCAATGATGACGATTCCCAAGTGAAGCGTAACACACTGGCATTGTTGAGGTCCGTGAGGAAGACGTCTAGTAGTGCTTGGCCGTGGGGCCATACCATAAAGATGTCATCAATAAAACGGAAGAAACACAAGGGCAGATGGTCACGGGTTGCTAGGAACTGCTTCTCTAGTTTGCCCATGAAGAGGTTGGCATACGAGGGGGCCATTCTGGTGCCCATGGCTGTGCCTTTCGTTTGCAGGTAGTGGCGCTCCATGAACCGAAAGTTGTTGAGGCGGAGGACCATGTGCGCAAGTTCTGTGAGAAACGGGGCGTCTGGTTTGGTGCCGGGTGGCCGGGTTCTAAGGAAGTGTTCTAGGGCGGCTAATCCCTGTGTGGTCGGGATATTAGTGTATAATGACGTGACATCAATGGTGACCAATAGAGAGCCTGGTGGTAGTGGCGTGTCGAGTTGGTGGAGTTTCTCGAGGAAGTCGTAAGTGTCCTTGATGTGCGAGTCAAGGTTGGCAACAAGCGGCTGGAGATGGTAGTCAACAAAAGCGGAAATCCTCTCAGTTGGTGAACTATAACTGGAGACTATGGGTCGGCCTGGATTCCCTTGTTTGTGGATCTTCGGAAGCAAGTAGAATACAGGTGTCCGTATGGTATCCGGTGTGAGGGCTTTGATTGTCTTGTCGTTAAGGCCTTGATGTGTTACGTGGGTGGTTAGGAAGTCGGAGACTTTCTTGAGGTGCAAGTTGGTAGGGTCCTCCTTGAGCAGTCGGTAGGTTGTAGTATCCGACAGTTGCCGGTCAGCCTCAGTGATATAAGCTGCGACATCCTGGACGACGATCGTGGAGCCTTTGTCCGCTGGAGTGATGATGATCTCCCTGTTGTTACGTAAGGAGTTGATGGCTTTGCGATGCGTAGGCGTGAGGTTAGTGCTGGTGGGTAGCCTATCTGCAAAGTCCGGGGAGAATACTTTGGCCAGAAGGTGATGAGTAAAAACTTCAAGCGGGTGATCAGGTGGTAGGGGGTCTGGCTCCCAGTCCGATTTAGGCCTAAATTTGGTTAAAGCAGGGTCTAGAGTTTGTTGGCTTTTGGCTGTGAAAGGGTTTTCCTTGAAATGGTGTTTTATTTTCAAATTTCGGGTGAAAGCTATGGTATCCTTTACCAAAGCAAAATGGTCAAACTTGGGGGTGGGGACAAAGGTTAGGCCTTTGGAAAGATGGTAATGATCTTGCCAAGTATTGCGAACGCATTACCAACGCCTTTGTGGCTCGAGGCTACGACAAGACCACCGTCCAACAACGCATCAATAGTCCAGCGAGGCAGGCCATCCCGCCGCCCAATGATGTTATACCTCTAGTCACACAGTGGCACCCTGGACTACAGGCACTCAATGGTATAATGAAAAGTGGCCTTCACATTTTAACATCCTCCACTAAGACCCAAGATCTTGTAAAATCCTTGCCTAGAGTAGCCTTCAGACGCCCCCCGAACATTGCGGACCTAGTGGTCAGGAGAGACTGCCGCATCAGGGACGCTCCTGAAAATGAACCAGCAGGTTCCTACCCTTGCCAAGGAGGTAACGGTTGCTTGACGTGCCCAATTCATCAACCCTCCACCACGTTCAGTGCCCAGGCCACCGGCAAGACATACCCAATAAGGCAACACAACACCTGCCAAACCACCAATGTAGTCTACCAACTAAACTGCAACCACTGCCCTGCCGAATATGTTGGCCTAACTAAGAACTCGCTTAGGTCACGGATGAATGGGCACAGGCAAGACACAAAAAACCTGACCATGGACAAACCGGTGGCTCAACATGCGGCATCCCATAACCTGGCATTCAATGGATGTTTCAACACCAGAGTGATAAAATCCCTCCCAGCCAGCTGCAACCCAGGCGAACTAAGACGGTGGGAGTTGGCCCACCAGTGGATCACTAAATCTAGGTTGGCTCCCAACCTAAACATCCGTTAGTGATAGCCCTCTCCCCCTCTCACCTCCCTGCCACCACACCCCCCAACAGCGCCTTGTAAATATTGTACATATATATATATATTTTAGTCTAGTTTATTATAGTTGTTAAGTTGACTAGAGTAGTTGCAGTAGCCATTCTTCTCTCGAGTGAGCAAGACCTCGGTCGAAACGTCTCGTTATATTTTGTATTATGTCTTTATGTGTACTTCAAACTCGCAAATCTGTCATCTTACTACACGAAGGTAAGCTGTTGGATCCTTTCCTCACTAAATATACCATAAGTACAAATAAGTATAAGTACAAATGATCGACAGCGTAAATTTATTTATAAATGCTGTAGCGGGCGACAAAATGGTGGGATTGGTTCCCTTGTGACGACCTAGCTTGGGAGTTGGACGAGCCTCCGCCAGGCGGAGATCAAGTTGACCGTGAATTAGCCTAGTTACAAAGTTGTTATCCTTAGCTACTAACAATAGTATTAAGATACACCATCGAATATTCAGGACGATGCACAATAGGCTGGTTGAACGTTAACGGGAAAACGGTAACGTAAAAGGCTTCGATGCACAATAGCCCGTAAAGCAGACGCAAATGAATAAAATGTTAAGTTGGTTAACCTGTATTTGTTATACTTTTAGATACCGCATGTGCGGTAGAATTGTCTGTCATAGTTGTGCCTTAGCTTTGGTCATTGTAATTCTTGCCCTCTTTCTTGTAGAGGTGCGGACATCCCTCTATCATTATTATAATTATTTCATCTGTGCTGCTTACAGTATTATGTTCACTCATGTTTCTTGTTGCGGTGTTATGAAACATTTACGGAATGTTGTTTACACTTTACAGTTTCAAACATAAAACACAACTGTTGTTCGATCAGCGGACAAAATGACAATGCTTTCTAGATAAAAAAATGTTGTCAACAAGTTTAACTTATTAAATATTTATTAACTTTAGGCTTGATTCTGACTGGTGCGTGTAATATACGGGGACGCGAACTTGGCGAGCTTGCCGTTTTCGCTGAACTTGGCGAGCTTGCCGTTTTCGCTTCGATACGGGAACGGAAAACTCTAATTGTGCATCGTGTCGTAAGATAACACAGGATCCAACTTTCCGTTCCCGTTAACATTAGGGATGCACATCGATAAAATTTAAATGATTGATAATCGCAAGGTTGACTGCATTATTGATCGATAATATCGAACGATAATTTCGGAAAAACAGCAGCAGCGTTCACGGGTGTTACGTGGATAAGAAGTATTCCCTACTCCTCGCCTGATGTCAATTGATTCAATACTAGGAAAACGCTCTGTTTGACGCGTTGATAAGCGAGCGCGTCAATATCTACGAACTTTCTGGCGAAAAGTTTTCAATGCTAATACGAACAACAATTAACAACAATTCAAGAATGCGCATTACAAAAATTGTTCTTATTTCCATGGCTATTATACTTTCCGACATTGTTGTATGCAGTGCAATGTGCGTTGCTAAGAATTTTCGTGGTCATGTTTTCAACACGGTCCGCCACCGTTACTAACACTTATTGACAGCAATAGAAATGTAATTTCTGCCTCTAATACGTATTGGATCGCGTTTACATTAGTATATTCGTGATCGGACAAAAATTTACTATAAGATAGCCACCTCACATTTTGCCGTTACTGCGTTTTAGAAAAATATTTTCGAGTAACTTTCGTGTAACTTTGCCAATATTTATCAAATTGCCATTACATTAACATATTCGTGACCGGAAAAATCTGTAGAAAAATCTGGCTATCTCACATTTTGCCACCATTGTGTTTCAGAAAAATATTTTGCAATAACTATAGTGTAACTTTGTAACTTTTCGAACGATTTTGCCTCAAAACTATACACCTTCAATCCACATCGAGGCTTGTGGATGGTCCAAATTTCAAGTTGATCGGACTTTCCGTTCGACCGCTATCGACGGACATAAAAACAAAAAAAACAAAAAAAACAGAACGAAGTGCCATAAGAGTCAAGTGGAAACGCTCGCTTCGCTCGCTTAATAATATTATGTTGCGAATGTATTCAATGTATTCAATTATCTGTATCGTTATTTCGGCATTAAACTAGCCCGTAAGACCATGCCTCCACCATAAATTGTACCATATCGTATAACGATCTTGACACTTTTTGCATTCATCCTCAACTCAACTATATTCTGTAGGCTACCAGCCTTTTTTTTTCACTTTTTTGTACTTGTTTGTACTTTTAAGACATCCCACTTGGGAACCATCTAATGTATTTTTTATCTTATTTTATTCTTCGTAGGTATCAACTTGTTTAACCTTCATCTAATCGTAGGCTACTCAATTTCTTACCTTTATAAAGGCCTATATTTAAACGCCTACCGAGAATTAGAATTAGAATTAATATTTCGATATAAGCATCTTGACAAAACCAATATTTGTATCTTGTACAAGTCGAATAGTGAATAAACAAATAATTATTATTATTATTATGCCGTGATATTACGTCGCCTTACCAAGCCCGTAACTTACAACAACAAACGCCTACAAAGTCAAGCGAGCCGTGACACACGAGAACACGGCTGCGAGACCCTAATCGGCTCCGAAGCTGTGGCGCCAGTGACCTTCATAGACCCGAACAAAGCCGACATGCGACGAGGCTCTGGAACACGTTTACTGAGGGATGTAACTGTCAATTTAACATTGATATACAGTAATATAACATTGAATAACAACATTCCAGCATTGACGGAACAATAAGGAAGTATACGTCAAAACGAGTTTGTTTTCAGTGAATGAAAAATGACAAGACAAATTAGTGAAACATTAATTAATAATTATGCAAAAATAGTGATTATTAATTAAAAGCACCAAGCACCAATACCAAAACGGAACACAAAACAACTTTTCACTTGTCAACGCAATCTTTTTTTCTGCCACTTACCACGATGAATGAATAGAAAGGACTAGAAGGAAAACACAGCGGTTGGCTTGCCGTGGCTACAAAACATAGCGCTGTCTCAGTCCCTCTTTAGCTCATAGACATTTGCGCGCTCTCTCACTGCTTGACTCGCTGGCCAGCAACCCCGGCTGTCGGCGACAACAAGTCTATGCAGGATCGAGGCAGTTGAGGTTCCATTGAGCCATGCCAGCGCGGGATAAATGAAAAATATCGATACTATTTCGATTATCGATTATCGACGCTGTATATTGATTATTGAATATCGATCGATAATATCGATTATCGTGTGCATCCCTAGTTAACATTGACGGACTATTGTGCAGCCTCCTTTCCACAAAATATTTTAAACAACCCACGAAAAAATGTACAACCTTAAGTCCTTAACAATGCTTGAATACGCGTATAAAACATGAATATCAAACAGACTTGATATTGCAAACACGTATTTTAAAATTGGTACAATAAACGACTAGGAATCTACGATCATTTTGCTTTTTGCTTTTTGTATCATGTTGTACACACAAAATTTTATGTCAGACCAGGTCCTTGAATGTAGAATTTCATATTTTTGTTTACAATTTTCACATTCATCTTTCACTGGGACTTTCATTAACCGTATCCTTTCAGCAAAATACCGGCACACCACTTGCTTTTCTTCTCGAGACCATCGTTTGTGTTTTGCCCCTTTTCGTGAATAGTTCTTGTAACATCCAACCACAACGTGAGACGGAGACATTGGATCTTCTCTTCCCTCGATATTCTGTGCGACGATGTTTACCTCCATGGCCACGTCATTCTCATCGTCAGCCTGACCCGACTTCGAGTGACTGCGGGCTTTAACTTCTTCTAAAGAAACGAGTAATTTACTCATCATAGCGAGTTGAACGGTATCTTCTGGTAAGTGATCTAACTCCCCGTGTACCTCGACATCACATCCTAAGAAACCAGCTAGAGCATCTAATTCGTTCTTCTTTAAGATGAGTATTTGTGATAAAGTAGCGACGTGCGTTCGCAACTTTGTATGGGTCAACAGTTCCGGGTGCGAAGCGCCGCTCTTTTCTACTATTAAACTACAGACGGACCACCCGTGAACATAACCACTTGTTGATTTGGTTGCGAAGAGATACGGGTTGGCACCGTCGACTCTGAGCACAGCTCTATGTTCAATTAGGAACTCAATCGAGTCGACTATATCCGCAGTCAGTAATATAGGCACTATTCTACCTCTTCTTTCCTGAATTTCAATTCGTGCTAATGTTTTACATAGAATTTTCTCAGTCTCAGTCAGGTATCTTTCTACTTCTTCCCGTATCGGTTCACAGTTACGATCTCTGTAAGCCCGTACACGCATACGTTCTATTTCGCACACTCTTCTGCAATTTAATGTAAATATTTGACAGTATGTCAGTTTTGCCAGTTGTGTTAGCAGTTCCTCTGATGGTTTGTTGACACCTTCCTTTAACTTGTTCACTTTGGTGGTTAAAAACTTTTGTAAATGTATGACATCAGCTGCTATGGACAACAGGTTTGGTTTAAGTTTAAGAAGTGTTCGAAGAGATTTGGATGAAACATCTAAATTCCAATTCGTCTCTAAAAGCTCCAAAAAATCCACCACTTCTTGCTTTTTGCCTGTGTTGCCTGATATAACATATTGCCGTTTCAAAATACCACAGCACGTTTTCAAAGACATACCAATCTTCAAGGGTAGAGAGCGAGGCACAAAAGAAAAGTCATCTTTGTTATAACCAGCCATCTTTTTTACACTCTCCACCGCTTGCTTGTAATGTGTCGGATGTAAAACCTCTTTCAGATTCGTCACGGTCGAATCTTTAACGATCTGGTTAAGGAATCGTCCTAATTCTCGAAGTTGATTGGCAATATATCTGAGTCGGTGAGGTTCACTTCCAAATCGGTCAAGAAGTTTTGCACCAAAGGACAAAATTAGTTTATCTTTTATTACGGTTTCGAAAACTGTATCGTGGTTCATTCGCGAGAGAACCATCTTGCGTAGATCGTCGTACATTCCCGCGGAGGATGGTAGCATCAATGCACCGCGCGCTCGGCAACCACGTACCCACGAACAAGAAGTCATTTCTTGCGTCACGCTGTTATCATCGATAGAAAGTTCCCTTCTGGCATCTTCCTTGCAGGACCTAACGTGTTTTGCCAGCATTTTGACAGCAAAGAATCCAAAGCACACCTCGCACGGGAGGTACTTTGTCGACTTGGTCTTATGCGATGGCCTTTTCACGGGCATGATAGATCCCAAGCCGTTTTTTAAAATGTTACGATTATTTCTGTAGTTTCCCTCTTTAGAAAGCTTGCCTATTAATACCTTCCTTTCCTTTGATCTTATCGGTAAGCTCAAAAACCGAGCAACTTCAATTTCATTAGAATGTCTCACTTCAAAATGTCGAGCTAGTTTTGAAACTTGCTTGTCACAAAACATGCAGCAGTACTTCTTGTTGTATTGTCTCTTTCCGTCTGGGTGGTAACTAGAGGTCGCAACTTGGACAAGGCCGGCAGGAACAGGACGAGGATCTGCTGGTTCAATAGTGTCGAGAGGAGACTCAAGTTGTGGACAGTCGGTAATCATTGTCTCATCCGAGTCGGACACGTTCACTCTCGGACCTGGAGGCTCGGGAGGAATGTCCAAGGCGCTTGTGTTTGACTCGGAGGTAAGAGTTGGTGTCTCAGAGCCACCTGGGAAAGTTTCAATAATTATATTTACAAATTCTTGGGCGTTCTGCTGGTAGGAGTGGGCATGGTGGCTATACTTGTTTGAATGACTCCAGTTATTGTCTTGACGGTTCAAGTGGGCTGGGAACAGCACAAGTATACTTGGGGAAGTTCATTTTTAAAAAGAACTTCTGAATGGTTCAGTTCCCCCTCCAAAAAAAGAACTTTATTAAACGTTCACTTTTCAAAAATTCTGCAGTTCGAGTTCACTCCAAAAAATGAACTTGCTTTTTAAAACTTAATTTTCTTTTTTTGTATATTATGTATTTGTTAAATGCTCATGCATTTTAAAACTAATGTTTAATTCGAAACGTTATAAGAAATCAAGTTTCAGTTTGTGAAATGGTAATACAATAATATTTCCGTAATAGATAATAGAATAGTCTTCCACAAACCAATAACAGATTTTGTACAAAATTTAGATACAATGTTTGCTTTTTTGTGTTGCACAGACTGTCAACTTCCAAGTTTCGCTGGTGATGTGTACTGCACAATAGAAATATGCAAACTCTTCAACCGTTCAAACATTTGCAAAAATGATTAACGTTTTCAAGTAAAAGTTTATACTTGACAAAAATGAATGCGTTGTTCAAAACTTTGTCATAATTCGAACGCGTTCACTTTAAAAGTTCCTTCCCCAAGTAAGAGTACAGGTAACGTCAATAATTAAATAATAAAAGTACAGAACAGTCTTGCCCAACATTGACTTGACTGTTCAGGTGACTAATGCAAAAAGACTACCGCCAATACTATAACCGCGTGTATTTTCAATATTTAATTATATACCAATAATGTGTAATTACTAATTATATATCATAATATATAGACCTATATGGCACTTAAATTAGGGTGGTGGGGGGGAGGGTAGTGGAGGGGACGGGAGTGAGAGATATCCTAGGGCCGTTAGTATGACTTAAGAGCGAAAGGTACCTCTACGTCAAAAACTGCACATCTTATATTTAGATTATATCTCAAGAACGGACTTCGAATTCGAAAAACGCACTGTGGCATGGTAAACGCTACATACTGAGTGCTCTGAATGTCTTACATTATAGTCAGTATGGTTTTTATTTCTAAATAATTTCAATTTGCGCATTAATTTCAAATAATTTCGAGATCATGCATAAAGCGCCCGGCAGAGTGCCGTAGGATCGAGAACTCGCTACAGAGTAGCGATTTGTCAATCACCAATGGTGCGCACGTTTACACCCGCCCGGGAAATTCGAATTCACGCTTCGAAAACCTTAGACCGCGAATACGATACGAATACCATTTTTGGATTATTTTTTTATGAAAAAAACCTCGTATTATATTCGGGTCAATAGGGTACGTAGAGCAATGGGTCAAAGCAAAATTATGTATGGCAAATTTACTCGATTTGGTCTACTTACTTGAGGAAGGGCAGCGAGGCAGAGATCCATCGACATCAACTAGCTCTCCTTTGGTCTGTATTGTTTTCTGAGCAAAGTTGATAGCTGCCGAGTAGCTCGACTGTGCTATCATATCGACCCCTGTAACAACGGTACAAACAAGACGTTAGACAGTCTAAAGTGTAAGTAAGAGAAGAGTAAGAGTAAGTGTAAAATAAATAAATATATAAATTTACATCTAAAGTCTACCCACTCAGTAACAAGACTGATTTGCAGTGGGGGTCGGGGACTTTAAATTTAGTGACTAAACCAACCCTGTTGGCTCCAAACACCATCGACGAGTGAGCAATAACTAGAGACGTTTGTTTTTCGGAATCCGCGATAAAACGAAATTAATTATTTGTGGTGTAAGAACTTTTGTTTTTGACAGATGTCGGCATGTTGGCCATGAAGGATAAAGAATCAAATCGCGAAATAACACCATATTATTTTAATAACGCGAATTGAGTGTTGAAATAGCGAAATAACACCATTTTCAGCGTTTTTAACTATTTACAGTAAAAATTGCATATTTTACGTAATAATTACTAGTTTTGACTCTAAGTTGGTAAAACAGAAGTCTCAAACTGTTTACCAACCACATTTTGGCCGATGGAAAAGTGGTTTGCAGCGTTGCTTGGTATAGATACCGTTGCTCAAAATAAAGCGGTGTGAAGCGAGTGAAAATTTCCGTTGCTTTGAAACTTCCTGATTTCTCCATTTCCATTATAAAAATAACACCGAAATAACACCACATTTTGGTTTACAATAAAACGATTTTTTTTGAAAAATAAAACCATTTTCAAACACCTCTAGCAATAATCATATCAAAGATCGATATGTAAAATAGGAAACACACGAATCAGTGATTGGACAGTGCGAACACCTGCGGACAAATGCCAGAATCAACATGGTTGATTCAGAACAACTTTGAATTAAGTGAGTGCTTCGTTGCTAGGACGGCTGGGTCATTATCAAAAGAATTGCCTATTCCACAAAACTAGTTTGAAAAATATGAAACAATACATTTTTAGGTTTGGAGTAAAGAATCAGTAACCTCTGTATCCTTGCATCAACCTCTGAAAAGGGCCAAGCTAAAAAAAATATATTTACTGTTTTACAACAACTTCCGTAACTTGGGGACACCGAAATAGTCACGACTGTTACCACAGTAATAAACCATATTTTTTATATCAGGGATATATTTGGTAAATAAAGGAATATGATACAAGTTTGATTAGTCATTACAAATAAAATACTAGGGGTGTGCGAGCCTACGATTTTTAAGTCGAGCCGAGCCGAGCCGAGTATGAGAAAAAAAGCTTGATTTTCGAGCCGAGCTTTTGAAATAGCGTTAATTGTAAATTTATGGCTGCATTTTATGTTGATGCAATGCGATAGGAAGTGTATGTATACCGAAATTTCGGTACATCTAAGATCAAGATCATCTTTGTTTATAACATTATGTAAGTTACATAATTATATTATTATAGGGTTACATAATGTAACCCCATAAAACCCTGTTATTGTTGTGCGGTAGGTTGATAAAACAGTTTAGTTGAACTGTTTTACCGACCGTGGGTTGCGCTAGCGATGGCCATTTAGTTCACAGTACCGACCATAGATCGCACGGTAGTTGCATTATTAAGCGCTCGTTACACGGGGAAGTGAAACGAAAAAGTGAAAAGAAAAAGTCACTTTTCTAAAGTAGAGATAGCATGTTCCTTATGGGACTTTCCGGTCGCTGTCACACGGGGAAGTCGAAAAGCAAAAAGTAAAAACTTTCCGCACTAGTCGAGCTCGGTTCAACAACTGAAAAGCGAAAAGCAAAATAACCTTGAACAGTTTGTCGTGATTGGCTGGTAATGTTGCCATGGACTACAACTTCGGGAATAAGTCGACAGTCATTTGGGACGTCCTGTTTACTTTCCCAGAGATGTGTGTAAACAAGGCGGTGGTGTTACACGTACGTACAAGACGGGAGAAATCAATCGCCATACCTAGTTAGTTACCACTCTTGCCGCACAGCGCCCGATAGTGTTGCACGTAGGTCGAGAGATGGCGCCACACGCACACTGTTTCTTTTCCTCGAGAAGTGTCCCGTGTAACAACTTCGGAAAGTCTTTTTACTTTCCACTTTTTGCTTCTCACTCTTTTCACTTCCCCGTGTAACGAGCGCTTTAGGGAGCTTAGAGAGTGTATGAATACAGTAACAGCAACTTTTCAACTTCTTGACTTGTTTTTAAAATGCATTCGTATTTCAGTAGAATATTAAGAGGACATACTTAAGTAAACTAAATTTCGTGTGAAATATTGATTTTATTGCAACTGAACCTACAAACAGATCGAAATTCCATATCACAATGTTGGTTGTAAATAACGTTATAATACAGCTGGGGTTACTTTGTACTCAGTGGACGGTTGCAGTCCCCTTACCATTGCTCAATGTTTTTCTCCAAAAAAGGGGAACAAAGTTTGGCTAGAACTTTCGTGAAAATTAGAGCTAGATGTTTATTGTTTACTGTGAAAAGTAGAAAGCATCTGTTTTTCTACTCGCAGAATAACGAAATATCATGCTGCATCTATAGATGTAACATTTTATTCTCACGAGATCGGGGCCTAGGGAAAGCCCAGCTAGGCCAGGTACCCAGAAAAGTATAGCCTAGGCTTATACGTTCTCTCAAGTCTATGTTGGGCCTAAAACCCCGAAATTTTTCTAACTTCATCGTACTTGCAGATACCTTAAAATATTCGTTACTGCCTTTTGGATTCTTCAGTCTGCGTTTATAGAAGTATATAATTAAAACCGCGCGACGACTGGCATTTTTAGGCCTAGACCTTGGCCTAGACAGCTCGGCTCGAGAATATCGAGCGGAAAATGAAGCTCGGCTCGGTAACGAGCTTAAAAAAAAGCTCGAAAAAGCTCGTAGATTCGAGTACTCGCACACCCCTATAAAATACACTAATTGGAATTCATATTCAAGATTAATTTATTGGAAAATTCTGAACTTTTTTGTCACGAATGTTACTTACTTTCAAAGTAGAAGCATTATAATCTCGGTTAATGGAACTTACACTTAATTAAAAGTTGAGCACGCACTTAATTGGATGCAATACATCCTTGGCCACAAAGTCCTCACAGATATTTAAAAATAAAAACATGTAATTAGAAGAAAACTAGAACTAATGTTGAAGGTAACAGTCGTGACAAAAGTAACAGTCGTGACAAAAATAACATTTATGTGTTGTACATGATTTAGCACAGCCACCTGGCCAGTGGGTTTAATAAACACGGGATAAATAATTAATCGATTCAAAAAGATAGATTCGCGTGTGCTCTCCCATGTTCATGTCCCATGTCGTGTCATATGATACGATCTGACTTACCCGATATATAGATTTAAAGAGAATCGGATTCGTCTATGATCGAACCATATGATATATCGAATCTTGTGAATTTTCTTGCCCATCTCTACCGTACGGCCATGGGACAAAACCTGACCTCAAACTGTTATTAGGGATTGGCCCGACATGGTGGAGAAACATTTTAGGAGTCACTAGTTGGTTTACCTTGTTCGGCATAACCGGGTTGGGAAATATTTGTCAGCGAACTTCTCTCCGGCTCTCGAGGTTCTTGTATCGGTTCTATAGAGGAATACTTCAGCTTGACTGTGCTGTCAGTAGCTACTTGTGTGGGCAACTGCAGCGGGTCGACAGAGGTATACTCCAGTTTGACTGTGCAGTCAGTAGCTACTTGTGTGGGCAACTGCAGCGGGTCAACACAGCTATACTCCAGCATGACTGTGCAGTCAGTAGCTACTTGTGTGGGCAACTGCAGCGGGTCGACACAGCTATAGCTATGCTCCAGCTTGACTATGCGGTCTGTAGCTCCATGTGTGGGCAACGGCAGCGGGTCGACAGAGCTATAGCTATGCTCCAGCTTGACTGTGCTGTCAGTAGCTACTTGTGTGGGCAACTGCAGCGGGTCGACAGAGGTATGCTCCAGCTTGACTGTGCTGTCAGTAGCTACTTGTGTGGGCAACTGCAGCGGGTCGACAGAGGTATACTCCAGCTTGACTGTGCTGTCAGTAGCTACTTGTGTGGGCAACTGCAGCGGGTCGACACAGCTATGCTCCAGCTTGACTGTGCTGTCAGTAGCTACTTGTGTGGGCAACTGCAGCGGGTCAACACAGCTATGCTCCAGCTTGACTGTGCTGTCAGTAGCTACTTGTGTGGGCAACTGCAGCGGGTCGACAGAGGTATACTCCAGCTTGACTGTGCAGTCAGTAGCTACTTGTGTGGGCAACTGCAGCGGGTCGACAGAGGTATACTCCAGCTTGACTGTGCAGTCAGTAGCTACATGTGTGGGCAACTGCAGCGGGTCGACACAGCTATGCTCCAGCTTGACTGTGCGGTCAGTAGCTACTTGTGTGGGCAACTGCAGCGGGTCGACACAGCTATAGCTATGCTCCAGCTTGACTGTGCTGTCAGTAGCTACTTGTGTGGGCAACTGCAGCGGGTCGACACAGCTATAGCTATGCTCCAGCTTGACTGTGCAGTCAGTGGCTACTTGTGAGGGCAACTGCAGCGGGTCGACACAGCTATGCTCCAGCTTGACTGTGCTGTCAGTAGCTACTTGTGTGGGCAACTGCAGCGGGTCGACACAGCTATGCTCCAGCTTGACTGTGCTGTCAGTAGCTACTTGTGAGGGCAACTGCAGCGGGTCGACAGAGGTATGCTCCAGCTTGACTTTGCAGTCAGTAGCTACTTGTGTGGGCAACTGCAGCGGGTCGACACAGCTATGCTCCAGCTTGTCTTTGCAGTCAGTAGCTACTTGTGACGGCAACTGCAGCGGGTCAACACCTAGGACAGGTGGATCAAGAGACAGAATTTAACAGACTTTAGTTTAACAATTCATGTAGTTACGATTTACAGAAAACAGGTTATTACAAATCTCTTCATTGTCAAATTGTCACACATAGGCCTACACCAGTTACATTAGCAAGAGAAGTATAATATGTAATATGGGATCCATGAAAACTTATTCAATTAAACTTGTGCCAATTACATTTCTATATTATATGTATGTTACCATAGTGCCTATTCTAGACAGAAGAATTATCAAGGTGAGTGTATTTTTTAGTTAACTTGCCATGCTTAGTAAGGGTGATTCAGTGATTCAATCGAAGTCATGGAAAACAAAGAAATGGAAGCGGACTGAAAGAATCGGACCTGACTTCTATTAATAAGAGCATAATATCCAAACTTCCTGTAGCATATGCTAATAGTCTAGATGAAATGAAAGGGTATAGCATACCTACATGACATATGGAAAAGAAAAAAAAACAAACATATCCACGGTCACTCCAAGATTCGATTCTGAAACCTAGAAACCTCAGTCACTTTATAACTCATCTGTGAAAGCTACTGAATGCCTTTCGTCACTTCATCAATGTCTTCTTCTTCTCAAATGCCCACATTTGGCTATTATGCCATCATGCTGGATCTGGTCAACCAGTTGAGACACGCTTCTTTCTCCACCCTCTTCATGCCGTATCAAGTAACATTTGAAGTGTTTCGATTCCCTCAAAGGGACAATGGACCGCGTTTGTTTGTCCACACTTTCAACTCAGATAATCTTATTGTACTCCCAATACCGCCCAGCTGCCTGGACCAATAATTGGCTGCAAGGTTGTCAGTGCAAGTTTGAAGGGTTCTTTTCATGGGTAACATCATAAATTATTTTCATTCACAAAGCATTATTCAAGCATTCAAGCATATTCACAAGATATTATTGCTTGCTATTGGGGGTGAAAGAGATATTACGGAGAGAGCGAGGGAGAGAGATAGAGAGAGATAGGAATTCTTCACCAAAAACATATCTTGGCAAAGCAGGAAGCGATCGCAAGTGTTCAATTAGGGTGGCTTTTAAGTTTACAACCTACCGCAAAGGCCGATGTCGGCAACAACCTGTCTTTTCATACTGGAAGAACTATACACTGTCACCATATTCCGTTTCACATCATCATAAATGTTTGTCACAGGCTAAGTCATCTTTGGCTCAGATTGACATTCTCAAGCATACAAGTCCAGATAGGGAAACCCCCCCATCAACCTACATTAGTATGACTGTAGGTTTTGCACTTGCGAAGAATAAATGGGTAAGGAAAATACCTGGGCACAGGGTCCTCGGCCCGAAGATTTATGGAAAAATGAAGAATAATCAAACTAAATGATGTAAAGACACATATAAGCCTTGGCTTAGGAGGTGTCTCTGTATTGTGATGATTGAATGAAAAAAAAAAAAAAAAAAAAATGTAGGTTTTGCACTACATGTTGGATTGGCCACAATGCCTTCATCTGGCAATTGATTTTCTAAAAATAAAAAGAATTAAATCTAACATTCCCACCCGTACATAGCTACTTACTAGAGGAAGGGCATTGCTCCAACTTATGTTGAAATCGATCAACACCAGCGTCCACAAATCCGATTTCAGCCCGAGATTCCGTCACATCTTCACGTTGCTCCTGTTTGGCTTGTATTGTTGCATTAGCTAGGTTGATGGCTGATGAATAGCTCGACTGCGCCATCAGGTCCACACCTACAACAATGTTACAAACAAGACTTTAGTTAATTAAAACGGAAACATAGTAGAACAGGTAAAACGTTATAAAAACCTAGTAATTGGACTGTACACTGTTCCTTGTCAAATAAAAAAATATTTTAAACGCAATATTTCGAGCCCTAATCAGAGCTCTTTAACAGGCGAAAACACACTAGCTCGTAAACCTGACAGCTGACACAACCCCCACCCCACCTCACTCCACAACCCACCACGCCCACCAAACCCACACCAAGGCGGTGCACGTCCAACCTCCTCCACAGCTCCCACAACAACAACCACAACCTACCAAACCTAGCCTAACTGTCGGGGGGGGGGGGGGGGGGGGGGTCTTCTTGTCCGCGTTTAAACGTTGTTTCAAAATATATTTAAAAGTTAAGTTTAGGGTTTAAAAGTTAAACCGTTTTTCCCATCTCCATTACAAGATGAGTACCTGTTCAGGTTTTTCCATATTCTAGACATGGGAATAAAGGGGAATAAAATTCCGAGGGTGCTATGTGTAGAGCTCAGTCGTAACATTCGTCTAATGTCGCACATGCCTGATCCAAAAACTTCCCGGTCGTCAACAGAAAACTGGGTGTAGGACTACTTGGCATACTCTTCTCGCTGTGCATAACATCACAAGCACTAACGTATCGATTACCCTCTCGCTCAATCAATATCATCATTATACAAAATACAGGGCCAACTCCACAGTGGATGTGACTGTACTCTGCGTGCAGATGCACTTCGGCTGTCAAACTATGACACGTTTATAATGTGACACAATAGAAGAGGCGGCCCTCTGCGCGCTTTGAAACTGCCAAACGCCAGGCTCAGGTTAAAAAGACAAGAACTGTAGAAATGATGACAAATTGCAGCCACCAATAAAACAAAAATTCCCTAGTTGAATTGAGGGCGAGAACATTCCGGGGAATATTCCCGCTCTTCCAGCACCCCATCACGGGACGATAGAACAGAAGCCAAACGGAATAGAAGCCAAATTTTTGCCAAACGAACCTTACTGAAATGTTCGACGCAACCAAACCATAAACATTAGTCCAGTTATAAATATAAACTTACCGCGCTTCACGCGAAATAACCTTAGGATATCGGGCAGCTGCACAAAGTCACTTTCGATGTTTTTGGTTTGGCTACGTTGCAAGTTTCGACAATGTTCGGATTTCGTAACTTTGTTTTCTATTCCGTTTGGCTTCTAATCCGCGCTCCCCCCCCCCATCGCTACGCACCCTAAACATCTCTGACACATCCCACGTTACAGTATTCGACACCACGTGTTGACCGAGATAGATACTAAAAGGTAGCAAACAAATCATCGCATATGTTTGGCCCAATAATGTAACAAACTCAACACTGCACTCGCACTCCAGCAATCTACACCCGCACTAATAAAAAACGAAATAAAATATGTACTTTTGGCTTTATTGATCATTGGCTTTTTTAGAATAATAAGGTGACAGAAGGCTAGACATAGGAGACCAATACTAACTATGATATAAATAGTCTTACCTCCGAGCTCCCCGTTGAAAGCGATCTCAGTCTTTATTTTGTTTGATAAGACATCCTGGGCTTCTCCATCACCTCCGTACCAACTGTACTCTTCGTTGATATCAACGCTGTCATCCATTCTGCATAGGTAGGTCTATCAAAGCCAGGTCCCCTTAGCTAAAACAATGTAATCTATTAGTAGGCACTTATATCCGTATAATGAATTGGGATTACTAGAACGCTCCCCTGGGCCTTGGCACATAATACAGGACACAATGCATAGATAGAGAAGTGTCCCTGTCAGGTAGTAGGCCTAGGCCTACCATTAGATCGCTTTACGCCTACTGCAACTGCTGCGCAGCTACACTGATACACATATACAGCTGCACATAGGCCTATACACTGATACAGCTGTCTAATACACATGGTGACATGAATAAGCATAATCGCAGGTCGGCTTACAGACTCAGCGACCTGACTGGACACCTAGGCCTACCTTTAGATCGCTTTACGCCTACTGCAACTGCTGCGCAGCTAGGCCTACTCTGATACACATATACAGCTGCACATATACACTGATACAGCTGTCTGATAGGCCTACACATGGTGACATGAATAAGCATTATCGCAGTCGGCTTACAGACTGGGCAACCTGACTGGACATCTAGGCCAACCATTAGATCGCTTTAGGCCCCGACTGCAACTGCTGTAATATGGACTCGTGTTTCAACTCACATGGCGATAGGCTGCTTCGGAGACACTGATTTATGCCGGCTTAACTCCGTAACTTGAAGGTTAGATAGGCCTACTCAAGTGCCTAGCCTAGGGCCTAGGCCTACATGCTAGGCTATACACATTGGAAGCCTAGGACCTAGCCTAGGCTTTAGAGGTTAGGTTGGTCCTTGGCCTCAAAGTTCGGCATACAGCCCAGGACGCCAGGACTAGGCTATGCCAAAGACTTATAACTTCGCAGCAGATTCTACTTTAGAATAAAAGTCTGGTAGGCCTAGTCGAGCATTACGGACGGAGTAGTGATTAAATTGAAAGTACATAAGATAAATTAATTAATAAATTACAAAAACAAACCAATTGTAGGGTTCACCCGATCGCTCATAAATCGCTACCTGTCCACCGCCAGTTAGACGGATTAACATGCGAGAGGTCGAACGAATGTGGCGCTGCGGATAGTGTGGGCAACTCAACGTTTCTCATTGGCCGTGAGCAGGCGGGAATTTGAAACAAGTGGAGTATCGTGTTGTAGCGTTCACTGTTGATGAGGCAAGGCTGGCCGAATGAAATCTGTCCAATCCATGGCACCTGTGAGACGGCTAGCAACATTCTGGGACAGTCTAGGGGTTTTCTCGTCGTCACAATCTTAACCCTCCAAACCTTCTTATTTTATATTCCCTTATGTCGCCCCACCGACAGCATCAGAGCTGCTTCGGCCGACGTCATGACCCAGCTGTCGAATACGTTGTATGACCATGGTGTGGCCCAGCTCTCGCTCGAGCACGTCGTGTGACCGTGGTGTGACCTAGCTGTCGAATACGTCGTGTTACCATAGTGTGACCTAGCTTTGGAGTACGTTGTATGACCATGGTGTGACCAAGCTGTCGAGTACGTCGTATGACCACGGTGTGACCTAGCTGTTAAATACGTCGTATGACCATGGTGTGACCTAGCTGTTAAATACGTCGTGTGACCATGGTGTGACCTAACTGTCGAATACGGCGTGTAACCATGGCGTGACCTAGCTGTGGAGTACGTTGTATGACCATGGTGTGACCTAGCTGTCGAGTACGTCGTGTGACCATGGTGTGACGTAGCTGTGGAGTACGTTGTTTGACCATGGTGTGACCTAGCTGTCGAGTACGTTGTATGACCATGGTGTGACCTAGCTGTGGAGTACGTTGTATGACCATGGTGTGACCTAGCTGTCGAAAACGTCGTGTGACCATGATGTGGCCCAGATGTCGAGTACGTTGTATGAACATGGTGTGACCTAGCTGTGGAGTACGTTGTATGACCATGGTGTGACCTAGCTGTCGAAAACGTCGTGTGACCATGGTGTGACGTAGCTGTGGAGTACGTCGTGTGACCATGGTGTGACCCAGCTGTCGAGTACGTCGTGTGACCATGTGTGGCCCAGCTGTCGAGTACGTCGTGTGACCATGGTGTAACCTAGCTGTCGAATACGTCGTGTGACCATGGTGTGGCCTAGCTGTCGAGTACGTCGTGTGACCATGGTGTGACCTAGCTGTCGAGTACGTCGTATGACCATGGTGTAACCTAGCTGTCGAATACGTCGTGTGACCATGGTTGTGACCTAGCTGTCGAGTACGTCGTGTGACCATGGTGTGACCTAGCTGTCGAGTACGTCGTGTGTCCATACCTGTGTCCTACCTGTCGAGTACTCCTCAGTTGCTTTTGGTATGATGAGGAAGGTGTAGAAACGTGTTACTCCGAAAATTCACTGGTTTTTTAAAGTAAGTGACCTGGTACCATTTTATAATTGTGTGTGTGTGTGTTTTAACACACACACACACACACACATAGTATATATATATATATATATATATATATATGTTTATTGAATTTTTTTATTTATATAAATTGTTCTTTGATATCTTGTTGTATGCAAAAGACATCCAGGTCATCGATTTGACTTATTTTCTATCTTTTTTGATACCGTCATTGAAATTTATTTTGTATATTACAGTATTAAAATACAGTGTTATTGTTTTCATTGTTTTGTATTACTATGATATGATCCAAACAAAAGATATACGGTACATTGTTTGTACACTATTATTTCCAATTATTAGTTCTTCATATTATGATGTAGCTTGCTTAAAGGGGTTCTCACCCGCTACACCAAAAAAATATGTTTAACTAAGGCTGATTAGCTATGAAATTAGCGACTAAATGAAAAGAAATCGGGTTCACCATAACCCGGGAAAAAAATATCAAAGTTAGTGATTTTCGAGCTAGGTCCCATCGGCGAAAATCTCCCATAAGAAATAGCATTGGGACGACCTGTATGCCTTGGGACCTTGGAGGATTCTGCTCCAAAAAAAAAATGATATCATACTTTTCGCTGCGTCTTTCTTTTCTGCGTATTTCGTATATTTTGGTTTTGTAATCGGAGCTTCCGATCAGGTACAAAATAAAGATGTGTAATCGGGTGCTCCATTTCGTTTTGAGCATTGCTGTGCGTTGCTGTGCACGTCGAGTCGGCGGGTGTCGACTGTCGAGTTGGTGTCAAGTAAGCCAAGCGAGAGAGAGAGAGAGAGAGAGAGAGAGTGAGAGTAGTATTGGGAGGGGAAATAGTCAACGCATGCACAATGAACGCGGTCTGTATGCGGTGTCGAATGGAGTACACCAAGGCCGTCTAGATATATCGCTTCGAGTACACTCGCACCAAAAGCCGGCTGACACCAACAGTCGCCGCGGCAGTTAACCAGAAATTTCATTAATTAATAACAATTCACAGGTTTCAACTCACGATGTTGAATGGTTCATTATCGATTGGTGTGGTGCAGTAGATCATATGGTAAAAAATAAATCTAGCGGGTGAGAACCCCTTTAAGACAGCAGCTACAGACTGTAATTGTTTAGCATTATTCTTGTGATACAAACTAACTATATTACATTTATGATAGCGAATTCGAAATATATTTTCATACATCTATATCATTTTAACATATGATTGTACATTCTACTTTTGTTTAAAGTTTTTTTCAAATGTAAATCGTAGTGCAGTTGGTCATATAAATATTAATGTTTGGCTAAAATGTTCAATACCTACATGCATGTAGTGTTACAGTAGTATTGGTAACTAGTTTGGATACCTATAGCCGATGACATATTTCCTATGTAATACATGATTGACGCCGAACTGCCGTATTTACATTACGAAATACCCTATAGTCTCCCTATATCTGTGGCTGCCTGCCTCCTATACTTATTTGTTAAAAATATTAATTGACATTTATTGCAGACAGAAAATGACTGGTTGTACAATCTCGGGGTGGGATTATAGTTATCCCTGGGTTGACCAATAAATTGCGTTGTAAGACCTTCGTAACTTACATTCCTAGGCTTAGAACAATTTTAACTATTTTTAGTCATCGAAATTATTTGCGTAGTTTATTAATTTGGCCATTGAAGGTCCTCCAAATTTCCATTTCGCCATCATTACAAACATGTTAAATGGACTGGGATTCTTCACAAACTTCAAAGTAATTGATTTTATTCATCGTATTGATATAATTTGAATGTGTCATTCATTTTTAGTTTTATATGTAATCATACGCCACAAAAATGTATGACACCTTCTTCAAATGTAAAGATCAAACTTCAAAGTGTAACAGCACACTCCATAAATACCAGGGGCGGGATTCACATAGGTCCTCAAGTCTTCCTGTACCGTTGGTAGGCCTACTACACAGTCCAATTGGATAGCTACTTTCGTGACAATAACAGTGACTTTGAAATATTGCAAGGCGATGTTTTCAAGTTTAGTGTTTTGTTTCCTAATACCTCCACACTTTTAAAACAGAGAAATGCGTATGTCAAGGAAATTAAACGATATTTATTCATGTTCACACTTTGAAGTCAATTCAATCAATTCAATATTAAATTGTTTTATTCAGTTACCACATATTACAAATCAATACAAATTACAATACATTTGTTTTAACGTTGATCAATACCTACTGACAGAAGTAAGTCTTGTGAATCATATTCGAATTGCCACCATTTTTTTTAAAAAGATAAGAACAACTCATACAGGGCCTAAATTTTGATCTCAAGTGTTTGTTATTTACTAGAGTTTCTAAGTAACGTCAAGTCGAGGGTATGTGCAGGTCCGTATCAGCCAATGGCGTGCCTTAATCTAGTGTCCTAAAGTAAAGTCCGGATTCACAAAAAGTTTTTTTTGTGAATCCGACCCCTCGACTCGGATTCACAAAAAGTCTTAACTTAGGCCGGATATAACTTGAGGACACTAGGGCGAGGTGCAGAGTCAACAATAGCACCCCAGGCAAATATATTTAAATCGGGCTTTGTAGAGTGCACTCTGAGCAGTTCAGAAAAAAATACCGGACTGAATGCAATAACAGAATACTGTTATTTTTGTAGTGCCAAAACCAGAAAACCACCAAAATGAATTGGAACATTGACGATAACTTTTTGGCTGTTGATAACTAAGCAGGACGTATTGCCACCTTGAGGGGGGGGGGGGGGGGCGTCTTGCAGTTTGTCGTTTTCAATAATAAATATAATATTTTTTGTCACCTGCTTGACTCTAAGGAAAACAAAAAAACCTACCTACCCCCACCCCCACTAATCAAGCAGGCATATACTTTTCAAGTAGCAGGGAGGGTGGGGAAAAGTTCAGTAGGCACATTAGTACAGTGACTACAGACAGGCTTCAGGCTTATACAACACACCATATTGACTTTTCATTTAGGACTATTCCAAAGTGAGCGGACGCGTCCGCCCTGATATTTAGCACTGTAAACCATGTCTCAGGAATAAGCCCTTCTCCCAAAAAGTTCTCATGTACATACTCCCCACCCCCAAAGACACCTTGCTTGAGATGTCACAACAATTGTCCAGTGTATGTGTTCTTATGTGTGTATATAGGCCTAGTTAACGTGAAGGAATTACTCTCCGATTCTAGCTATTTCAAGTTTCGGCGAAAAGTGGGTGGGTAAAATAACCCTCAAATGGGCTGGCCCTAAATTATTTCAAGTATTTTTCTCATTGGTTACTATTGTCACGTGGTTTCTAAAGCAAAGGAGGAGAAATTCTTGTCAAAGATTCTTCGGAGTGATTTAGTCGTCCGTCGACCGTTGTGGCGTGAGCAACTACCTGCCCTATTCAAAGACCATGTCTTAGCCTGAACAATGTGAACAATGCGCGCTAACAGAAAAGAACCAGACTTCGATGTTTCTCGGCCCACAAGCTGAAATGTGTTTTTATAATTATTATTTGCAGTTTCGACGGACACCTAAACTGAATAATGACGTGACTTACCTTTTGTCACCAAATTGGTTATACTACAAAACCTCAATATTCGCCAACCCAAATAACATCATCGTCAATATTATTGGTTTATGAAATAAATAAATGAGTTTATATTTATTTGTTACCTAACCATTCAGTTACAAGAACTATCTTTCTATGGGGGATCGTACTTCATTTATTATCTGCCTTGTTGATATGACGGCTCCAAAATCACCGTTTTGGCCTAGAAGTGTATCATAGAGATTACAGATAGCTTGTGTCAATATCCAAGTTTAAAAAATCCCAGCCCAAATCGGAAATCGAACTGTGGAGCGTCTGCTAATTGTGTATCGCAACATTATTGATTATAATCTTATTGTGGATAAGTATTCTTCGGAATGCCAGTGAATTGAGCTGAGATATTTCGCTGAGACTGTCTCCTGTCTGTGAGTGTGACCATCTCGGATCGTAAATTATACGTGTCAAGATTTCCCCTATTGGTACAGTAATTATCCACAATAACACATAAAAAATCATCAGATTCAATATTTCTCACATTTTAGGAAATTATTTGGATTCTTGAATAAACACACACGTTTCCACGTTTGAATCGTCCTTCAACAACTTCACAAGTAACTTCACTTGTATGCAGTATGAATAAAGAACATCAGATGGTGTACAACACATTATTTTGATGTGAAAAACTAGATATATCGCTATTTTTCTTTTTTTCTTTTACATATTATAAATAAAAGAATTTATAACAACTTGTAATAATTCCCGGCGGTCCTATGAGTTCCAACTAAAAGGTATGTATTTTGGCTTACAGCTATCTTGATTTCAAAGCTTGTGATTGGTGATTGCCGTGGTGAAAACTAAATATATAATGTCAATATTTTATATCAATCAATCAATCGATCAATCAATCAAAACCAGGTTTCGAACATGGAATCTAGGGACCGCAGTTTTTTTTTAAATATGCCTAAGTTAAATATATACATTTTTAACATTATTACTCATTGTTTTACCGAACAAGATCGGGATGTTGGATTCACAGCAATTCCAAGCAATGCGTTTGTACTTTTTTGTCATGTGTTTACGGCAAAAAAGTTACGTATTATATTAATATGACGTTGTTGCCCTATTACGATGATTCAAACATAGAAACGTGTTGTTTTCTATTCAGGAATCAAAATAATTAGTTACATGTTGCGAAAGAATGAATCAGTGGATTTCCTATGTGTTACTGTAGATAATTACCGTATCAATAGAGGACCTGTCAGGTATATGCGAGCAGTCCCTCCGCCCCCCTAGGCCGGGTGGTTGAAGAAGACCCTTGTCTATATGAATGAAGGATTTGGGCACCGAGGCATGCATTTCGAGGAACGAGCTAGACACGCTTCGCTTAGTTAGCACTATCTTTGCCGTTTATTTGTGGAGATACCATTATGATAACGAAAAAAGTGACATATTAATTTTAATTTTACTCATTCAGGACCTCATGTGTATTTCTGCACTGGTATATATACCATGTGACATAAGTAAACCAATGAGCGGACAGAACATCTTATAACTTCACTCTAACAACCCTCCCGCACTCACGCTATTATCTATTGTTTGGCTCAATCCAATCTCTGGATCAAAAAGCAACAGAATATCTATGAGATGTTGTGATCAGTAGCCGTATTGGATTCACTCTAGGGCAGAATTTCATATAATTATACATGTTGTTCATATTTTCTCCGAATCAAACTTGCACTTATATATGTTGTGACATTATGGATGGCTGTGGCCGGTGGCGTATACAAGGGGGGAGGGGGGGGGGACCCCCCCCCCCCGCCTTTCGGAAAGGAAAAAATGGAAATTAGATTGGATTGAAAAAAATGGAAATATAAAATATAACAGTAATTTGTATTAAATACCAAAGACATAAGTTTTTGTTAAAAATACACGCATCGATCTATAATTTTATTTCTATCTTCTAACACCTAGGGCTGGGAGATAATGGTTAATTTTGTTAAACGTTTATTTTTTCGAATATTTCGCGTTTAAACGTAACACCCCTCCTGTTCACAAAATGATAAGAAAAAAATGTTCGCGAAAAAACATGTTCAACGAAATAACACGGTTATTTATTATAATACTCATTGTTGATTATGTTCCCCACCTTTGTGTCCAACTGTCCACAGTCATTTTGACTCCACGCACTAACCTATGCCTTGTCGGCTCGTTAAAAAGCTTTGACATCGGAAAAAATCTATGAATTGGGTTATGGGCAGGGGAGGGGGGGGGGGGGGGGGTTGGTCGGGCGCGGTATAAGACACGGTTAGACGTGTATGAATATTTGTACACGTATATTTTCGCGCGGGCGCTTACACGTTTAAACGTTTACACGACTCACCCTACTAACACTTCAGTTCTTGTTGTTCTTTGAAGCTTTTTTTCTTAGAGAAAAAATTGTTGCCTGAAATGTAGTAATTTTAGTTCAGTTGGCCACTGTAAAACTCACAGATTTGCACCAAAATGACCTAGACGAGAAAAATGTTCAGGGGGACAAACCCCCCCGGACCCCCGTTTATTTTGGTTCCACTCTCTATATGAGTTGAAACCCCCCCTTTCCAAAATCCTGGATACGCCACTGGCTGTGGCTGATTTATCCTAGCCCTGAAAGGGGCCATGAGTTTACTATTTGCATTGTGGAAACCACGAACACGATGCCATGCCATGATGGATGTTTGTCCCGGAATTTTGATCCTCCTTAGTGTACAAATGTAGGTACTTTCCTAAAAAAGTTCAGTATTATAACCTCCTTTGTTATCTAGTAGTGGCAAAATTCAAGCGACCACTAGCAATTAGTACCTATATACCGGCTACAAATCGATTGGTTTACGTTTCAAATGTTACGTCAAAGGCAACAAATACGTGGACCTAACTACTTTAATATATCATTATTATATTAATAATATTGTATTAATTATTATAATTAATTGTATAATTATAATATTATATCCGTTATATTATATATTATATTATTATTATAACTGGGGTTCTTCCTCAGAGTAGTACTTTAAAACGTCATCATATTCTCGCTAAATTTAATTGTCTTATGGTGCCTCCTATATGATATAGTCTGGACGCCGTAGGAAAGAAGGTTGTGTCGTCATAACTAATTACTCTGGCCGGCGTAGTGATATGTGGACGTTTACGCAGTGCTCATCCGCGCACTATACCTGTCAGAGAGAAAATACACTGATTGGCAAGGCGGTGTTAGAAAATACTAGCTTTGGTAGGCCGTGACTTAAAAATACTCCATCAAGAAAGCTTTGACTTCTGTGTGTTGCTAGGATACTTGATGTATTTCTTTGTCATTTGATGGTCTGTTGTTTTTATTGCCGTTTCGTGTTTGACAGGAGTTGAGTTCACGCGGGGGACACATGGCGGCGTTTTTTCTATAACTGTGACGCCCGTGTTCGGCTGATTTACCCTGTAATATTATTTATGAAAATTTATTACCGATATCAAGAAACATTGACACTGAAAACATTACTCGGGATCTTTCAGAGTGGTCATATGCGTTCCCTGTGCCTTTAGGGTACGACAATATGCAGACAGACCAAGCAAATGACAAAGGTAGGTCGTCCGTAGCTGTTCCTTCTTCATACCTTCATGCCTAGCATGATGGGACGGAACTACTTTAAATTTTCCCAAACATAATTAAGTAGTTGTTATTTTATAAGTGAATATAATAAATTAGATAATAAGAAACTGAAATTTATTCCTGCATAATTTAACCGCATACACATACCAAGAGGGAGAGAAATAGCATTTAAACCAGCGCCCATGTCCACCAACCTATGAAATAACAATACATGTTTACTTCTGGTAAGGCAATGAGTAGTAGTCTACATTTAAGTTAGTATTACAAGGTGTGAGGTCACTTGCTATTGCATCATCCGTGACGACACAACCTTCTTTCCTACGGCGTCCAGACTATACACTACAACATATTTGCATTATTGAAAGTTTGAATTTGAATTTTGAGTTGCTTTAGTGGTATTCTCTCAGGTGGCATAATCACCTGTTATTAGGGCGTTTGGGTTATTCAGAAGGCATATAAGAGTTATTTTCCCTTCGCATTAATATCAACCTGTACAAAAACCACGGTAATTGACTACTCAAAATGCATTCTGGTGGCAAGAAAATAAAATTTTATGAGGAGTAGTTTAGCTGTCAATTGTTCATTGTTGTTATATTGTTAAATCATGGCGCTGAAAGGAGGTTGCTTAGCAGCGCTATCTAACTATTCTACTGGTTTGAGTCAATGCCGATAGCGGGAATCAAACAAGCGATCTCCCAAACGAAGTATTGCATGGCATTATTTTAGTGGTCCAATAGTTTGTTTTATGTGTAAGCAGTAAGTAAGTAAGTAAGTAAGTAAGTAAGTAAGTAAGTAAGTATGTAAGTAAGTAAGTAAAGTAAATAAGTAAGTAAGAAAGTTAGTAAGTAAGGAAGTAGGTAAATAAGTAAGTAAGTAAGTAAGTAAATAAGTAAGTAAGTTAGTAAGTAAGTAAGTAAGTAAGTGAGTAAGTTGTATAATTATGTATGTCTTCAAAATGGAAGTAATTTCTCTAATGTGGTTTAGAAGATGATCCTTGTTGCTTTCTACTACTGTATTGAATCTTGCTATTTGAAACGATGAGTGGTGATAGATGAGGACGAAGGACGACTACAAGAAAACCATGTCCTATGCGGGATTCGAACCCACGTCGCCTGTCATTCCCCTATAGAACTGGCGCCTCGATCGTATGAGCCGGCCGGCCACACGACTGTTTTAGTTTCGTGTCCAAATCGTTGAAAAACTCTCAAACCATCCACAAAGCGAGCAGATAACCGGAGGCTTCGCAAACAGGTCTGGCGAAAGAGGGGTAGGAAACGTGCGACCGGGAGGGCGGGTGCTTTCCCCCACCTACCCCTATGCACTAAACACGGCCAGAACTGCAAGCGAAGAGCTTCGTTCTCAGAGCGACACTTTACTGACGATTTTATGCAATTTCCCGTCCTCAACTGTCGCTCACCCATTAGAGGTATGACCATGAAATTCGGTATGCTATCTATTTATATAGGTGTGAATCTTGCATGGCCTTGAAATTTCAAAAATATGTGAACCTGTAAAAGTTTGACTTTGCAAATTTATTTAAATAAAATTTGAACATTTTTTCAAATTTCGGTACCCATGCAAGATTCTTTCGTATGTTGTCTGTACAAAGCAAAAAACTGCATTGAAATTGATTTAACGGTATCTTTGCTGGCCTAACCTTGGTAGAACCCTGTAAACACGAGACTCATCTTTACCCTTAAGTCACTGTTCCAAGCCCAGAAATCATTACTTGGCACTTGTTGCAATTGGGTCAGATTTGTCTCTGATACGTGAATCAATGTAAGCAATTAAGTTGCCCCTGTGAGAAAAGCCTTTATTTTACATATGTCACAAGAATATGGCTTTTCTCTTGTGTGTGTTCTCGCGTGTGTGGTAAAATGTCTCTTAATAGAAAACCTTGCTGAACAAATGTCATTGGAATATGGCTTCTCACATGTGTGCATTGTGAATTGTATACTTACTCTTATTTTTGTTTTGTATAGAGATTGTAATAGATACTCGCTAAATAGACTTAAAGGGGTTTGTGCCAACTTTATTGACAGTGAGTTTGTATAATTTTATCTGTGCATGTGTTGTGTGTAATGGTCATGTCCATGATTTCAACAAATGGATCGCGCATGATGTTAATAATTGTAAATTATGTAATATAGTAGCTAATGCAGCTAAAATAAAGAAGATTATTATTATTGTTATAAATATTTTATTTCTCATGTGTACAGTTATCTTCCCCTTACAAGAAAACCTTGCTCGACATATGTCACAGGAATAAGGCTTCTCACGTGTGTAGTTTTAATTTTTTTAATATAAAATTCGATACAGCAGTTTTGCCATTCGGAGAACATATAACCAATGAATAATAACAATAATGACACCATACACAAAAGTCTGCACAAAAAGTCAACTACATAATAGGCCAACAGATAACAGACAGAACAGATAGTTAACTAATGTCAAGATCAGTGGTTGAAATTAAACCCTAAGTGGAAGATAGGCAGACATTTGTTTAGTAAATAAACTGTAGAGAAATGGTGATATCCACACTAGAGGGAAGTGAATTGTGAAGGTAGCTAAGCCTTGTAAGAAGTGAACGATGCACTACTTCGGTGCGCCATTGTGGAATGTGAAGTAAACGTTGTAATCGGGTAACTCTGCAGGGTACGCTGATCAACAGGTTGCTTGGAAGTTGATAAGCGTTAATAGTACCATAGATATAAATGTTGTTACCAAGATATGTAACTGAATGGAGGTCCGAGGACCCATGCTCGTTCCTCGATGCCGGCCATATTGTATGATTGCCTGTTTGTTTACATTTTAACATGAGTGTTTTTCAATGTGTTATACATCGCCCGGCGTATGTCATTGATATTGATGGCTATAAAAAGTACGCGAGTATCTGTAAGCCCATTGGACATAAAGTAGTCATTTCAGCATTGAAAATAGTTATTTCTAAATATACAATATAGCGACGTTCCAAGAGTAATCCATTGTTGAAATCTCAAAAGAGAGTCAGTTTTAGTACGTCCAGATAGCAGTGAGTTACGTATCTTGGTAACAATACTTATATCTATGATAGTACCATGCAAAAATCACATTTCTGCCTTCTTTTCTCTAAACTACCAATCCCAAGTTTATTAAGTATTAGCGCATCTGTACGCTCTTTTTAATCAGGTATTCGAGATATGACAACGAAAAAAAATAATAATTACATTGTTCAAAAGTTTTAAAATTTAATTTGCAAGCATGACATCCTTCGAGAATACCTACCTGGACAGATGGCACACGAATATGGATGTGTGAATATTTTTATGTGTCACAGGAATGTGGCTTCTCTCCCGTGTGAGTTCTTATGTGTACAGTCAAGTTCCTCTTATCAGCAAACCATGCCGTACTTATGTTACAGGGATAGGGTTTCTCGCCCGTGTGTTGTAATGTGTCTGGTAAGTGCCCCTTCTCAGAAAACTTTCCTTCACATGTCATAGGGCAGGGTTGCCACCAAGTAATTTTTTAAATCCTCTGAAGATACCAAAAAAATCCTCAAAAATCCTCCAAAACACATTTATTCTGCTGTAACTTAGCATATTATAAAGTGTGAAAGAATAAAAAAAATTTTAGGTTATGCATTATGCCAGATGATCTTTAAGAATTTACCTCTCTATTATAATTTATATATAAATAAATAAATAGTAAATTAATTTGTAAATATATATATATGATAGGTAGAAGGATAGACCCCAACAGCTTACCTGAACTGTATACCGTGGTGGTATAGAGATAAAGACAACATATATAAAGAACAACACAAGTTTTCCGAGACGTTTCGGTACAAGACCTTGATCACTCGGGCCCGAGACGTTTCGGTACAAGACCTTGATCACTCGGGCCCGAGTGATCAAGGTCTTGTACAGAAACGTCTCGGAAAACTTGTGTTGTTCTTTATATATGTTGTCTTTATCTCTATACCACCACGGTCTACAGTTCAGGTAAGCTGTTGGGGTCTATCCTTCTACCTATCATATTGCTAGCCTTTTGGCCTCTCTTTAATCCAGTATATATATATATATATATATATAAACAAGAAACCAGGCAAATAACAGCATAGACTCATATCAAAAGTCAGTCGTCACGTCACGGGCTCACGCTCACGGTTCTGCTTGTTACCAACGAGTAGTCTCGACTTAGGCCAGGATTGGTGACAATACACCAACGTATAAAACCTAGAATTGCGCACAATTTTTGATTCATGAGGCCGACTGGAGCTATAACCAGAGCCAATAACCGTACTAACTTTCGTGGGCAATCCTCAACCTGATCCCCTAACCTAACCGAATTTCGTGGGATGTCAGGTAGCTGGGCAAAGTCACTTTGATTCAGTGTCACCTATCCTGGCCTTATCCGACTCCCACCAACGAGGCACGGGCAACGCGCTCTATCGTACACTAAAAGAACACACACGTTCTGCAAAGTTGACGATAGAGGACGCTACTTATTACTAGACCAATCACAACGCTTTAGGTACCGCATTGGCTGTCTCCCACACAAGCTCCACCCTCTGCTTACTAGTATAGCAAGACAACTTACAAAAACACAGTTGAAATCTCGATATTTCACACGTGTTTTGAGACATCGTGTCTATGCTGCGGGTTCAAGTGTAGATTGTCCAACTTTACTTTTTACCTTATTAAATCGTTCTTTAAGGCGGAATTTTCAAATTATAGTACATTTCACGGTTTTTACAATAATAGTAGAAAATCTGCCAATTTGGCGATTAATCCTCATGTCCGCGAGGCACCCTAAAAATCCGCAAAAGAGGATATACTCCGCGAAAACGGCAACCCTGTCATAGGGATGTAGCTTTCCTCCTGTGTGTGTTCTCATGTGCTTGGTTAAGTGCCCCTTACGAGAAAGCCTTGTCGTACATAGGTCACAGGAATAGGGCTTCTATCCTGTGTGTGTTGTTATGTGGCTGGCTAAGGCAAACTTTGCCTGTCACAGGAATAGGGCTTCTGTCCTGTGTGTGTTCTCATGTGTGCAGTCAATTGGTTCTTATAAGTAAACCTTGCCATACATATGTCACAGGAATAGGGCTTCTGTCCTGTGTGTTTTCCCATGTGTGCAGCAGTGTTGTTAAAGCTACTTTTTAAAAGAAGCACTGTTACAGCTACTTGATCTTTGAAAGTAACTTAGCTACTTTTCAGCTACTGTATTTTGTCAAGTAGCTCGCTCCTTGTACAGCTACCCAAAAAAAGTAGTGTCGCTACTTTACACCTACTTTCATTTTTTTTTAAGGACCAACATTACGTACTATTTATTGAAACGGCAATATGGTCCGGAGGTGAGTCATACTCATATCACAGTTCAGTGATGGGGAGGCGGTTTTGGGACTATAAAGCAAGAGAGCCAATGTCAGTCGTTATTCCGAACCTGTGATGATAGGAATTGTGGCGGGCGAAACAAAACGTGTGTTTGCTTGTTGCAAAAATAGAGTAGCGGCGACTTTTCGCTACAAAGACTAGTATATAGTAGCTTGCTACTCGCTACTTTACTGCATTTTCAAATGTAGCGCGCTACCAGTCTCGTTACCAAAAAAAGTAACATGCTACAAGTAGCGCGTTACTTGTAGCGCATTACTTAACAACACTGGTGTGCAGTCAATTGGTTCTTATAAGTAAACCTTGCCATACATATGTCACAGGAATAGGGTTTCTCTCCTGTGTGTGTTCTCATGTGTGCAGTCAATTGGTTCTTATAAGTAAACCTTGCCATACATATGTCACAGGAATAGGGTTTCTCTCCTGTGTGTGTTCTCATGTGTACATTCAAGACCCCCTTACAAGAAAACCTTGCCATACATATGTCACAGGAATAAGGCTTCTCTCCTGTGTGTGTTCTCATGTGTACATTTAAGCTTTTCTTAACAGAATACTTTGCCGTACATATGTCACAGGAATAGGGTTTCTCTCCTGTGTGTGTTCTCATGTGTACATTCAAGATCCCCTTACAAGAAAACCTTGCCATACATATGTCACAGGAATAGGGCTTCTCTCCTGTGTGTGTTCTCATGTGTACATTCAAGCTTTTCTTAACAGAATACTTTGCCGTACATATGTCACAGGAATAGGGTTTCTCTCCGGTGTGTGTTCTCATGTGTACATTCAAGCTTTTCTTAAGAGAATACTTTGCCGTACATATGTCACAGGAATAGGGTTTCTCTCCTGTGTGTGTTTTTATGTGTCCGGTTAAAGAAATCTTCTGAAAAAACCTTGCTGGACAAATGTCACAGGGATAGGGTTTCTCTCCTGTGTGTGTTCTCATGTGTGCAGCCAAGTTCCTTTTATCAGCCAACCTTGCTGTACATATGTCACAGGAATAGGGTTTCTCTCCTGTGTGTGTTCTCATGTGTCTGGTTAAAGAAATCTTCTGAATAAACCTTGCCGTACATATGTCACAGGAATAGGGTTTCTCTCCTGTGTGTGTTCTCATGTGTCTGGTTAAAGAAATCTTCTGAAAAAACCTTGCCGTACATATGTCACAGGAATAGGGTTTCTCTCCTGTGTGTGTTGTTTTGTGTTTGGTTAAGGCACTCTTCGCGGAAAACCTTGTCATACATATGTCACAGGAATAGGGCTTCTGTCCTGTGTGTGTTCTCATGTGTACATTCAAGCTATTCTTAAGAGAAAACTTTGCCGTACATATGTCACAGGAATAGGGATTCTCACCTGTGTGTGTTCTCATGTTTATACTTTGATTCTCTCTCTGAGAAAACCTTGCATGAAATAATTCACCATCAGGGGGGATTTCTTCAACAATTGTGGAAGAACTGTTGCCGCCTGGACTATTGTGGGACAAAACGCTGGTTACTGTTTTGACCTCCGTTTCTTTTTCACAATTGAAACGGAAAGGTACAATAGTGCGGCCGAAGCGGAACTTGTTGCCTGTACGGGACGGAACCAGATCTGAAACAAGGGTTTTGTTTATACAGTTGTTTTATTTATTTTATTACATTCAATTGTCTCTTCTACATCTTTCAATATGTCAACAGTTTAGTTGAATAATTTTGAAAACATGTAATGATAATATTCGTTATCAAGCAGGTGAATATGTATGGAGTAGTGATAACATCGGTTAGTAAAATTACTAACCGGTTAACCGAATTCGAAACCGGTTAAAAACCGGTTTTCAAAACAAAAAAAACTTTTTCCAAAAATAAACATCAGCGAGGGAGGTGAGCAAAAAGCCAGTCCGTTCTGCCTGCTTTGTCAGCATATGAGGACATAGGAGACGACCAACGACGACCTTGCGACTTAGTCTGTCTACCAACTCGGGTAATATTGTAAAGGGGGGTTGTGCGGGTGGGGGGGGGGGGGCTCTCCTATTGAAATACAGTGTTACGTTTTTGAGGGACCCGAGATAAAAAACGTGGTAACGGGAAAAACGCGCTCTTGTTGACATAACATCTCCTCCCCCCCACCCCCCGACACCATGCTTATCTGAGAAGGGTCGTAAGCGAGGCACGGCGACCAAGGTCACGCAGCTCGGCTAGGCTGTGATGACGTAACCCAACATTTTTTCGAGGGGGTTCATAAAAAAACTCTAGTGAGTAAAAACATTGTTTTCAATACTTAGGAAAATACGTAAGAGTAGCCGAAGTGCGATGGCAATGTTTAATTATAATGTTTGATTACAATGTTCATTTATTACTCTGTAGTTTGACAAAAGCCTTTTGTAAAGAGGACCACTGGAGGAGGGTTTGTTATTTATGGTAAGCACGTAAAGAACCTCAGTGCCGGCAGCCGAGATCGTAGATAAAACGACCTTTTCAGAGACCCCCCACCCCCCTCTCACGCGGAACGAGATGCAGCTGGTCAAGGTCAAGTCACTCACTGGCGGCTGGGTTGCATTGTATTGAGCGATGGAAGGGGGTGGGGGGCTCTTCGCAGAACTGTGATGAATGACTAACGTGGTCGCGCTTTAACAATAACAACTTGGAATTCGGCTCACTGGCTGGCCGGAAAAACCGATCATGAGAACACAGAGAACGTCAAATTTCCCTGACGGACTGATTTTTGGAACGCATTAACGTAAGAAACGTAGAAACGCGAAATGTACAAAGGCGGTTTTACTGTATAATACAGCTGCTAATTAGTCCACACAAATAATTAGTCCACACAAACAAGGAAATCCCAGGAAAGAAGACGAAATCTGAGTAGTCGACAGGTGGTTCTTTGTTGCTACAGGACACACGTCGTTAGGCAATCCACAACCCGCCCGACCGCCCGTCAGAGGCGTGGCTCTTAGCGAGGGTGAAGCACACACCGCGCAAAAAAGTAGAACCGAATTTAAAAATCGAAACCGGTTTTTATCAAAACCGGTTCAAAACCGGTTTTCGGTTAATCGATGTTATCACTAGTATGGAGAAATGAGAGCTGTGTAGCTTTGCTTCAGGATGGTGTGATATTTCGAGCATGACAACGAGCTTACTGTCGGCAAGGTCGGACCGACTTCAAGACAGTTAGTAGTAGTATATAAACCATGATTAATGTTAACCCACTTTATCTCGAAAATAAAATGAAGCCACTCCGGCAGACGGTAAACAATGAAAGAGGTAGCAAAACGAGCAGTAAGAAGTCTAATATCTTAGACGGAGAGCCAGCAACATAAAAGCTCCCCTCATAAGGTACATATGTTTTGACTATTGAAATAGGAGCGGAAAAACTACTCTACTAACAAAACGCGCGTCTTACTCCTCAACGTGGGGGCTTTTAGGCCCCACAGGGGGCCAAAAAAGCCGAAAAAAGGCCCAAGGTTCCCCTCATAAGGTACATGGATGGAGTAAACGCCATTTTGTAGAGATAAGTGTCCCAAATAGGAATTCGAAGAGTAAGACGGGATATTAGGGGGCGTTTACCGATCAGACGCCATTTTACCTAAAAAGGGCCATTTTTTATTTTCGCACATGCATGCGCTTAAACACTCAAATCATATCCGGAAATGTCTCGAGACATAGAAAAACATACATTTTAAAGAAATTTTGGGTTATTGTCCTCGCCAGACGCCCTCAAAAGCGGCCCAAAAAGGCCAAGGTTCCCCTCATAAGGTACATGGATGGAGTAAACGCCATTTTGTAGAGATAAGTGTCCCAAATAGGAATTCGAAGAGTAAGACGGGATATTAGGGGGCGTTTACCGATCAGACGCCATTTTGTCCAAAAAGGGCCACTTTTTATTTTCTCACGTGCACGCGCTTTAACACCCAAAACATCCTTAAATGCCCCTAGAGGTGAATACATTTCATAGATATTGTGTGATGTCCTCGCCAGCCCCCCCCCCCCCCCCACAGCCTCGATCCGGATGCGATAGTTTTGAAGCTCCGCTTACAAAAAGTGGACCTTTTTTAATAAAATGCCGTCTGATCGGTAAACGCCCCCTAATATCCCGTCTTACTCTTCGAATTCCTATTTGGGACACTTATCTCTACAAAATGGCGTTTACTCCATTCATGTACCTTATGAGGGGAACCTTGGCCTTTTTGGGCCCCTTTTGAGGGCGTCTGGCGAGGACAATAACCCAAAATTTCTTTAAAATGTATGTTTTTCTACGTCTCGAGACATTTCCGGATATGATTTGAGTGTTTAAGCGCATGCATGTGCGAAAATAAAAAATGGCCCTTTTTAGGTAAAATGGCGTCTGATCGGTAAACGCCCCCTAATATCCCGTCTTACTCTTCGAATTCCTATTTGGGACACTTATCTCTACAAAATGGCGTTTACTCCATCCATGTACCTTATGAGGGGAACCTTGGGCCTTTTTTCGGCTTTTTTGGCCCCCTGTGGGGCCTAAAAGCCCCCACGTTGAGGAGTAAGACGCGCGTTTTGTTAGTAGAGTAGTTTTTCCGCTCCTATTCCAATAGTCAAAACATATGTACCTTATGAGGGGAGCTTTTATGTTGCTGGCTCTTGGACTATCTCATCTATCTCCCATGATAACAAAATGCAAACTGACCCACGTGACATGGCAAACACACTTGTCACGGTGTGCCTGCTTACACTATATTAGTTATTAGTAGTTAAAGGTAGGCTGTAGTTACGGTTTATTGTATCTGATTATGTACGCCAATGAAAGAACTACAATGCCGAAAACCCCACATTAAACGGATAAAATCTCTTTAAACTACAGCACGTCAAAGTTTTAGGCTGTCAGGCCGTGACGTCATCGAAGCCACCCGCCTCACGGCCCGCGGTCTGAAGCCGGGAACAATGTCTCCCATTCAGTGCACACTTGGACGTATGGGGGTGAACTGCTTGCTCGCTGTCGACCCTTTAAGCCTCTACGCTGTAGGAACTGTTGTTGTGTAATGTGTAATACAAAATAATTGTCGTGTAGTACTAATAATTTATTCCGTATCGACTGAATGGCAATTGTGACAGTGTTGTGACTTTTTTTTCTGTCGCGCTTATGACTGCATATACGGAACAATATACACAAAGATGACTATATGTTGTGTCTTCGAATGTGCTAATCAGTCAGGTAAACCTGTAATTGTCAATGGGAAAAAAGTAAGTTTTCACAAATTTCCAAATCGTGATAGATCGCCGATCCGCCATAGGGCGTGGGTGAAGAAAATTAATCGCGTGAGCTTTGTTCCCAGTAAATATTCCGTTGTGTGTTCGATCCACTTTACAGAAGACGACTATGAGATCTCATCTACATTAAAAAGTCAGCTCGGTATATCAAGCAGCATTTCTAATCCTGTGTTAAAAAAGGGTTCCATACCGTCAATAAAATTGAAAGGATCTGAATCATCGTCGAGGCCACCTGTTACTAAAAAGCGTCGAGTGTCAAACTACCTTAGAAGGAAGGTAGTGAACGACGCTGTGACGGAAAGTGAGAGTTGTGTAACAGAGGTCCGGTGTCTAGATGTTGAGCCGGAGATAGAAATCAATGTCGGCACAACTTTAGGTAGGCCTAATGAAAAGTCCACGCGGGAAATTGGGATTCAGTGTGAATTAATCGGCTCCGACTCTCGATGGCCGGGTAATCTAAATGAGGATGACGGCAGCGATGATAACGATGTCGAGTCAGAAACAGTGGACCTTGATGACTCGTTCCAGTGCTCTTCCTCCGAGTGCGATACTGATGATGACGGGGCAGATAGTGATAATGAGAGTGATAACGGTCAGATCAAGAACAATACGTTTCCCACGGCGAAAAAAATGCCTACCTACAGTGTATTCTTCGTTTTTTGGGAATGTTTGAAGGAGCTATTTGTTCTGTGTTTAAAATGTGGACATGCGGTTAAAAGTGTCGAACAGTTAATCAAAGGATCTTCTCTAACGGTGCAAACTCGATGTGTTAATGGGCACGACGTAACATGGCGTTCACAAAAAAGTACTCAAAGATTCGGTTTGGGCACGATAAGGTTAGCCACAGCAATGTACACCACTGGCATGAGTTTTGCGAAATTCAACTTTTTTGCACAAACAATGAGTCTTTGTTTTATGTGCGAAAAAACGTTTTATGACATAGTTCGTCGATTCATTGGTCCGGCTATCAAACACACGTGGACAGAGCACAGGGACAGTAACATCCGAGAGCTTAGAGAGTCAGAATCAGGAGTGCGGCTCGCCGGCGACGGCCAGTTCGACTCACCGGGCTATTGTGCTAAGTACGTCACTTACACTTTAATGAATGTCGACAATGATCAAATAATAGATTTCACAGTTCTTCAAAAGGGAATGGTAAACGGAGAGCTGGAGAAGCCCGCATGTGATCAACTTTTAACACGGCTCAAAGCATACGATTTAAAATTGAAACTTTTTCTTTCTGATCGGCACCGGGGAATTCGAAAACTCATGAAAACAAAGTATCCAGGTGTCATACATGAATTTGACGTATGGCATATAGCTAAAAGTTTAGCCAAACGATTGAGAAACGTCTCAAAAAATGCGCCTGGTTTGGAAATGTGGAGATCAAGTATTTTGAATCACCTGTGGTGGTCGTCAATGACATGTGGTGGTAATGAGGAAGTTTTAATTGAAAAGTTTACATCCATCTTAGAACACATAAGCAATAATCACTCCTGGAAAGACAAAAAGCACGTTCACAAATGTGCCCACGCAGATCTCGACGAAAACGACGAACGTGATGTGGAATGGCTGGTGAAAAGCTCACATGATTACAAGCTCCTCCGACAAGTAATTACAGAGGATAGATTTCTGACAGATTTGAAACATACTAAACATTACTGTCATACTGGGAGTTTAGAGTCATACCACAATGTCAGATTGAAGTATTTGCCCAAGAAATCGCACTTCTCCTACGACGGTATGGTACTTCGCGCAATGCTTGCTATATTAGACCACAATTTAAACATAGGTCGAGACATTTGTCGTACAGAAGTCCGATATTCAAAATCGACAAAAAAATACGTGGAACGATCAATCCGAAAGGACAAAAATTATTCTTGGCGAGAAGAGTTAATGGAAAAAGTGTGTGTCTATACCAGTGGTCAAGTGAATTTGGATATCGAATTCGACCCATACGTCGCCGATGTACCTAAGAATATCGCACCGATACCACGCCCATCCGAGGATGAACTTCACACATCCACTTTCAGTCGATTTAATAAATACTGAGTCCCTTCAAACAGCTAAAGGTGAGTCATAACACCAATAATATTACCTAAAATAGTAAGCTTCTTAGGGGGGGGGGGGGGGGGGGGGGGCGCTTTATAGCATGAAGCCTACCCAACACTTCACCCCCTTTGGTGCGCCACTTCGCTTGGCTGAGAAAAAATGAACTGTCCCTTGTGTTACAAGCAAATTCGTAACGCAATAGACTCAAAAGTCAAAACCCCATTTCCCGTTCTCTTTGTCCTTGCCCCTTGCCCCACCCACGTAGGAAGTTAGGTTTTATAGACATGTTTATGTGTTTAGTTACCATCTGTCAACTTGGCAACATATTTATTAGTGCAATAATGCAGTATATCTTTCAACTGACAAAACGTTCAAACTGACACGGATTGGACACAGTGTATGCGGGTGTTCAGGCTATTCCCTGAACAATAGCCATTTTACACAATGACCCTTTTAAGCTATGTTCTCAAGTTTTTGAACTGTTTACCCTTCAAAACGCTTATAACTTTCACCAGCTCCAGTGCAATCGTGTCTGCGGAGGGTGATGGCCGGTATACAGCCCTATCGTTTTGAACCTCGGCGATCTGATAGAAAGGATAAAAGCCGCGATAAGAGACCGGTGAACAAATCACTTATAGGTAGATCAGGGACAATTGATTGGTGTGATTGTGGGGAGTGTGTTATTACGTTGTCCGATGATACAAGTGTTTGCTGCAGTGATAGTAAAGTAATTAGAGAACATCGGGGAAGTGTTGACTGTATTACAGAACACGTATCTTTTGAGAGCGTCGTGTTGAATTTAGATACATTGAACACAGCACGTCACTTATTGGCTTTGCATGCGTCTGATCATGAGTTACTCACAATAAACGAAGCAACCAATAGCACTTATCGGTACGTTGCATATAAACAATTTGTTTATTGGATGAATTCCTGGTCAACTTTTGGGAAAAAGAAAAGAAAAGTTATACCATCATGCGTTGTGAACTGTATACGTGAAAGGTATCCAGAAGCAACCGGAATCTACGTTGGATTTAAATCAGCTGACGGCTTCGAGCCAGAGTATTTCGAATAACTTTATAGGTGAGTTTTTTTTTTTAAATTTATATTAAAAAAGTTTAGTATTATATGCAAAATCAGGACTTGACTTAGAGTTTCTCAGCGTCATTCAGTGTTTACCTACTAACAAATTATTACCACAAGAATAAGAATGCTTTTAAACTGTCATTCCACAACACGTGCTCTAGCCTCGCAGTGCCTGCAGGCTGCAGCTGGGGTGGCTCCGATGACGTAGCCCCCCCACTCCACCCAACTTTGAGCCGGTCTAGCTCTTCAACGAATCGCACGTTTGAGCTCGCGTTTCCGCTGATGTTTACCAAATCGTGAAAACAATGTGTTTAATTAAAAAAATAACTATTTAAAAAAATAACCGTTCTTAACTACAGCCTACCTTTAAGATTAGTATTGTAGTTATAGGAATGGAAATAGTAAGAATGCGGTGTAATTGGAATTGTATAAAGCATCAAGAAGACCGTGGAGTATTCAGATTAAGTTATAGGAATGGAAATAGTGAGAAGGCGGTGAAAAGACAGAATGGGGATTGTTGTAAAAGGGAAATGCAGTAGTGTTTTGTATCTCTAAAAAGAGGAAATAAAAGTAATATTACGCAGTATTTATAGAACAGTTATTTGTATACTAGACGACGCAACACACTAAATGATTACTACTCTTCGATCATAGAATTAGCTGACAGCAATGATGTTAGGGTAACTTTAGAAGCCAATACTAGCCTACCTAGCTATTTGGACCATGAAATGATGCTTTATTTTGTTAATGAATACGAGGTACAAAAGATTATATCGGAAACAAAAAATAAAAGATCATTTGGCTATGATGAAATTCCACCATTCTTGGTAAAGGAATGTTCTAGTCAACTACTAACATCACTAACACATCTTATACATTTCTCTTTCATGGTACGAGAATTTCTAGAAAAACTAAAAATTGCTAAAATAATACCCATTCCCAAGAAAAATGACATTGCAGATGTAGGGAACTTTAGACCAATCGCATTGCTACCAATTTTCTCAAAAATGTTTGAAATGGCTTTTAATAGAAGAATTACCAAGTATCTAGAATCCCTGATTTCAAATCGGCATCATGGTTTTCGGCAAAAAAGATCAACCATAAATGCGACAGCATGTTTTATAAATAATATAATCGAAAGCAGTGACAAAAACAACAGAACCATGGCAGTATTTATGGATCTATCCACTTGAGGCATTTATGGCAGTACTTATGGATCTATCCACTTGCATTTATAGCAGTATTTATGGATCTATCAAGACATTTGATTGTGTAAACCATAATATACTAGTAAAAAAATTAGAATGCTACGGCATTAGGGGAGGGGGTAGCATTGAAATGGGTACGGTCTTATCTAGCAAATCGAAAACAGTATGTGGAAATAAAGCAGGAAAACAGGCAGGGTCAAGTCCAGACTTATAAATCTAGAGTACAGGTCATGAAGCATGGCGTGCCGCAGGGCTCCGTTAATGGTCCGTTGTTCTTTAATATCAGTATAAATGATATTCCCGAGAGGGTCTTAAGAGCGAAGGATACCTCTACGTCAAAAACCGCAGAAAATTTCCATTTTTTTAATTATACAGTATCACAAGATTGAAACACAAAATCGAAAATCTGAGAAACCATAGCGCTGTGGTTTGGTAAGCCCTACAGACTGAATGATTTAATGTATTTAACGTTATAATCAGTATGACTGTGATAATGATTTCCTTGAATTACTAAGGAAATCGTTATCACAGTCATAAAAAAACCCATCAATATTAATTTACATAACATGCAACTTTTGAACAACACTATTGACCGGTTGGAATTAAATCATACGGGCCGAAGATCTAGATAGAGCCGGTTCCGGAATTGGTTTCCGGGTGACCGAAGTCCTTCCTACCTGGTTCGTACTCCGATCCCGGGTCATCAGCCGGCTCCCCTTTCACCTCGACAAACTGCGTCTCGCTGACGTCGGCCGACTGGGTCGACAGCTGCAGCGGGTCCACACCTGTAACCGGTTGGGTAACGTTAAAATTATTGTTGGCGAAATGTTTCTGAAACTTTTCGAGAGACTTTTTCAGTAAATTTTCAAACATTTGTTGTTGTTGCTCCATGTATGATTTAGATTGGTCACTCATAAGTGTTTATACCTGAATAATATCTATTTAGAGGTCTAATGCCAGAGGTAATTTCATGATATCATCTTGTCAGCACTGTGAGTTGCTCATTAAATATTCTGTAACTTACACAGTAGCCATTCAAAGTAAAAAATATTGCATCTTGTTGCCTGCTAGAAAAATAAAGTTCTACAGTACGACCTTGTTATTACGTCATCCGATACAAGATCATTCGCATTATCACGTCGTTTTGATAAAGTTCCGGCGAAACCCCATAAGACGCAATGTTAATTTTCTCTAGTTAATACGTCGCCTGATATAACGTCGAATGCGATAGCACGTCCCTAAATTAACGTCCCTACATTAGTAAAACAATTGATATAACGTCGTTTCAGATAACATTCCTGTTACCTAGTGATAACATTGATTAACTGAAAACCGGTTTTGAAAAAAACCGGTTTTGATTTTTAGATTCGGTTCTACTTTTTTGCGCGGCGTGTGCTTCACCCTCCCTAAGAGCCACGCCTCTGACAGGCGGTCGGGCGGGCATATATATTATTTGTATCACAATAGGTAGAGCCCTACAGAAATGGTTTTATTTTTTCAAAATGTAAATTTTGCATTTTGGTGGTTATTTTTATAAGGTGCATAACAAGCAAAAAACAAACATTATAGGCATATAATCAATTAAGGAATATCACTCAAATAAAGACGAGTCATTCGTGTGTATTTAAACAGTACTTCTTATCTACTTCTCGATCTATGAAGACACTAAAGAAGAGGCAGGTACAACAAAAACTTGGTGGAACGAGATAAAAATAGGGCCAGACAAAAAGTGGTCTCGTAAAACAGCTACAGCCCAATTCCGCCTTGCAACTGGACATGATGTTCTTCAACACCATTTGAACCGTTACGACTGAACCGGCCATCTGCAAATTATGTAATTTTGAACCCTAAGACAGAGCACACCTTTTTAAGTGTGCCGCACTTCAGAGTGACATTGACTCTGGGGGTCTATGGGTAGGTCAGAAAAAGAAGCCATTTTATATCGGATAGCAAGGAAGAAGAATGGCTGAGGAAGCTCTGCATAGGTAAAAAGAAAAAAAAACTTCCTTTATATTTAAATTCCTCGGCACATTTTTTCTTACACTAACACTTATTTGGGTAATATTCAACACATTTTTGTTATTTCAGTCTTATTTCGCAAACACACAGATACTTCGTGGATTTCGTGGTAAAAGCTCCAAATCCCGTTATTTCGCGATTGAAAATTGGCATAATTAGCCTGTTGACATGACGTCGTGTCTACAATTATTATTTTTAGGGGTAAAGACTGTAACAGAATAGCCCTCCTGATGCTCGTTTACTATATTCAGACTGGCTAGTTAATGATGTTTAGTAATTTGTTAATTTACTTTATTAAATTTGATCTGGACTAATATTTCTTAATGAACATGTAAATAGTTGATAAATTAATGCATAATACAATAATGAACATTTAAAATTAGTGCTATTTTCAAAACTAGACTGCACCTGTGCTCTCTATTAGCAATTATCATCATCTTCAAGATCGGTAACCACGTCATTTACTTTACAAGTTGTCGTCCCGACACCTGGCACCATCTAGCGGACAAAACCATAAGTCTTCCAAGGCCACCAGAGTGGGGCGATATTTTGCTACGACGCAGTTCCAAGGGAGCGTACGTGATGGCCCAGGGCTTGGAATCTTCTGGAAATTTCGATGCGCGGTTGAGAGCCTGCAGAGCGGACCGAGCAGAGTAGTGAGCTTCACGTCGTCGCAAGGGTCGGACCTGTAATACTCCAGCGCAGCCATAACTATGCAAACGTTGTGGTTATCTTCAAAACAGGAAGCCTACGGTAGATCACTACACCTACAAGAAGTATTTTCTGCCTGTAGAGCACATATTTTAACGAAAATGTATTTAGAATCATCAACTTAGTGGACCACGTCCGCGGACTAGGACAGGCTGCCCGTCTTCGCCGCCCAAGCTTTGATGGACTTCCAAGAGGTTCCATGACCTTCTAGACCTTCCAGAGCATCATCACTAGGGATGGCAACGGGTACCCGGGTACCTGTTACCCGCCCGGTACACACGGGTACAGTTCCAACTTTTCAATACCCGTTATCCGGTACTGCCCGTTCCCTTCTTCTGTTAAAACGAAATCAATTCAACATTGCGATATTTCCCTACTGGCGTCTTTGTGCGAGCGTACGAGCCGCGCTTTGCAATTTGCCGGCATTTAACTTGACACCCTCCCCCCACTCTCGCCTAGATTAGTTATCGTCGCAAAAAAATGAGACGTAAAGCCCAACAAGTATCATCTTCTGTAGGCCTATGGAAGAATGCTGCGGAACGGTTGCGAGTCCGAGGGAGCGCACCCGCCCGTCGTAGCTTTACTGCAATCATGTTCTCGTGTTCGAGCTCGGACTATGACGTCATCGCTTTGACGCGGCCGACCACCGCCTACCGTAGCGGAGACGCAAGCTTCGAAGCTTTGTTGAATCATGGAGTTGTATCTTAGGTACTATTATAAATCCATGGTTGAATACTTCCGCGATCGTTTTCATCGAAGACAATGCAACCTGAGACCGTCTAACAATATAATGTCTCTTTCCACAACTTTGCGAATCATTTGACACCCATGACGATAAAACGCATATTTAGTATTATTTACTACCCGGGTAGTCCGGGTACGGCGCGAGGGTACCCGGGTACAACTATTTCCGGGTATTGACATCCCTAATCATCACGTAAATATGCGATAACATTCAACCAACAAATCAAGTTCAATAATATCAATTAATCATGCGCCAGTGAACTTAAATATTTAAAGGCCTTTTTGCAAAATATTTTGGTACCAATAATTCAATAAACAATAGGGATGACTAAACCCAACTTTTTTACAACCCGGATTCACTATACCCGCGGGTTACCCGGGTAGGCCTAGGCCTAATTAAACAACAAAAATCGTGTGGGGTGTCAAATCAACCGCTCAATACCGCTCTCGTCGAAAATAACACCACAAAGTAGTGTATTGTAGTAGCAGGGATTAGGATGTTTCATTATATTTCGTGATGAAAAGTTGAACACCCATGACAAGAGAAAGTTACAACAGCACGGGGGGTCGAGGATCGTTGCGGGATGAAACATAATGCGCCACAGCTGCCACTCAAGCTCAAGGCCACAGGCAGACCGGCCCGTTGAAGTGTCGAATGGTTATGTGCTTTGGGAGGGAGAAAGGGGGAGGGGGGTGTAGGGTAGCAGTTCATGCTCAAAGATTGCCGGCGGCCAGGCTTACATGACCAGGGAATCGGGCGGCATGAACAAAAGAAACTATCAAAGTGGACAGTTTATTTATAGACGCGATTCTATTTCTTAGGGAAATACCGCCAAGCACAAAAATAAAATACGTAATGACAGATGAATCAGTTCAAATTCAAAACATTTAGCTAATTCGCGGTTCTCAATTTCAGGAACCGGGTTTTGTCGGGTAAACGGGTAGAGAAAACACAAACCCGTACCCAACTTCGTCGGGCGGGTATCGGGTACCCGTCGTCTTCCCTAATAAACAACTAGGCCTAGATGAACTATCAATAGACAAATAATATTTGGATCCATTAATAATTACAAACATTCTTATCTTCTTTCATTAATTGTAAAATGCCGTGAACAAGTAAATTCCCTGTGATTTTTAAATATGTTTGTTGATGTTACCCTGATTCCCTAAACTGCCTAACATTCCAGATTTCTTCACCTAAAGTAGGCTAAGTACATTTAATTATAAAATTTAATAAGTAATTATAATTAAAGATAAGAGTTCCTTGTGCACTACTTTTGACCTAGTGTCTGGCGCCCAATTCAAATATCCATTTTTATATTTGCATTTGTCGATAGCGTTACAAGGGCTAACTACAGTTTCGTTTAATTTCGTAACACGAATTTTACTTAGCTCTACTAATAGGTATAAGAATTGGATTCCGGCCCACTTACTTGGAGATCCACACAGTTCCAGCGGCGCAACGTGATCGACATCCACCTCTGCAAATCCCAAGTCTACTCGAGTGTCCACCGCGTCGACCTGTTGCTCTTGTTTCAGCGGCGACGTCTTATGGGCGTGGTTGATGGACGCCGAGTAGCTCGACTGTGCAAACTGGTCCACACCTACAAAACCAACGTCCGTGCCTTGAGTCCACATATATATATATATATATATCTTGACCCCGTTTCCAACATTAATTATCGGGTAGGGGGGAGTAGCAAAGTACTCCATGTCTTGGGCTAATGTCTTTGTTGCCAGCTAGCCAGGCCTGACACAACCACCTCCTCAACCTCTTCCTCGATCACTTCTTCCGTTACCAGAGGGCTGTTTAGTAGTTCCCTCCATCTCTCACGGTTTTCCCATAGTCTTTCTGAATCCACATAAAAAAAAATCTTTCAAGCCATCTGTTAGACATTGACAAGTTTATCGAATAACAGGCACACCACTGTCTTTTCCTTGTAAACTTTAGACTGGACAAAGGCCTAGCATTTAATAAATTCAAGTTGTTCTGAATCGGCCTTGTTGATTATGGCATTTGTCCGCAGGTGTTGTGTTCGCACTGTCCAATCACTGATTCATAGGCCTTAAATGTTTCGTATTTGAAATATAGATCTTTGATTGGTTATCGCTCACTCGTCGAGGATGTTTGGAGCCTACAAGGTTGGTTTAGTCGCTTTAAATTAAAGTCTCCCACTGAAAATCAGTTTCGTTACTGAGTGGGTAGAGTGAATTTATCTATTTATTTATTTAACCAGTTCAGTGGCGACTTTCCCTCGCGCTTGCCATGCGCGTAGTGGCGACTTATTTCCCCACGCTACTTGCGCGCGGTCAGTCGTAAGACCTCCTTCTCTACAAACACGTATTGCTGACAGCATTTCAATACATGTAGTTCTATCTAGGGGAAAAAGATTGAACTAACATCTTTGCAGAGAGTGCGGGAAAATTTTAAAGCGAGACTCGTCACGGCCACTGTGGGAGCGATTTCAAAATACTCATGACGAGATATTACGTCCAAGGCGCTACTGGGATATAACCGGCGTGACGGAATATCTCGTCATGACCACGGAACTGGTTAAGGCTTTTTTCAGACACCAGTGGACCCAGGCTATATAAAGGCTCACCTCCAAGTCCATCGCTCCCCTCGTAAACGGGAACCTCTGTCTTGACGACGTCAGACAAGTAGAGCTCTTCGTCAGGTACGCAACACTCTTGCTTCACTTCGATGAGCACGTTTTCATCCATATCTGCACAGCTAGCTGCTTCCAATCTGAAATTAAAACAAGATCGATTGCAATTTGTAAACCCATTCATCGGTGGTTTCTCCACCAGTTCAATGTACGGTTGGCACGTTTTCATCCATATCTGCACAGCTAGCTGCTTCCAATCTGAAATTAAAACAAGATTGATTGCAATTTGTAAACCCATTCATCGGTGGTTTCTCCACCAGTTCAATGTACGGTTGGCAAAGAAGGACAGGTCAGGCCTAGACCCATTGCCTGAAGCTTTGTATCCATAGGCTATCTAGGGCTAGCACCTATCGTTGAGATAGACGCTACAAATACAAATCTAGAAGTCTAGGCCTGTTGAAGACCTTGAATAGGCCTACCTACCCTACGAGTTCTCGATCTCAAACACATAGCCTAAGTCTTGTTCAATTTTTCTTTAGACGGACTGCCGCTTGCTATACAATGCATAGGCTGTGAAATACGCATACTGTAGCTGGTTACATTACGGTAGACCTACTGTAAGATCCAATGTTGGGTAGGAACGGATTTTTTTAGTTCCGTTCCTAGGAACTAGTTCCTTTTTAAGGAACTAAGGAACGGTATAGTTCCTTTATTCCACCCAGGAACTGTGGAACGCCATAGTTCCAATTTTCTAGGAACTGTAACTTATTTTCATAAGTTCCTTTTATTTTTACTTGACTGTACAAGCATGAATGACGAAAGCGCCAAAACATAGTTTACTTACAAGATGACAGAAACAAGAAATCTAAAACAACTTTTTTTGTAATATTTCATTCCTGTCTACCCATCCCAACCCGCCACCCGCGTGGGGTCTCCAATTAGTCACACACCGGCGCAAGTTGAAGACCCGAAACCGGTGACTAATCCCAAATCGCTCGTGCGGAATAAGCGTGTCATGTCACTTATAACTGACCAACCGTCCGACCCCTCCTACACAGGTGTGATTTTCAATACAATATCCTCATTATGATTTCTACAAATCTCAACCATATTTTAGGCGTTATTTGCGAACCCTTGGCATTGAATGTAATTTAAAAAATTTAATTAAATTAATTATAATAGTTATTAATAATTAATATAAATTGTAATGCATTAAGAACTAAGAATATAAAATAACCATTTACTTTTAGTCAATGTTCTTGGTGTAGGCCTAATACATAAACCGGGATAATAACCATTGAGTCGATGGTTAGTATCCCGCTCGGCAATATCCAAAGAAAAATGGTTGTTTGCGGAAAGGAACTATTTAGGAACTTAGTTCCATTTTGAAAGGAACTAAGGAACGCCCCAGTTCCTTTTTTTTTTAGAGGAACTTGGAACTGGAAAGAGTTCCTTTTTCCTTACGTGGAACTGGAACTGGAACTAGGTCCATTTTTTAAGGAACTTACCCGACACTGGTAAGATCCCTACCGTACCACTTAACCCTACCTTCACCAATATTCTAGAGATAGGCCTAGGCAAACGTTCGTTGCTGAAAGGCCTAGAGCCCTAAACAAATTAAGTAGATTACCTAGCCTCATCGGTCACATTATCGCCGCCTTAAGGGTGCCTGTCGATGGTTTTCAGTTTTAACATGTAAACGTTTTAATTTTTAACCAGGTCAATTTGAGTGGGAACACTGCCATTACACATCTACTTTAAATGTTGTTTCAATTTCCCCAAAAGATCAGTGGCGTATACACGGGGGGGGGGGAGGGGGGGGACAAAACCCCCCCCTTTTGCAAAGGAAACATGGAAAATGACCGTTTTCATTTTAATAGACAGACAGTATCAAAAGACAGTATTTTAATATACAGTTAGATGTTTTACTTTATAATTATTGTATATTGTTGTAATTATTAAAAGCAAAAGCAATACGAAAAATATGCAAATTATTGATTGAGGTTCCTTTTATTAGCGGTGCTAAGAAAAAAATGTGTTGCCAGAAACTGAGTAATCATGTTTCAGTTGGCCGCTGTAAAACGCACAGATTTGCACTAAAATGACCTTGACGAGAATTTTTCGGGCAAGCCCCCCCCCCGGAACGCCAATTATGTTTCGGCTCCCCTCTGAAAACCCCCCCCTTTCCCAATTCCTGGATACGCCACTGCAAAAGATTAAAACACATTTTAGAAATAACTTAGGTTAAATACAATGCATATTTGATCTTACATTTTGGTTATACATGTTGATTAAAAAAAATGTGGATTTAATGACGCGTTACGACCCTAACCCTACTTAAATCAAGTACCGGTAGGCTAATGTCCGGCTCTCGTCCGAATACGTGCAACTGGAGCGAGAATAAGAACAAGACCAAGAACAAGACTAAGAATAAGAATAAGAATGAAATCAAGAATGGTATTTCAGACACGTCACTAGTTCAGATATGAGAGTCCTATTGGTAGGCCTAGGCTAGGTCTAGGGCCTAGACCTACCTGCATTAAGGTGCATTCACAATCTTTACTAGTACTATGGTTTAATGATTAAGACTAAGCCACAGGCTTCTTTCATCGGCTGGGAGGGAGAATACTGCACTCTGATTGGCTGTGACTAAGGTTTGTCTTAGTCTTAATCATTAAACCATAGTACTAGGCCCTAGCTAGTAAAGATTGTGAATGCACCTTTATGAGAGTCTAGGTCTTATGTAGGCCGAAGCACAGGTAGCCCCTGTTTTATTTCTCGAAATAGGCCTAGCCAACACATAGGGCCTAGGCCTACATGGGACATACACCAAAACACCTACAAGTAAACCTATCTATCAAGTACGGTACGAAGTCTGGTTGGCCCTACATGTAGGCCCTAGGCCTAGGCCTACTCCTTTAGTCCTCGCGCCGAAATTGGGTAAAAAAATGTTAATATGTACTGTGTTTTACTTACAGATACCACAGAAAAAGAAATCTTCTGCCTTGAAATGGTCGCTACACACAAACATGCACTTCGACACAGCCTTCCCAATCTTCAGGGCAACAACCAATTTCTGTCTATATTTTAAATCCAGGATAATTTGTGAAACGACACATTTGAAGAAGACCCCTTATTACAACATTGGGGCACTGAACAACACCTGTTATTGACTTTCTTCGTCATTATTTTCAATTCATATGCGCGTTAGCCCTAGGCCGGAGGCCCCCCTACTAGGCCTAGGCCTAGGCCTAGGACTACAAGACAGCAACGCACTAGGCCTAGGCCTATATTCTCGTAAATTGCCGACGTATTTCAGTAGTAACACCGGAAGGTTGAAAAGGAACCTACAAAGTCGAATGAATAGGTAATTTTGGCCTATGCGCCCTTAAGAACAAAAGTAAATAAACAAATTTGTCCAGGCCCTAGGTCTACGACATGCTCAGCCTAGCCAAAGTGTAAACAAACGTGGAGCCAGACACGGTAAAGCACCGCCACTGCATTGTACGATCTAATTTCCACAGCCGTTTATATTTTGACGTCGCTGAAGCGCGGGATTACGAAAGGTTTGTTTGTTTGTTTTTATTATAGTGTGGTAAAATTAGACATTGACCCGGACATTTGAAGTATCAAGCTAAAAATTGGTGAACATGTAGAGTATAGTGTTCTGAATGATATTCCAAAATTCCCAAAAAATCCATCTTGGGGAAAATCCGCCATTTTGAAAAAACCGTCGCCATGTTTGATTTGTTTAGTTTTAAGCTTTGCGACTGAACCGAGCGTCCGATTGTATTTGTTTTTTCGCCAAATTAATTAATTCAGGCTAAGTTATCTTTCAAAACACAACAGTTAATAATAATTATTATTATTATAGACTAATGTTGGTGCTTGAGAAAGAATAATAATTACTTAAATGACAAACGAAAATGGTTCTACAATTATAATATATGTTAGTGTTAACATAAAAAAACGAATCAAAGAAGACTTCATAATACAAGCGTGAAATACAGGCATAAGCAACAATACAAATACATTAATACGTGTACAAATTAGGTAGCTTGTTTCATGTTATCACTGGAGCTCGACTGGCTGTTCACTCACTGGCGAAAATCGTAGACGGTAATGCATGATCTGAAAAAATAAAACCTATATTAGCGTCGGCGTCGATTTAATAAAATAATGTGCTCTTGAATATTTGTAGTTATTTACCTTTCTATGACAACACGTCGGCCAAAGGTTCAACGTCGTCATCGATATCTGAATCAGCGCAGTCCATACGATTTGTGCAGCAATGTCACCCGGGGCTTGAATCATCTTGACTCCCGCTTCCATGAGGTGCCTTTATAGCAAAGCTATGATTCGCCTCTTGTTTTTAACATTTGCCAAAAACGCTCCTTGTGGTGATGTTGAGGGCGAAGAATCGTCGATTAAAGCCTCTGTCGATGCTCCCCTGGCGTTTCTTTTGGTGTGTTCTTCGTCCTTGGTGCTTGGAGATTCGTAACCGTCGAAGACTACAGTAACAATCTGTCCAAAGTGATTTTTCACTTGCTTTACATACTGGAGGCAGATTTGGCTGTAGGTCGCTGGAGGCGTCCACACAACACGGTGCAGGAGGAACCCGCCATCGACTGTAAACTCTGTGTTCACTAGAACGTTGTTCCTGGGCGGCGCTATCTCCTCTAAAACGTCGATCAATCCAGACTTAGTGCCTTTCCTCATCAACGTCCCGTCAAACAGCGCTGGAGGCCTTGCTGCAAGTTCATATGTCAGGTACTCCTCGAGGTCATCATCGTCACGCACAACACACAGCAATCGGTGAAAAAGTTGGTTAGGGTTGATTTCGACGACAGTGTCTTTGATCGTGGTCGTTTTAGACGCTGTGGCTAAAGTCGTGACTTTGTTGTTTCGTTTTAAGTGGACGTTACTGAATCGTTGCCCTGTGAGTGATTTTATTGCTTGCAAACCACGGGAGAGAGCCTCATCACAGTGCACTGTATCGTCGGCTACTACACCGGTAGACAAGGATATTAGAAGGTTCGTTGAGTCGTTAAAGGGATGGTGTGACTGGAGCCAGTCTACCATCTTGCGAACGTCTACCTTATCTCTCACTTGCCGAGACTCTCTTAGCTCCACATGTTGGTCGGAAGTTTCGGCGTAGACTCCACAGAACGTTTCAGTGGTGTCTATTACATTTGTATATGTAGGCATGGCACAAACCCATCGAGCAATGACGTTATCTGTCAATCCACGTCCACGTGTGAGCCCACCCACCGTCTTCATGTTTCTCATCAATACTTGCTCTATGGTCATATCGGTCTATAAACCTGACCAGAACTTTTCAGATCTGCAAACAGTGAAGCAGCCTTCCTTGACAAATTGACGGAACTCCAGGGGAGTCATAACACTCTCGAACTTCAGCATTTGTTGTAGGTATAAGTGGCCCGGGGTAGAATAGGCCCAGAGTGACTCTGCTAGTCGTAAGAGGCGACAAAAGGAGACCTTGTCCCTTCCCCCCCACTGAATATATCTCCTCCCACTTGGCCCTGCCCTCCCTTGCTGGACTCCCGTATGACCACCCACGCGACGTACAATGGACCTGATTCGGATCTGGCTTTATTCTTCATCGTCATCTTTCTCATCTTCATTATCACCCGCTCATCGTCTCAATTAGCCTTTGTTGCAAAAATATGAGACGTTAAGCCCCATTAATCAATCAATCAATCGTAGGTACAAGTGAGCAAATTTTGCATAGTTAAGATGTCCCGCGGAGTGGAAATACGGAATCATTCTTTGGACACACAACAAGTGAAGAGCCCAATCTCCAGAACGTTCAGCTCTGACAAACAGACCCATGATGCCAACCATCTCAAAGTATCGCACCCACAGCTTTGCAGTGCGCCGTTCAGATGAAACGAGGTCTTTCAGCTTTGCGTTGAACAAATCTGATGCCTGGGCGATGTACTCCGACGACAAAACGTCATCCGCAGAAGTCTTTCCAGAGAGCAGGTCTGAGTGGGTTTTGTTCAAGCGATCGCTGAGAAGAGAGTCGGCTTCTTGTATATACTGAATGATCAAGATCGCCAACGACAGCTGCGTCAGAAGATGTGCGCGAACAGCTCGAGCATAGGCATGGCCATTTACCATTTGGGTCACCGTGTTCTTCGCGTACACTGTCTCCCACAATTCTTCCAATCCGCTCCCTGCCATGATGGTTCCCACTGAGCCCATGAATGACATCAGCATGTGAAAACCACCGAGACGCAAAACAACACACGACAACGGGCTGTCTTGTCCAGCTGCAAGAACGATGTTCAGCGCCTTCGCGTAGAGAGGTTGTTGATCGAGCGTCACCACGCACGTCGACTGCTGCGCCTTTCGGCACATCTCCACGGCATATAGAAGACAGGAGTAAATCGTAGTAGGGTTGGAAGGCGAAAGGTTGACGAACGGCAATGGAAGGACTTTTGATGTCTTGAACTCTTCTTTAGAAGTTACCGCGTCCACAAATCCATTCCAGCCAGGTCCTGGCGTTTCTTGGAACTGGTATCCCCACGCCCACAGCATATCAATGAGATTAGCTTGTTTGTTTATTAGTTTGTTTGTTTGTTTGTTTGTTTGTTTGTTTGGCTTAATGTGTTCAACTGTAATAGACATTAAAAACAATTTGGAGCAAAAACGAAAAGAATCGGATGCTCAGTTCAGTCGCTATGCTTAAAACTCGAAAAATCCAATATGGCGGCAGTTTTTCCCGTTGGCGGATTTTTCCCAAGATAGATTTTTTGAATAGACATTAAAAACAATTTGGAGCAAAAACGAATAGAATCGGATGCTCAGTTCAGTCGCTATGCTTAAAACTCGACAAATCCAATATGGCGGGGGTTTTTCCACGATGGCGGATTTTCCCCAAGATAGATTTTTTGGGAATTTCGGGATTTCAATTAGGACATCATCCGTAACATTTCTACCAAATTTTAGCTTGATACTTCAAATGTCCGGGTTCGGGCACTTTTCTGTCTTATTTGACTGTACTATTAGCAACTAGTAGACTTTTATGATACAAAAGTATAAGAATTGTTAAGTAGGTCTAAATTATACAAGTAAAAAATGAATAATGAACTGTGTCTAGACTATACAACTTAATTAACAAGGTACACATGTAAAACATCCTTACAGCAGGAGTGTACAGACCACCAACAGGGAGCATAGAGATCCTGGAAAAGATAGGTTGTAGCGGACCCCGTCCCTCTACCCCCTGGCACGCGTCTAGGGTCTATAACTGCTACTTGCAAGTCAGCTACGAGGGTAATCGAAAGAGGAGACTACCACAAGAATCTTGTTTCCTTAGTCATTAAGGTTGGCTCACGTCCAGCAGGCCCTCTGTATGTGTATGTTTTCGAGAGTGGGAGCGCTCGCAGCAGACCAGTTAAGGTTGGCTCACGTCCAGCAGGCCCTCTGTATGTGTATGTTTTCGAGAGTGGGAGCGCTTGCAGCAGACCAGTTAAGGTTGGCTCACGTCCAGCAGGCCCTCTGTATGGTTGCATGTGTATGTCAGAGAGTGGGAGCGCTCGCAGCAGACCAGTTAAGGTTGGCTCACGTCCAGCAGGCCCTCTGTATGTGTATGTTTTTGAGAGTGGGAGCGCTCGCAGCAGACCAGTTAAGGTTGGCTCACGTCAGCAGGCCCTCTGTATGGTTGTGTATGTCAGAGAGTGGGAGCGCTCGCAGCAGACCAGTTAAGGTTGGCTCACGTCCAGCAGGCCCTCTGTGTATGTATGTTTTCGAGAGTGGGAGCGCTCGCAGCAGACCAGTTAAGGTTGGCTCACGTCCAGCAGGCCCTCTGTGTATGTATGTTTTCGAGAGTGGGAGCGCTTGCAGCAGACCAGTTAAGGTTGGCTCACGTCCAGCAGGCCCTCTGTATGTGTATGTTTTCGAGAGTGGGAGCGCTCGCAGCAGACCAGTTAAGGTTGGCTCACGTCCAGCAGGCACTCTGTGTATGTATGTTTTCGAGAGTGGGAGCGCTCGCAGCAGACCAGTTAAGGTTGGCTCACGTCAGCAGGCCCTCTGTATGTGTATGTTTTCGAGAGTGGGAGCGCTCGCAGCAGACCAGTTAAGGTTGGCTCACGTCCAGCAGGCCCTCTGTATGTGTATGTTTTCGAGAGTGGGAGCGCTCGCAGCAGACCAGTTAAGGTTGGCTCACGTCCAGCAGGCCCTCTGTATGTGTATGTTTTCGAGAGTGGGAGCGCTCGCAGCAGACCAGTTAAGGTTGGCTCACGTCCAGCAGGCCCTCTGTATGTGTATGTTTTCGAGAGTGGGAGCGCTCGCAGCAGACCAATTAAGGTTGGCTCACGTCCAGCAGGCCCTCTGTGTGTGTATGTTTTCGAGAGTGGGAGCGCTCGCAGCAGACCAGTTAAGGTTGGCTCACGTCCAGCAGGCCCTCTGTGTGTGTATGTCAGAGAGTGGGAGCGCTCGCAGCAGACCAGTTAAGGTTGGCTCACGTCCAGCAGGCCCTCTGTATGTGTATGTTTTCGAGAGTGGGAGCGCTCGCAGCAGACCAGTTAAGGTTGGCTCACGTCCAGCAGGCCCTCTGTATGTGTATGTTTTCGATAGTGGGAGCGCTCGCAGCAGACCAGTTAAGGTTGGCTCACGTCCAGCAGGCCCTCTGTATGTGTATGTTTTTGAGAGTGGGAGCGCTCGCAGCAGACCAGTTAAGGTTGGCTCACGTCAGCAGGCCCTCTGTATGGTTGTGTATGTCAGAGAGTGGGAGCGCTCGCAGCAGACCAGTTAAGGTTGGCTCACGTCCAGCAGGCCCTCTGTGTGTGTATGTTTTCGAGAGTGGGAGCGCTCGCAGCAGACCAGTTAAGGTTGGCTCACGTCAGCAGGCCCTCTGTATGTGTATGTTTTCGAGAGTGGGAGCGCTCGCAGCAGACCAGTTAAGGTTGGCTCACGTCCAGCAGGCCCTCTTGTATGGTTGTGTATGTCAGAGAGTGGGAGCGCTCGCAGCAGACCAGTTAAGGTTGGCTCACGTCCAGCAGGCCCTCTGTATGTGTATGTTTTCGAGAGTGGGAGCGCTTGCAGCAGACCAGTTAAGGTTGGCTCACGTCCAGCAGGCCCTCTTGTATGGTTGTGTATGTCAGAGAGTGGGAGCGCTCGCAGCAGACCAGTTAAGGTTGGCTCACGTCCAGCAGGCCCTCTGTATGTGTATGTTTTCGAGAGTGGGAGCGCTCGCAGCAGACCAGTTAAGGTTGGCTCACGTCCAGCAGGCCCTCTGTATGTGTATGTTTTCGAGAGTGGGAGCGCTCGCAGCAGACCAGTTAAGGTTGGCTCACGTCCAGCAGGCCCTCTTGTATGGTTGTGTATGTCAGAGAGTGGGAGCGCTCGCAGCAGACCAGTTAAGGTTGGCTCACGTCCAGCAGGCTCTCTGTGTGTGTTTACCTGTGTGTGTATGTAAATGATAGTGTGTGGTGTCAAATCTACCCAACACTTGGAAACGAAATGAATTTGGAGACCGAAAAAATATCAAACACTTATTTTATGTTGGTAAAATTATATTTATAAAAGCACTCGGTATTTTAACACTGAAAATATACTAAGTCCGTGGACCAGTAAAAATATATATTAACACTTGAAAGAAAAGTTTGGCAATACGCAAAAATATTCTATGTGTTAGCTGTACGATTATTCGAAAGGTCCCTATGTGAGCTCTCTACGATGCGAGCTCGGACTGATAGCTTTATCACGGTAAGTTGTGGGGCTGTTTGTCAAACGAGACTCGGACTTGAATACCGCGAACACTGTGCTCTCCAGGGCAGCTGTGTAGCGAACACTCCTGTGTTGTCACTGCTGCGCCTCGAAGTCCTACACAGTCATGGAGCGGGAGCTCCTCGTGTGCTGGTGGAAGTAATCCAATGGTGGTATCCGCGGTACTGATTTAAATGGGCCGCGTTACGAGATTATATAGGCACCGGTGGGGATTCGAAAAATTGCTTCCATCTACTGGTGGTAGTGGTGGGGGTTGCGCATGCGCATTTCAGGTCTTTCTGTCGTCTGCACACAGCTGATGTACAGGTGTGCCGACCTAGGGGTTTACGTATTGCCAAATTTACAAAAATAAAAACTCCAAGTAGGGGGTAGTTTCGAGAGAGTTCGATGAACACTGCGAAAACGTACCCCTGTTTACTTTTACTTAAAACTAACATGGAATGATCACTACATATTTAAAACAGAAACTACAGGCGCTAAATGCTTTATATGTTCAGCATTGGATTTTACTTAACACAAATTGAAATATATTTCGTCACCGTCGCCAATGCACGGCCATATGAATATTACTTATTAACTAACATTTTAAACAGAATGAAGACCTCCTACCTTGTATAAATGATCGGGAAAGTGTATGTTTCATCACACGACCCTTTAACACCGCTGACATTGACTTGTAATAATATAAATAAATAATTTACCTTGTGCGAAGAAGGTGACAGCTACTTGGATGCGAGGTCAACACCACAATACAGTGCTGCCCCCTACCCTGAGTTGGCCGAAGTGTTTTCGCGCCTTATTTGAACAGTAACGCCTGAGCAGGGGCGTTACAATGTCACAAGAATATGGCTTTTCTCTTGTGTGTTCTCATGTGTGTGGTAAAATGTCTCTTAATAGAAAACCTTGCTGGACAAATGTCACAGGAATATGGCTTCTCACATGTGTGCAATGTATGTGAATTGTATACTTACCGGTACTCGTATTTTTGTTTTGTTTTGTATAGATATTATAATAGATACTCGCTAAATAGACTTAAAGGGGTTTGTGCCAACTTTGTTGACAGTGAGTTTGTATAATTTTATCTGTGCATGTGTTGTGTGTAATGGTCATGTCCATGATTTCAACAAACAGATTGCGCATGATGTTAATAATTGTAAATTATGTAATATAGTAGCTAATGCAGCTAAAATAAAGAACATTATTATTATTGTTATAAATATTTTATTTCTCATGTGTACAGTTATGTTCCCCTTACAAGAAAACCTTGCTCGACATATGTCACAGGAATAAGGCTTCTCACGTGTGTAGTTTTTATTTTTATAAAATTCGATACAGCAGTTTTGCCATTTGGAGAACATATATAACCAATGAATAATAACAATAAAGACACCATACACAAAAGTCTGCACAAAAAGTCAACTACATAATAGGCCAACAGATAAACATAGTTAACTAATGTCAAGATCAGTGGTTAAAATTAAAACCTAAGTGGAAGATAGGCAGACATTTGTTTAGTAAATGACTTTAGAGGAACAGTGATATCCACACTAGAGGGAACTGAATTGTGAAGGTAGCTAAGCCTTGTAAGAAGTGCACGATGCACTACTTCGGTGCGCCATTGTGGAATGTGAAGTAAACGTTGTAATCGGGTAACTCTGCAGGGTACGCTGATCAACAGGTTGCTTGGAAGTTGATAGGCGTTAATAGTACCATAGATATAAATGTTGTTACCAAGATATGTAACTGAATGGAGGTCCGAGGACCCATGCTCGTTCCTCGATGCCCGCCATATTGTATGATTGCCTGTTTGTCTGCATTTTAACATGAGTGTTTTTCAATGTGTTATACATCGCCCGGCGTATTTCATTGATATTGATGGCTATAAAAAGAAAGTACGCGAGTAGTATCTGAATACCCATTGGACATAAAGTAGTCATTTCAGCATTGAAAATAGTTATTTCTAAATATACAATATAGCGACGTTCCGAGAATAATCCATTGTTGAAATCTCAAAAGAGAATCAGTTTTAGTACGTCCAGATAGCAGTGAGTTACGTATCTTGGTAACAATACTTATATCTATGATAGTACCATGCAAAAATCACATTTCTGCCTTCTTTGCTCTAAACTACCAATCCCAAGTTTATTAAGTATTAGCGCATCTGTACGCTCTTTTTAATCAGGTATTTGAGATTTGACAATGAAAAAAAAAAAAGAATTACATTGTTCAAAAGTTTTATATTTGATTTGCAAGCATGACATCCTTTGAGAATACCTACCTGGACAGATGGCACACAAATATGGATGTGTGAATATCTTTGGGTCACAGGAATGTGGCTTCTCTCCCGTGTGTGTTCTCATGTGTACAGTCAAGTTCCTCTTATCAGCAAACCATGCCGTACTTATGTTACAGGGATAGGGCTTCTCGCCCATGTGTTGTAATGTGTCTGGTAAGTGCCCCTTCTCAGAAAACTTTCCTTCAGATGTCATAGGGATGTGGCTTTCCTCCTGTGTGTGTTCTCATGTGCCTGGTTAAGTGCCCCTTACGAGAAAACCTTGCCGTACATAGGTCACAGGAATAGGGCTTCTCTCCTGTGTGTGTTCTCATGTGTCTGGTTAAAGAAATCTTCTGAAAAAACCTTGCTGGACAAATGTCACAGGAATAGGGCTTCTCTCCTGTATGTGTTGTTATGTGTCTGGTTAAGGCACTCTTCGCAGCAAACTTTGCCGTACATATGTCACAGGAATAGGGCTTCTCTCCTGTGTGTGTTGTTATGTGTCTGGTTAAGGAACTCTTCGCGGCAAACTTTGCCGTACATATGTCACAAGAATAGGGCTTCTCTCCTGTGTGTGTTCTCATGTGTTTATTCAAGCTATCCTTAAGAGAATACTTTGCCGTACATATGTCACAGGAATAGGGTTTCTCTCCTGTGTGTGTCTTCATGTGTGCATTCAAGCTTTTCTTAAGAGAATACTTTGCTGTACATATGTCACAGGAATAGGGTTTCTCTCCTGTGTGTGTTCTCATGTGTGCAGCCAAGTTCCTTTTATCAGCAAACCTTGCTGTACATATGTCACAGGAATAGGGTTTCTCTCCTGTGTGTGTTCTCATGTGTACATTCAAGCTATCCTTAAGAGAAAACTTTGCCGTACATATGTCACAGGAATAGGGTTTCTCTCCTGTGTGTGTTCTCATGTGTACATTCAAGCTTTTCTTAAGAGAATACTTTGCTGTACATATGTCACAGGAATAGGGTTTCTCTCCTGTGTGTGTTCTCATGTGTCTGGTTAAAGATTTCTTCTGAGAAAACCTTGCCGTGCATATGTCACAGGAATAGGGTTTCTCTCCTGTGTGTGTTCTCATGTGTACATTCAAGCTTTTCTTGAGAGAATACTTTGCTGTACATATGTCACAGGAATAGGGTTTCTCTCCTGTGTGTGTTCTCATGTGTGCAGCCAAGTTCCTTTTATCAGCAAACCTTGCCGTACATATGTCACAGGAATAGGGTTTCTCTCCTGTGTGTGTTCTCATGTGTCTGGTTAAAGAAATCTTCTGAAAAAACCTTGCTGGACAAATGTCACGGGAATAGGGCTTCTCTCCTGTGTGTGTTGTTTTGTGTTTGGTTAAGGCACTCTTCGCGGAAAACTTTGCCATACATATGGCACAGGAATAGGGGTTTTTACTTGTGTGTGTTCTCATGTGCCAGTTTAAGGCTTTCTTCGCAGGAAACCTTGTCGTGCACACGTCACATGAATACGGCTTCTCACTTGTGTGTATTTTCATGTGTTCAGTTAATGCAACGTTTTGAGAGAAGTCTGCTGAACATGTGATACAGGAATAAGCCTTCGTTTCTGTGTGTGTTCTCATGTGTACAGTCAAATATTTCTTATCAGAAAACCTTGCCGTACATATGTCACATAAATATGGTTTCTCTCCTGTGTGTGTTCGCATGTGCCTGGTAGAGTCTCCCTTCACGACAAACTTTGCCATACATATGTCACATGAATACCTTCTCTCTACCTTCTCTCCTGTGTGCTTTCTTACGTGTGTGGTTAAGGCCATCTTCTGGGAAAACCTTGCCGAACATATGTCACAGGAATAGGGATTCTCACCTGTGTGTGTTCTAATGTTTATACTTGGATTCTCTCTCTGAGAAAACCTTGCATGAAATAATTCACCATCAGGGGGGATTTCTTCAACAATTGTGGAAGAACTGTTGCCGCCTAGACTATTGTGACGCAAAAGGCTGGTTACTGTCTTGACCTCTTTTTCTTTTTCAAAATTGAAACGGAAAGGCACATGAGTGTGGACGAAGCGGAACTTGTTCTCTGTACGGGATGGAACCATATCTGAAACAAGAGTTTTGTTTAAACAGTTTTGTTATTGATTTCATTAGCCTATATTCAATTGGCTCTTCTACAACTTTCCATTTGTCAACATGGTTTAATTAAAGGTAGGCTCCAGTGATGGTTTTTTATTTATTTTGATGGAGGAAAGCATCAAAAGTTGATTGCAAAAAACGGGATGCTTCTACGCCGTTTGTAGCACTGTGAATAAGCTTTGACTGTTGAGCGGCAGAGAGCTGTGACATCATCGCTACCCACCGGCCGGCTGGCTGTAGTGTGCCGCGCGATACATCGAGCTGTGACGTCATCGCTACCCACCGGCCGGCTGGCTGGCTGAAGTGTGCCGCGCGATACATCGAGCTGTGACGTCATCGCTACCCACCGGCCGGCTGGCTGTAGTGTGCCGCGCGATACATCGAGCTGTGACGTCATCGCTACCCACCGGCTGGCTGGCTGTAGTGTGCCACGCGATACATGGAGCTGTGACGTCATCGCTACCCACCGGCCGGCTGGCTGGCTGTAGTGTGCCGCGCGATACATGGAGCTGTGACGTCATCGCTACCCACCGGCCGGCTGGCTGGCTGTAGTGTGCCGCGCGATACATCGAGCTGTGACGTCATCGCTACCCACCGGCCGGCTGGCTGTAGTGTGCCGCGCGATACATCGAGCTGTGACGTCATCGCTACCCACCGGCCGGCTGGCTGGCTGTAGTGTGCCGCGCGATACATCGAGCTGTGACGTCATCGCTACCCACCGGCCAGCTGGCTGGCTGTAGTGTGCCGCGCGATACATCGAGCTGTGACGTCATCGCTACCCACCGGCCGGCTGGCTGTAGTGTGCCGCGCGATACATCGAGCTGTGACGTCATCGCTACCCACCGGCTGGCTGGCTGTAGTGTGCCACGCGATACATGGAGCTGTGACGTCATCGCTACCCACCGGCCGGCTGGCTGGCTGTAGTGTGCCGCGCGATACATGGAGCTGTGACGTCATCGCTACCCACCGGCCGGCTGGCTGGCTGTAGTGTGCCGCGCGATACATGGAGCTGTGACGTCATCGCTACCCACCGGCCGGCTGGCTGGCTGTAGTGTGCCGCGCGATACATCGAGCTGTGACGTCATCGCTACCCACCGGCCCGCTGGCTGGCTGTAGTGTGCCGCGCGATACATGGAGCTGTGACGTCATCGCTACCCACCGGCCGGCTGGCTGGCTGTAGTGTGCCGCGCGATACATCGAGCTGTGACGTCATCGCTACCCACCGGCCGGCTGGCTGGCTGTAGTGTGCCGCGCGATACATCGAGCTGTGACGTCATCGCTACCCACCGGCCGGCTGGCTGGCTGTAGTGTGCCGCGCGATACATCGAGCTGTGGCGTCATCGCTACCCACCGGCCGGCTGGCTGGCTGTAGTGTGCCGCGCCATACATCGAGCTGTGACGTCATCGCTACCCACCGGCCGGCTGGCTGGCTGTAGTGTGCCGCGCGATACATCGAGCTGTGGCGTCATCGCTACCCACCGGCCGGCTGGCTGGCTGTAGTGTGCCGCGCGATACATCGAGCTGTGACGTCATTGCTACCCACCGGCCGGCTGGCTGGCTGTAGTGTGCCGCGCGATACATCGAGCTGTGGCGTCATCGCTACCCACCGGCCGGCTGGCTGGCTGTAGTGTGCCGCGCCATACATCGAGCTGTGACGTCATCGCTACCCACCGGCCGGCTGGCTGGCTGTAGTGTGCCGCGCGATACATCGAGCTGTGGCGTCATCGCTACCCACCGGCCGGCTGGCTGGCTGTAGTGTGCCGCGCCATACATCGAGCTGTGACGTCATCGCTACCCACCGGCCGGCTGGCTGGCTGTAGTGTGCCGCGCGATACATCGAGCTGTGGCGTCATCGCTACCCACCGGCTGGCTGGCTGGCTGTAGTGTGCCGCGCGATACATCGAGCTGTGACGTCATCGCTACCCACCGGCCGGCTGGCTGGCTGTAGTGTGCCGCGCGATACATCGAGCTGTGGCGTCATCGCTACCCACCGGCCGGCTGGCTGGCTGTAGTGTGCCGCGCGATACATCGAGCTGTGGCGTCATCGCTACCCACCGGCCGGCTGGCTGGCTGTAGTGTGCCGCGCCATACATCGAGCTGTGACGTCATCGCTACCCACCGGCCGGCTGGCTGGCTGTAGTGTGCCGCGCGATACATCGAGCTGTCACGTCATCGCTACCCACCGGCTGGCTGGCTGGCTGTAGTGTGCCGCGCGATACATGGAGCTGTGGCGTCATCGCTACCCACCGGCCGGCTGGCTGGCTGTAGTGTGCCGCGCGATACATCGAGCTGTGACGTCATCGCTACCCACCGGCCGGCTGGCTGTAGTGTGCCGCGCGATACATCGAGCTGTGACGTCATCGCTACCCACCGGCCGGCTGGCTGGCTGTAGTGTGCCGCGCGATACATCGAGCTGTCACGTCATCGCTACCCACCGGCTGGCTGGCTGGCTGTAGTGTGCCGCGCGATACATGGAGCTGTGACGTCATCGCTACCCACCGGCCTGCTGGCTGGCTGTAGTGTGCCGCGCTTCCATATTGAAAGAAGAGATTCACTCGATTCCAGCAATATTGAATTGAAACTTCACTAAAATGATATGATGTTCAATGTACTATGTAAGTTTAATTGTTTTGGGTAAAATATTTAAAATAATCTTTGGGCTTAATTCAGTAAGTTGTACGAACTTCGTTTGCTTTTATAACACACTAACTGTATGCTATATGATTGATATTTGGGCTTAACGTCTCATATTTTTGCAACGAGGCTAATCGAGACAATGAGTGGGTGATAGATGAAGATGAAATATGGGGCTGTTTGGCGAAAAGGGGCAGGTAGGAGGAAGCGTGTGGAAAGGGGAAAGGGGAGGAAAGGGGATTGGGGTGTGGACTGCACTTCGTCTGACTTGGTAGAGGTGTTTGTAAATGGTGTTATGTTTTCTTAAATTTCGTTTATAGATTTAATAATTTCGATGTTATGGCGGTGTTATTTTTTGGGAGATTTTCTACTATAAATTTCACCAGAAACATGTTTAAATTTAACAGGAATTTGAATGTAATTTAATTTATTTCAATTGTATGTACAAACTAGTACTAGTTAATACGAAGTGTATTAACATAACCATTACCTGTGTTTGTCTAGTGTGTCTTTACGGTCGAATTAAAGGCGGCAGTCACAACACATAAGAATCTTCTTGTCCGTCACGTAAAATCCCTCAGAATTGTACCTACTCGTTTGCTCTGCTTGACGTTGTTGATCTTCTTAAGAGGACGCGGGCGTGCAGACCTTCAGAAGAATCGTTGCCAATTCTGCAGTTTTTGAGATAATCAATTTATTTTTTTTGCGTAATGTTACTAAAGGAATTATAAATATACCTAATAATACCGATTTTCGCTTAAAATTTTTTTCAACTTAGTGATATTATAAATATTTTTCTAAATCAGATAACAAAATTTCGTGTTAGTAGGCCTGTCCTTTAGTCTCTCTTGCAAAACATATAGAAAATTCATAATTTTCGCATTATCACTACAGTTTCTACAGCGAACGACAGTTTTGCGTATGGCGGGATAGCATATCGCTGCCCCTGCAACTTGTATTGCGAGCGCGGAGTCGCTACGTCGCACGTGTTGGAGGGGAAGTGACAAGCTTCGACAGCCACGCTGCACACATGCAGGTGGCCCGACTGCTTTGCGGCGCAAATGTTTGTTGCTCAGCGCGGTCTCTCTCTCTCTCTCTCTCTCTCTCTCTCTCTCTCTCTCTCTCTCTCTCTCTCTCTCTCTCTCTCTCTCTCTCTTTCTCTCTCTCTCGTATAAAGCTATATATTATTGACTAAAATTTCGTAAAACTTTCTTGTTGCCATATGAATGGGGTGTGTATGAATGATAAGCTTGTTTCCTGTTTTCCTGCTTCTTTTGTTTGTTTGTTTTGTTAAAATGATATGTATGAATGATCGTAGACACTGATAAAATAATTACTGCGTCATTATTATATTCTATAATGTTGTCGCTAACTTTAAATTAAACTATAATACAGTTTTCGAATGAATGGTTAACCTTAATTGCAATTAATTTTTTGTTTCTCATTATGAGTTTGTATTTTAGTATATGTATTGAGAAGTTTAATACTTCTGTCCCTTTTACTTCAATTTTATTTTTCTATTATCTGTTAGCCTATAGATACTGTTGTGTGACTGTGATGTGTAATGAAATGACTGTCAGACCACGCATCCTGCTCCTGGATGCGCGGAGAGCGGGTTTGTTCTAGACTAGCCTAGATACTGTTGTGTGACTGTGATGTGTAATGGGGAATATGCATGATTTTTTTAGCATTTTACTAGATTAGGATTGACTTCCTGAATACAAAAATATTTTATTTCGATGACATAGAATAAAGTTTCATTTATAAAAATGAGCTGAAAGTTTCACACATATTTATGGCGGGAAAAACGGGGCATACGTCACCTGCCATGTATAGGCCGGACGCCGTAACAAAGAAGGTTGTGTCGTCACGGATGATGTAATAGCAAGTGACCTCACACCTTGTAATACCAACTTAAATGTAGACTACTACTCATTGTCTTACCAGAAGTAAACATGTATTGTTATTTCATAGGTTGGTGGACATGGGCCCTGGATTAAATGCTATTTTTCTCCTTCTTGGTATGTGTTTGCGGTTTAATTATGCAGGAATAAACTTTAGTTTCTTATTATCTAATTTATTATATTCACTTATAAATTAACAATTGCTTAATTATGTTTGGGAAAATTTAAAGTAGTTCCGTCCCATCATGCTAGGCATGAAGATATGAAGAAGGAACAGCTACGGACGATCTACCTTTGTCAATTGCTTTGTCTGTCTGCATATTGTCGTACCCTAAAGGCACAGGGAACGCATATGACCACTCTGAAAGATCCCGAGTAATGTTTTCAGTGTCAATGTTTCTTGATATCGGTAATAAATTTTCACAAATAATATTACAGGGTAAATCAACCGAACACGGGCGTAAAACGCCGCCATTACTTCCCCACGTGAACTCAACTGTCAAACACGAAACGGCAATAAAGACAACAGACCATCAAATGACAAAGAAATACATCAAGTATCCTAGCAACACACAGACGTCAAAGCTTTCTTGATGGTAGTATTTTTTAGTCACAGCCTACCAAAGCTAGTATTTTCTAACACCGCCTTGCCATTCAGTGTATTTTCTCTCTGACAGGTATAGTGCGCGGATGATCACTGCGTAAACGTCCACATATCACTACGCCGGCCAGAGTAATTAGTTGTGACGACACAACCTTCTTTGTTACGGCGTCCGGCCTATATCAGCAATCAACCAATCATAAAATGATAAATACAATAACGCTTATTTGTAAATTATCATATCCATAATCATATAAAATCGAATTAATGTCTAGTACGCCTAGTAATAAATTTTGAAGCCCAATTACTTTATACCAAACCTATTTTCATAGAATATCAGTAAATATTGGGTGTTGTTATTCATCTGAAGCAGACTTGACAACGGCTTGAGTAAAAATTTTGACAAGGTTAGCTTGATAACCTTCAAAATTTGATTGTTTCGTCTAGGAGGCGGTGGCGAATTCCAAGGAGGTTATATGCAAAGTCATTCATATAAGCAGTGATTTTCATGGATTGTGACGTCACATACCGTTTAAAAATAATAGTGCGGGAAACAGATAATCAAAATCTTTGAACATGTATAGAAGCATAATGAATTAATTTTAAAACTTTAAAATAGGTTTGTGATGTCTTTAGATGAATAACAATATATTCCACGTACCTTTAGAGCTAAAGCAAATTCATGCACATTCCCTATTGAATGACTGTCAGACCACGCATCCTTCTCCTGGATGGGCGGAGAACGGGTTTGTCCCAGACTAGCCTAGATACTGTTGTGTGACTGTGATGTGTAATGTCATGACTGTCAGACCACGCATCCTGCTCCTGGATGTGCGGAGAGCGGGTTTGTCCCAGACTAGCCTAGATACTGTTGTGTGACTGTGATGTGTAATGTCATGACTGTCAGACCACGCATCCTGCTCCTGGATGCGCGGAGAGCGGGTTTGTCCCAGACTAGCCTAGATACTGTTGTGTGACTGTGATGTGTAATGTCATGACTGTCAGACCACGCATCCTGCTCCTGGATGCGCGGAGAGCGGGTTTGTCCCAGACTAGCCTAGATACTGTTGTGTGACTGTGATGAGTAATGTAATGACTGTCAGACCACGCATCCTGCTCCTGGATGTGCGGAGAGCGGGTTTGTCCCAGACTAGCCTAGCTGCCTAGATACTGTTGTGTGACTGTGATGTGTAATGTCATGACTGTCAGACCACGCATCCTGCTCCTGGATGCGCGGAGAGCGGGTTTGTCCCAGACTAGCCTAGATACTGTTGTGTGACTGTGATGTGTAATGTCATGACTGTCAGACCACGCATCCTGCTCCTGGATGCGCGGAGAGCGGGTTTGTCCCAGACTAGCCTAGATACTGTTGTGTGACTGTGATGTGTAATGTCATGACTGTCAGACCACGCATCCTGCTCCTGGATGCGCGGAGAGCGGGTTTGTCCCAGACTAGCCTAGATACTGTTGTGTGACTGTGATGTGTAATGTCATGACTGTCAGACCACGCATCCTGCTCCTGGATGCGCGGAGAGCGGGTTTGTCCCAGACTAGCCTAGATACTGTTGTGTGACTGTGATGTGTAATGTCATGACTGTCAGACCACGCATCCTGCTCCTGGATGCGCGGAGAGCGGGTTTGTCCCAGACTAGCCTAGATACTGTTGTGTGACTGTGATGTGTAATGTCATGACTGTCAGACCACGCATCCTGCTCCTGGATGCGCGGAGAGCGGGTTTGTCCCAGACTAGCCTAGATACTGTTGTGTGATTTATGTCAAATGAAATTACTGCCAGACCACGCATCCTGATCCTGGATGCGCGGAGAGCGGGTTTGTTTTAGACTACCTAGATACTGTTGTGTGACTGTGACTGTGATGTGTAATGAAATGACAATCGGACCTGGGATCGATAACCTGTGATTAATCAGTGAAAACAATAGTAGCATAGCAATAATAATAATAATAAAAAAAAAATTATTATAATAATAATAATAATAATAATAATAATAATAATAATAATAATAATAATAATAATAATAATAATTATAATAATAATCATAGCCCTTAGTACGTCATAGATAGTCATGATTTACAATTATTGTCCCTATACCAACAACTCTCTTTGAGTTTGCATTTTACCGCCGTGTAACTTGATCAGGAAATAACTAAGGTTGCGCGGCCGCGGCACCGCCTAACGATATACCGCACGGACACGTGACTCATGCTTTCCCACTACGCCGCCTTGCCTCCCCTCGAGTGCTTTACCGTACCCCGCGCCTCTCCGCATCGCACCTACAACCGCCAATGTGCCGTTCCACGGTGGCGCGATCTCTGGGTAGAGTCGCGCGGAGCGGCTAATGCCTTCGTCCTCTTAACCAAATCATCATTATAATGAAAAAATATTAGGTCCCCACGATTGTGTTGTAATGATGTTTGACTGTAATAATAAATTTAAATTTTTTAAAAATGTTTATAATAAATTAAAAACAAGATTTCGTGTTATTTTGCTCTTTAATACAAATTTCAATGTTATGACTGGAAATTGACGGATTTCGCAATGAAATTTTGATGTTTTAAGGTGCCTATCAACAGATATACACTTTGTTTATCTCTCCCTTCTTTATCAACACTTTTCGCGATTTCGCGGTCCGCAAAAAACAAACACCTCTAGCTATAGGTTATACAATTAAATTTGCATGATGATATGGCCTTAGAAGTTAACCAGATAGCCTGAATCTAAATTTGTTTCCAGAAATAATGTTATGTAAATAAAATAACTGTAACAACTTGAAAACAATGACTTGATATCAGAGAGAGTATAAATAATACAAATATAATATGATTGCAGGCCTACTAAGTGTCGGTAAGCCTAGTGGCCTAACTAGCGGGAGTTATATACTGTTAATTTGTTATTATTATTATTTTTACAAATAATAAATAGTAAATAGTAGTTATTACAATAAGCGGTAGCTGGTATCGAACCGGTGACCATCTGATAGACCACCAGGCCTACCGACGTTTATTAGGCCTACACACCTTTGAATCTTATTTTTAAACAGTATGTATTGTGGAAAATCTCAGTCCCCTAATCGCTCTGATTGGGAATATTTTACTCCGCTAAAATAATAAAAGTTTAAAATGACAAATAGTGCTAGATTGTTTGATATAGCCCAAATACGCAGGTCATGATCCGCGGTGCCAGGAAACTCCAACGTAGACATGAATCACATGATCGTGTTGTATGGCGTGGACCACAAAAGAAGGAATACTTTTCCTATTGTTTTTACCGAAACTTGTGCAGGAATTCTTCCAGTGTATACATTGTTTGTACGCAGGATGCGATTAGTGTCTTGGTTCTAATGTCCCATCCCCGTCTTGACTTAATTGCGAGTGCAAATTTCCCCTAGCGAGTGGACAACACACACGTGAGGGTTGCAGTTTGTACTCTTTGAATTTCTACAATCATGGTGTTATGAAAAATAATAAGCTAAAGCACAAACCAGGCGATAGATCGTCAGGATATGTGTCTTGCAAAGTTATAGCTCTGCTCATTAGATCGAGCTCGCTTTATGCAGCGAGAAATGAGGGATAGAGAATGGTAAATTTCTTGAGAACTTTGTCCAACGCACGAAATCTGCTTGCTAAACGGTCGTTCAGAATGTCTAGCACAACGATGAAAACATTCACACGAAATAGGTTCTTCGATCTCGAAGTAAAATACATATATCATCACAATGAGCAAATTTACAGCCAGGTCTTTCTTTAAATTTGACTTCTACTCCCCATTTGTTGCCTATCTCACTATTATTCGCCATAACTGTTCCTGTATTTGGAAGTTGTATCAAGCGCTTGCTTTACATGGTTCGTGGACATATGTTTTGTCTGCAGATATTTGGAGTCTAAATCAATTGACATTCGTTCTTCTAGAAATAGAATAAATTCTGGCTATCGTATTCAATACACCTGCTAAGTTTATATGTGAAGTGTACAACTGTAAATAGCATGTATCGAAGCCAGGCGAAAAACCGAAACTTATAACAGGGCCCCCTAAACTAGCGGCCAGGCTTCTGCGGGCGCCAAGTTCCGCCATTGTTGTCAAGCGGTCACCACCCCTCGACCCCCTTCCGTCCCATTCCCTACCCTTGCTCACGTCCGCCTCTTGGCAGGAAGCCCAAGCCCCGAGGCATCGTATAGCGCCAGCCCCTCAACCCCTCCTCCACAACTACGTTTCACAGAGCGTCAGTATTTGCAGATTGTTCCAAGTTTGTTGGTGCTTTAAAACTGATACCACGTGTTCATAATGGCTTGTTTTGTCCATTTGTTGTTTTATTATTATCGTCTGATTTTAACGTAACATTTCACTATTGATCTGATCGTTTCATCAATTTGTCGATTTAAAATAATTATCCGCGCCCCCGACCTTGCCGACGTAATAGGCCTACGGGCCGAGCGCGGGCGCTGTGTGATACATCCCTTGCAGGCGCTGAGCCGACAGCTGCCGCCAGCCCTGATAGCAGTCTCCCGGTGACGCGCGGCCGTACAGTCGGGTCCAAAAACACTTACATAGCGGTCGCTGAAACTTGTTTCCGCGTTGACATTTATAACCGAAAAAGTAAATATTGATCTGGGACTTGAAAAATAAAGCGATCCATGCTGAAAAACGGTAAGGCGAGCAACGATATTTGGAATAAAATGATTTAGATATCACTTTCGGCCGGGACTATTCGAAATAAAAATGACGATTTTCACGAGGTATAACATGTAAAATAAATATTTAGGCCCAAGCGCCATTTCAACCCCCACCCCCATCTCCCTAGCACATACGTGCGCTTGAAAGGAATTTTTGTACTTCAGAAAGAGGAGACTGCCAAGAGCCGCCATCTCCACTCATTACAAACGAGAACAAATGTAATTGTAGTTATACGTTTTTTGTACTAAAATTTTTTTTCGGTTTGGCCCTTGGAAAACATATAATCGAGGCTCCACTGTAGATTAATAATCATGTAAATGTCATATAATGTTAATTCCTTGCCATCTCTCTTGAGCCAAAAGTCTACACTCGTACTAATATATCCCGATCACATTGTGGGAGGGGTCAACATTATGCAATAAATCTAATCTAATCTAATCTAACAGTTTCTGGTAAACATTGCACATGTGATGCACATTCTTAGATTTAACTTCGACCTACCAAAGTCTACCCTCACTAGTTGCTTCTTATAAGAGCAATAAATCACACCTTATAAGTTATAAATAACGGGAAGCGGCTACACGGAATGGGCTCCAGCAGCCAGTGGCGACGCATGATGTTGCATTACGGAGGGGGCAACTCAGGGGCGAGTATGACAGCTGGGTGGAGCAAACGCTATCGCAATCAGGACTCTCCCCTCTTGACATCGTTAACATTGGATTGGAGCTAAACACGATAAAGAAGTGGATTGAAGCCGGATTACTAAGCGTTCACTCATTCGTGATTCACGAGTCTGAAGTTTGCTTTGCAGTCTACGTGACCGCGCCACGGCACGGCCACCTGGCCAGTGGGCTTAATAAACACGCGGTAAATAATGAATAGATTCAAAATGATAGATTTGCATGTCCTCTCCCATGTTCATGTCCGATGTCGTGTCATATGATACGATCTGACTTACACGATATATAGATTTAAAGAGAATCGGCTTCGTCTGTAATGGAATCATATGATATATCGAATCATGTGAATTTTCTTGCCCATCTCTACCGTACGGCCATGGGACAAAACCTGACCTCAAACTGTTATTAGGGTTTGGCCCGAGATGGTGGAGAAACATTCTAGGAGTAACTTGTTGGTTTACCTTGTTCGGCATAACCGGGTTGCGAAACATTTGTCAGCGAACTTCTCTCCGGCTCCCGAGGTTCTTGTATCGGTTCTATAGAGGAATACTTCAGCTTGACTGTGCTGTCAGTAGCTACTTGTGTGGGCAACTGCAGCGGGTCGACACAGCTATGCTCCAGCTTGACTGTGCAGTCAGTAGCTACTTGTGTGGGCAACTGAAGCGGGTCGACACAGCTATGCTCCAGCTTGACTGTGCTGTCAGTAGCTACTTGTGTGGGCAACTGAAGCGGGTCGACACAGCTATGCTCCAGCTTGACTGTGCAGTCAGAAGCTACGTGTGTGGGCAGCTGCAGCGAGTCGACAGAGGTATACTCCAGCTTGACTGTGCGGTCAGTAGCTACTTGTGAGGGCAACTGCAGCGGGTCGGCAGAGGTATACTCCAGTTTGACTGTGCAGTCAGTAGCTACTTGTGAGGGCAACTGCAGTGGGTCGGCAGAGGTATACTCCAGCTTGACTGTTCGGTCAGTAGCTACTTGTGTGGGCAACTGCAGCGGGTCGACAGAGGTATACTCCAGCTTGACTGTGCGGTCAGTAGCTACTTGTGTGGGCAACTGCAGCGGGTCGACACAGTTATACTCCAGCTTGACTGTGCTGTCAGTAGCTACGTGTGAGGGCAACTGCAGTGGGTCAACAGAGCTATGCTCCAGCTTGACTGTGCAGTCAGAAGCTACGTGTGTGGGCAGCTGCAGTGGGTCGACTGAGGTATACTCCAGCTTGTCTTTGCAGTCAGTAGCTACTTGTGTGGGCAACTGCAGTGGGTCGACACAGCTATACTCCAGCTTGACTGTGCTGTCAGTGGCTACTTGTGTGGGCAACTGCAGTGGGTCAACACCTAGGACAGGTGGATCAAGAGACAGAATTTAGCAGACTTTAGTTTAACAATTTATGTAGTTACGATCTACAGAAAACAGGTTATTACAAATCTCTTCATTGTCAAATTGTCACACAAAGGGCTATACCAGTTACATTAGCAAGAGAAGTATAATATGTAATATGTGATCCATGAAAACTTATTCAATTAAACTTGTGCCAATTCCATTTCTATCTTATATGTAAGTTACCATAGTGCCTATTCTAGACAGAAGAATTATCAAGGTGATTGTATTTTTTAGTTAACTTGCCATGCTTAGTAAGGGTGATTCAGTGATTCAATCGAAAGTCATGGAAAACAAAGAAACGGAAGCGGACTGAAAGAATCGGACCTGACTTCTATTAATAAGAGCATAATATCCAAACCTCCTGTAGCATATGCTAATAGTCTAGATGAAATGAAAGGGTATAGCATACCTACATGACATATGAAAAAGAAGAAAAAAAAACATATCCACGGTCACTCCAAGATTCGATTCTGAAACCTAGAAACCTCAGTCACTTTATAACTCATCCGTGAAAGCTACTGAATGCATTTCATCAGTTCATCAATGTATCAAGTAACATTTGAAGTGTTTCGATTCCCTCAAAGGGACAATGGACCGCGTTTGTTTGTCCACACTTTCAACGCAGACAATCTTATTGTACTCCCAATACCGCCCAGCTGCCTGGACCAATAATTGGCTGCAAGGTCGTCAGTGCAAGTTTGAAGGGTTCTTTTCATTGGTAACATCATAAATTATTTCCATTCACAAAGCATTATTCAAGCATTCAAGCATTATTCACAAGATATTATTGCTTGCTATTGGGGGTGAAAGAGATATTACGGAGAGAGCGTGGGAGAGAGATAGAGAGAGATAGGAATTCTTCGCCAAAAACACATCTTGGCAAAGCAGGAAGCAGTCCCAAGTGTTCAATTAGGGTGGCTTTTAAGTTTACAACCTACCGCAAAGGCTGATGTTGGCAACAACCTGTCTTTTCATACTGGAAGAACTATACACTGTCACCATATTCCGTTTCACATCATCATAAATGTTTGTCACAGGCTAAGTCATCTTTGGCTCAGATTGACATTCTCAAGCATACAAGTCCAGATAGACAAACCCCCCCATCAACCTACATAAGTATGACTGTAGGTTTTGCACTACATGTTGGATTGGCCACAAGGCCTTCATCTGGCAATTGATTTTGTAAAAATTAAAAGAATTAAATCTAACATTCCCACCCGTACATAACTACGTACTAGAGGAAGGGCATTGCTCCAACTTATGTTGAAATCGATCTACACCAGCGTCCACAAAACCGATTTCAGCCCGAGATTCCGTCACATCTTCACGTTGCTCCTGTTTGGCTTGTATTGTTGCATGAGCTAGGTTGATGGCTGATGAGTAGCTCGACTGCGCCATCAGCTCCAAACCTACACCAATGTTACAAACAAGACTCTAGTTAATTAAAACGGAAACATAGTAGAACAGGTAAAACGTTATAAAAACCTAGTAATTGGACTGTACACTGTTCCTTGTCAAATTAAAAAATATTTTAACCGCAATATTTCGAGCCCTTATCAGAGCTCTTTAACAGGCGAAAACACACTAGCTCGTAAACCTGACAGCTGACACAACCCCCACCCCACCTCACTCCACAACCCACCACGCCCACCAAACCCACACCAAGGCGGTGCACGTCCAACCTCCTCCACAGCTCCAACAACAACCACAACCTACCAAACCTAGCCTAACTGTCGGGGGGGGGGAGGGTCTTCTTGTTCGCGTTTAAACGTCGCTTCAAAATATATTTAAAAGTTAAGTTTAGGGTTTAAAAGTTAAACCGTTTTTCCCATCTCCATTACAAGATGAGTACCTGTTCAGGTTTTTCCATCGCTACGCACCCTAAACATCTCTGACACATCCCACGTTACAGTATTCGACACCACGTGTTGACCGAGATAGATACTAAAAGGTAGCAAACAAATCATCGCATATGTTTGGCCCAATAATGTACCAAACTCAACACTGCACTCGCACTCCAGCAATCTACACCCGCACTAATAAAAAACAAAATAAAATATGTACTTTTGGCTTTATTAGTCATTGGCTTTTTTAGAATAATGAGGTGACAGAAGGCTAGACATAGGAGACCAATACTAACTAGGTATGATATAAATAGTCTTACCTCCGAGCTCCCCGTTGAAAGCAATCTCAGTCTTTATTGTGTTTGATAAGACATCCTGGGCTTCTCCATCACCTCCGTACCAACTGTACTCTTCGTTGATATCAACGCTGTCATCCATTCTGCATAGGTAGGTCTATCAAAGCCAGGTCCCCTTAGCTAAAACAATGTAATCTATTAGTAGGCACTTATCCGTATAATGAATTGGCATTACCAGAACACTCCCCTGGGCCTTGGCACATAATTCAGGACACAATGCATAGATAGAGAAGTGTCCCTGTCAGGTAGTAGGCCTAGGCCTACCATTAGCTCGCTTTACGCCTACTGCAACTGCTGCGCAGCTACACTGATAACACATATACAGCTGCACATAGGCCTATACACTGATACAGCTGTCTGATACACATGGTGACATGAATAAGCATTATCGCAGTCGGCTTATAGACTCAGCAACCTGATTGGACACCTAGGCCTAGGCCTACCATTAGATCGCTTTAGGCCCCGACTGCAACTGCTTTAATATGGACTCGTGTTTCAACTCACATTGCAAAAGGCTGCTTCAGAGACTCTGATTTTTACCGGCTCTACCGGATTTTTCTCCAGTTTTTAACTCCGTAACTTGAAGGTTAGATAAGACTACTCAAGGGCCTAGCCTAGGCCTACATGCTAGGCTATACACATTGGAAGCCTACCTAGCCTAGGCTTTAGAGGTTAGGTTGGTCCTTGGCCTTAGCCATTCTTGGCCTCAAAGTTCGGCATAAGACGCCAGGACTAGGCCTAGGCCAAAGACTTATAACTTCGCAGCAGATTCTACTTAACAATAAAAGTCTGGTAGGCCTAGTCGAGCATTACAGACGGAGTAGTAATTAAATTGAAAGTACATAAGATAAATTAATTAATTAATTACAGAAACAAACTGGCCATCGCTACCTGTCCACCGCCAGTTAGACGGATTAACATGCGATTGCGAGAGGTCGAACGAAAGTGGCGCTGCGGATAGTGTGGGCAAATCAGCGTCTCTCACTGGCCGTGAGCAGGCGGGAGTTTGAAACGAGTGGAGTATCGTGTTATCTGTCCAATCCATGGCACCTGTGAGACGGCTAGCAAAAATCTGGTACAGTCTAGGGGTTTTCTCGTCGTCACAATCTTAACCCTCCAAAGCTTCTTATTTTTTATTCCCTTATGTCGCCCCACCGACAGCATCGGAGCTGCATCAGCCGACATCGTGACGTAGCTGTGGAGTACGTTGTATGACCATGGTGTGACCTAGCTGTGGAGTACGTTGTATGACCATGGTGTGACCTAGCTGTCAAAGACATCGTGTGACCATGGTGTGACCTAGCTGTTGAGTACGTCGTGTGACCATGGTGTGACGTAGCTGTGGAGTACGTCATGACCATGGTGTGACCTAGCTGTTGAGTACGTCGTGTGGCGATGGTGTGACCTAGCTGTCAAGTACGTCGTGACCATGGTGTTACCAAGCTGTTGAGTACGTCGTGACCATGGTGTGACCCAGCTGTCGAGTACGTCGTGTGACCATGGTGTGACCTAGCTGTTGAGTACGTCGTGTGGCGATGGTGTGACCTAGCTGTCGAGTACGTCGTGACCATGGTGTTACCAAGCTGTTGAGTACGTCGTGACCAAGGTGTGACCTAGCTGTTGACTACGTCGTTTGACCACGGTGTGACCTAGCTGTTAAATACGTCGTGTGGCCATGGTGTGACCTAACTGTCTAGTACGTCGTGTGACCATGGTGTGACCTAGCTGTCGAGTACGTTGTATGACCATGGTGTGACCTAGCCATCGAGTACGTTGTATGACCATGGTTGTGACCTAGCTGTCGAGTACGTCGTGTGTCCATGGTGTGACCTAGCTGTCGAGTACGTTGTATGACCATGGTGTGACCTAGCTGTCGGGTACGTCGTGTGTCCATGATGTGGCCTAGCTGTCGAGTACGTTGTATGACCATGGTGTGGCCTAGCTGTCGAGTACGTCGTGTGTCCATGGTGTGACCTAGCTGTCGAGTACGTTGTATGACCATGGTGTGACCTAGCTGTCGGGTACGTCGTGTGTCCATGATGTGGCCTACCTGTCGAGTACGTCGTGTGTCCATGGTGTGACCTAGCTGTCGAGTACGTTGTATGACCATGGTGTGACCTAGCTGTCGAGTACGTTGTGTGTCCATGATGTGGCCTAGCTGTCGAGTACTCCTCAGTTGCCTTTGGTATGATGAGGAAGGTGTAGGAAAGGAACGTGTTACTCCGAAAATTCACTGGTTTTTTAAAGTGAGTGACCTGGTACCATTTTATAATTGTGTGTGTGTGTGTTTTAACACACACACACACACACACACACACACACACACACACACACACATATATATATATATATATATATATATGTTTATTGAATTTTTTTATTTATATAAATTGTCCTTTCATATCTTGTTGTATGCAAAAGACATCCAGGTCATCGATTTTACTTATTTTATATCTTTTTTGATACCGTCATTGAAATTTATTTGTATATTACAGTATTAAAATACAGTGTTATTGTTTTCATTGTTTTGTATTACTATGATATGATCCAAACAAAAGATATACATTGTTTGTACACTATTATTTCCAATTAATAGTTCTTCATATTATGATGTAGCTTGCTTAAGACAGCAGCTACAGACTGTAATTGTTTAGCATTATTCTTGTGATACAAACTAACTATATTACATTTATGATAGCTAATTCGAAATATATTTTCATACATCTATATCATTATAACATATGATTGTACATTCTACTTTTGTATAAAGTTTTTTTCAAATGTAAACCGTAGTGCAGTTGGTCATATAAATATTAATGTTTGGCTAAAATGTTCATTACATGCATGTAGTGTTACTGTAGTATTGGTAACTGCTATATAGCACACGACATATTTCCTATGTAATACATGATTGACGCCGAACTGCCGTATTTACATTACGAAATACCCTATAGTCTCCCTATATCTGTGGCTGCCTGCCTCCTATAAATATTTATTTGTTAAAAATATTAATTGACATTTATTGCAGACAGAAAAGGACTGGTTGTACAATCTCGGGATGGAGTTATAGTTATCCCTGGGTTGACCAATAAATTGCGTTGTAAGACCTTCGTAACTTACATTCCTAGGCTTAGAACCATTTTAACTATTTTACGTCATCGAAATTATTTGCGTAGTTTATTAATTTGGCCATTGAAGTTCCTCCAAATTTCCATTTCGCCCTCATTACACACATGAAGGGCGCCATTCCATAACGTAGTAAGTGCCAAAAAAAAAGTTTTTCAGGAGGAGGTTTTTTCTGCATGGGAACGAAAGAAGTCTAGGCCTATGCCTAGTGAAGGCCCTTTAGATCCCTAGCTCCTAACATGGACAAAATTATGGCACAATACAAAACTAGACCCCTACAATCCTCCTACAATCACACTAACTAACGCCTAGGCTAGGTCTAGCATGGGTATCCTACTTAGATAGATGTTATTTTAGGTTATGTAGGCCTAATGGATACTAACCTCATTTGGTGGGTCCTTTTCCATTATAAGTCTCTTTTTGGTATTAGAATGCTCTTCTCCAGAGTTTCTAGCTCTATTCCTCAAATTTTTACCCCACATTTCAGGGGATTTTTCCTTTTTTTCCCCCTCCGGACTTCATTGTTATTGTCCATGATGGGTTTTGGCACTTACCACCTTATGACACTTGCAACAAAGCATCTAGGTGGGGGGTTTGCGTGCGATCTGAGGCGCACCCCCTTGAAGGCGTCGGTGCCTGACACGATGTGCCAATAATCCAACCAAAATTGCGAGTGTTATTAGAAGCGGCTAATAGGGCGAATGCAACTAGGAGTTGCGAAAATATGAGGCGACTGACAAGACCGCAGGACGGTCGGTTAGTCCGCACACTGGCCACCGGGCGCGCGCCAAGAGTCAACGAGCGAGGCGCACTTTTGGCGCTGGCTTCAAGTCACACGAACGCACACGCGCACATGGAGATAGATAGATATGTGTTTACCGTAGCTAGCAGCTAGGCACAGGAAATTAATGGCAATGTGGCCGCGCCGACGCGGATGGGGGACGCCGGTCGCGGCCTTAAACGCGCGGCGGAACCGACGAAGAGGCACAGGGGACCCGTGGCGGGGCGGGCGCCCCCGGCAGAGGAGACGTGGCGACGGCGGGTGGCGGGATATCCCGGGGTCCCGTGGTCGGCGGCAGCGGAGAGGCAGCACGCACCCGCGCCCTCTTCGCGGGTGGCTCGATTGGATGCGGGTAGTCGGGCCGGCGCGGGGCGTGAGGCGGAGCAGACGCCGCAGCGAGGGCGCGAATTAGAGGGTTGCCACTATCGGCGGCGCGAGTGAAGAAGGAGGACGCGAGTGCGGCGAGGTAGTCGCCCACCAAGGGGACGCCCAGGTCGTTGTGTACGTCGGCCATTCGAGTGGACCTCGGGACCTCCGCAACAAGGCGGAGTACCTTGTTTTGGAGTACTTGCAGCCGTCGGATGTGCGACTCCGCACAAGAGGACCACACGGGGGCAGCGTAACTAAGCGCAGGCCGCACAACGGACGTGTACAGTCGCAGCTTCGTCGCCGGTGACATCGAGGCGCTACGTAGGAGCGGATACAGGGAGGCCAACTTGCCCGTCCCCTTGGCAACGGCGGCGGCGACGTGCCTACAGACCTCCATCCGGGACGCTCACGGACGGGGACCTCAACGCCCTGACTTCCAGCCCTACCCCTACCATCGTGGCGGGTGACCTCAACGCAAAACATCCATCGTGGCACTTGCCCGGGTCTCGGGGGGACTTTCCCGGCTTGAGGAAGGTGATGACCTTCGCAACCTTCCACGCCGCCGGGAAATGCTGCAGGCGGAGGCAGGCGTTGAAGATTGCGAGGAGGAGGTGGGCGGCGTTGTCAGGAGGCGATGAGTTTGTGGAGTAGGCCCTCGTGCCAAACGCGGTCGAATGCCTTGGAGACATCGAGGAAAACACCGACAGCCGCCTGTTGTTCAGCCCACGCTGCGCGGATCGTTGCAACGACGCGGGCGACCTGGTGGACAGCTGAGTGGCCCGCGCGGAAGCCGAACTGGGCGGGCGGGAGAAATTGCCCTCCATGTCGCCCCTCAGGGGTGTCCCTTGAGTGGACGAACATTGCGCTTCTCGCCCCTCGCCCTTGTCTCACCGCCCCCACAGCCCACCCCGACGGCACTTGCCAGTCCGATGTCCGACATGGACGACGCCCCTACCCCCTCGCCCGACGAGCCTGGCTGGTCCCGGGTCGAGACCCGCGAGCAGCAGCTGGCCAAGAAGCTGAAGAGAGTTCGTGACACCCCTGAGAGTCCTGCTGCAGACAACTGTAATTGTGCTTCTTCTTCTTAAGTGGCCATCGGAATGCTTCAAAATGATTTGTGCCAGTGGACAGTGGTAAATATAACCCAAAAATCCAAAAAAGCATTTTTATCCTAATTTGGCACTTACCACGTTATGGAATGGCGCCCTTCACATGTTAAATGGACTGGGATTCTTCACAAACTTCAAAGTAATAGATTTTATTCATCGTAATGATATAATTTGAATGTGTCATTCATTTTTAGTTTTATATGTAATCACACGCCACAAAAATGTATGACACCTTCTTCAAATGTAAAGATCAAACTTCAAAGTGTAACAGCACACTCCATAAATACCAGGGGCGGGATTCACAAAAAGTCTTAACTTAAGATAGGTCCTCAAGTCTTCCTGTACCGTTGGTAGGCCTGCTACACAGTCCAATTGGATAGCTACTTTCGTGACAATCACAGTGACTTTGAAATATTCAAGGCGATGTTTTCAAGTTTAGTGTTTTGTTTCCTAATACCTCCACACTTTTAAAACAGAGAAATGCGTATGTCAAGGTAATTAAACGATATTTATTCATGTTCACACTTTGAAGTCAATTCAATCAATTCAATATTCAATTGTTTTATTCAGTTACCACATATTACAAATCAATACAAATTACAATACATTTGTTTTTACGTTGATCAATACCTACTGACAGAAGTAAGACTTGTGAATCATTTTCGAATTGCCACCATTTTTTTAAAAAAGATAAGAACAACTCATACAGGGCCTAAATTTTGATCTCAAGTGTTTGTAATTTACTAGAGTTTCTAAGTAACGTCAAGTCGAGGGTATGTGCAGGTCCGTATCAGCCAATGGCGTGCCTTAATCTAGTGTCCTAAAGTAAAGTCCGGATTCACAAAAAGTTTTTTTTGTGAATCCGACCCCTCGACCCGGATTTACAAAGTCTTAACTTAGGCCGGATATAACTTGAGGACACTAGGGCGAGATGCAGAGTCAACAATAGCACCCCAGGCAAATATATTTAAATCGGGCTTTGTAGAGTGCATTCTGAGCAGTTCAGAAAAAAATACCGGACTGAATGCAATAACAGAATACTGTGATTTTTGTAGTGCCAAAACCAGAAAACCACCAAAATGAATTGGAACATTGACGATAACTTTTTGGCTGTTGATAACCAAGCAGGTCATATGGCCACCTTGGGGGGGGGGGGGGGGCGTCTTGCAGTTTGTCGTTTTCAATAATAAATATAATATTTTTTGTCACCTGCTTGACTCTAAGGAAAACAAAAAAACCTACCTACCCCCACCTCCACTAATCAAGCAGGCATATACTGTCATGTAAAAGTGGATACTTTATAACTTTTACTGGTATTAATCTCCTTCTTGGTGATTTATGGATATTTGAATTGGGACACTTAGTTTGTCATTTATTGTTTCTTTCACAATTGAGGTATGTGCTGTGCTCGGCTATTTCAACAGCCGAGCTCGGTTGTAATTACTTGTTATGATGACATGGGTAAACATTTAATAATAATTAGAGTAGTTATTGAGGGCAACTATTGCTGTAACTTTGCTGACTGCTCAGTTACCTCTCTCTGGTCTCTGACGGGAGGGGGTGTATTGAGTGGTTTGATTGGTCAATTATGACGTATGTGATCTGAGTAGGGCTAAGAGAGGGGTGATGGGAGTATGACGTAGGGAAGTCTACTTAAGGGGTGACACGGGTGTAATTCGGGGCTATCAACGACTGTCGGGAACGAGTGAGAGACCTGTGCCAAGGTAGTTCGGTGAGGAAAGGAGGAGGAATCCAGGAGAGGAACCCAGGAGCGACACGAGGACTACGTCAGGCTGTCCGTGGGGTATACCGGAGACCGAATCACCAAGCCGACTACCGAGGAGCCAGAACGTGAGCCCAGTTTACCGCACCGTACCGGCACACCGTGGGGAAAGAGGTAGACCAGCAGTTAGAATCGTAACATAGATAGTCCATAGGCAGGTTCGCCACGTCTCAGCCACGTTAGGATAGATGTTCTAAATCAATAAATACGTTTCCTCTTGTGTTTGAAACCAGTATCTTATCATTTCAAATTGCTACTGTCCGAACTTTGGTACGTCCTATAAAAGATCCTAGTAGTGTAAGTGAGAACCGACCCGGGAGTTACGCCCCAGTACATCATCGGGTACGTCGTCGGCAGTCCGTGGGTTCGAGTCCGAGCTATCGTCGTTGGACTGAGGAGACGGTAGGTTCTCGCTACATGACAAATATGGTGGAAGCGCCGATTCAAAACTAAGTTTTGTGTTCTTTGGCGTACCTTTGTTCCGGCATTTTTTTTTTTTTTTTTCTCTCTTCTTCTCTATTTCTTTCTTTTTACTACTGTGGTTTTGAGACTTGGCTAATCTGTTTATGTAGGTGAAGGTTGGTCATTCCTCTCTGCTTCGTCTCCTTTCATTGTTTTGCGGTGTCAGCAGTGCTCTCGCGTTGCTGTTATCTTTCGTCTTACTTACAACCTCGTGGCGGCCATTTTGCATTCTTGCTGCAGTACGTATTACACTGTGCTGATTCCTTGTGTGCAGGTCTGCTTGTTGAGCTATAGTTGTCTTTGTGTAACATTCCCGACAATCGCACTTTGCGTCGTGTGTTGAGATCGTTGAGCGAACCGCATCCGGGGGTGCCTTTGTCTGTGCCTGAGCGATTGTTGGAGTGGTGCCATAGACAGGTGGGTGATCCTTCTGTAGAGGGCGTGGAGCACGAGGACGAGTCAGTTACGTGTGAGGAGTGCGACGAGGTTATACCTATTGTGCAAGCGTGTGAGCGGGCGATTGAACCAGAAATCATGTCCCTGCCGGTCTCCGTTTTTTGCCCTGAGCAGGAGACTGCTGAGGAGTGGGTGCGGCGTTTTGATCGCAGTGCTGGAGCTAATGGCTGGACGGATGACCGGAAGGTCTTAGGCTTTGCGAGTCTTTTGCGGGGGTCTCACCTCCATTGGTTTAATTCCTTGGAGCAGAGGCGGTTGGCAATGTTGACGGGGGATCCTCCGGCACCGGCGGCCATCCTTTGGGAACCCTTACAGGATTTGTTTATCAAGACCTTTGGGAATCGCTGGGATTCACGTCGGCAGGGGTTGCACTTGCTGGCTACTCGCAAGCAGCGGGTCGGCGAGTCTGCCACAGATTACGTGTTTTCTCAGCTAGCGCTGTGTGATCGCGTTGATCCCCGCATGGCAGTTGAGGAACGCATGGGGTGGATAATGGATGGATTGCGGACTAGATTGGCTAGGAGCTTACTTGGGACGTCGTTCGCTAACGTCGACCAGTTGTTGGCCCGTCTTCATGAGTTGGAGGACATGGAAACGCGCGAACAGGAGGAAGTGGAAGCGGCCAGGGAGGTAGCTCAGGCTACGCAGCAAATCATTGCTCCCGTTTCAGTGTCTTCGCGTGAGGTCCGGCGGAATGTTGATCGTCCGGGGCAGACCTTTGGCGATCGTCGCACAGGGGAGGAGTCGTTTTCAGCAAGGGCTGCGCCGCCGGGGGATGATTTGGTTGCGTTGATGAAGGGGATGACGTTGGAGTTGGGAGCGTTGAAGGAATTGAAACAGGAGTTGGGGTCGTTGAAGTCACAGGTGCAGGGATTACTCTCTGCGCCCCAGGGTCAGGGGGTGCAGTCGGGGGCTTCGGCCGACGCTGCGCGTCCTAACCTACGGGGTGTGAATGGGTCTTCTAGGTGTTTCTTTTGTCGTCGTCTTGGTCATAGGGAACGGGGTTGTGAGGCGAAGAAGAGAGCGCAGTTACAGGTGTGTGCGGAGTTAGGGACGGATGAGGCTTCTGCTGCTGCGCCGCCCGCAGGAAACGCCCCATCGGGGAGGGTGTCCTCCCGCATGGGGTGTGGTGGTGCCTCGGGAAGGGGGTGCCGCCGTAGGTCACGTGTTCCTTCATGCTGGATCTGCGGTCGTTTAGGACACATTCAGTTTCGTTGTCGTCTTAGACGTAAACGTATGGTTCACCGTCGTCGTTATTTGCGGGAATTCCCGCAGTTGTATGCTTCAATCACCCTGGGATCGTCGGGGGATGAAGTACCTCTGTCTCTTTGTGTGGATGTTCTGGATGCTTTGCCGGACATAGGTGTAGAGACGGAGAGGGGTGTAGCGACGGAGGTGCCGTGCGTCGACTCGTCTACTCGTGTCGATGTCGTGGTCATTCCTACTTTTGGCGCTTTGCGTATTCCGGTAGGAATGGACGGGGTTGGCCTGAGTGCGCTGGTTGACTCAGGGGCAGGTGTTTCTTGTGTGAATGCCGACTGGGTCCGTAATTTGCATCTTCAGCCAGTCGAGGGGTTAGTGCTGCGTACTGCAGATAACTCGTCGTTGCGGGTAGTGGGTCGCGTCGAGGACGTCAACGTTACTATAAAGGGTAGGTCTCTGCCTATGTCGTTCGTGGTGGTTGATGGGTTGTCAGTTGACTGTTTGTTGGGCAACGATTTTTGTCATCGGTTTGGTGTTGTTATTGATTATGAATCAGAGAGGGTGTTGTTAAATGTGAATGGCGAGTGTGTACAGGTGTTGTTTGGTGAGGACAAGAGTATTGTTTCGGCGGGGTTAGAAGAGGGATGTTCTGACTTTCTGGCACATGTTGATGTCGTGGAGGGCGAGCCGTGGAAGGTAGTTGTAGCGAAGGAAGTCACCATAGGCCCAGGTCAGACAGGCGCGGTAGAGTTTATAATTACTGACATTGGTTTATCAGGTGCTTATATTTTTGAGCCTACTACTTCGTTATTGTGTAACAAGGGCCTTATTCTTCCTACAGTCTTGTTGTCTGGTGCGGCTACGGGAGTTTTGCCGGTCACTAATGTGTCCGCGCAGGCGGTTGTGCTGTATACTCGCACTGTGTTGGGCACGTTAGAGGACGTTGAGATCTTGCCGCGTGAGTCAGGGATGGACAAAACGTGCGAGGAAATGGTTTGTGTTATTGAACATCAAGATCCTGATAGAGATGTGATGGCGGATATTGCTTCGCTCGATGTGAATACAGATCTGCCTGCTGAGACGCGGACGGGTTTGCTTGAATTGCTTGCGCGTTTTCATGACGTATTTGCGTGGTCCTCTGACCTGATAGGGCGGTGTAACGTGGGGGAGTGTGACATAGAACTTAAGGATCCCACCCCAGTTCATATGCAACCCTATCGGGTGAGTCCTGGGGAGCGTGATGTCATACAGTCGCACATTGAGGAGATGCTAAAAGCGGGTGTGATTACTCCTTCTACATCTGAGTGGGCAAGTCCGATTGTGTTAGTTAAGAAGAAGAATGGCAAGATAAGGGTTGTTGTCGACTTTCGTCGTTTGAATCTCCAGCTGAAAACCTTTAGTTATCCTTCTGCGAATGCGGAGGACTTGTTGGCTTGTTTAAATGGTTGCACTGTATTTTCATCCCTTGATTTGGCTTCTGGATTTTGGCAGCTACCCTTAACACCTAGGGCGAAGGAGATTTGTAGCTTTGCTTGTTGTATGGGGCTCTTTAAGTTTGAGGTATTGCCTTTTGGTATTGCTACTGCTCCAGCCTTATTTCAAGCCGCCATGGATAAAGTTTTAGCGGGGTTGAAATGGACGTCTTGCGTCTGTTACCTTGATGACGTATTGTGTATGGGGAAAGACTTTGTTGAACACCTGGCTAGGTTGGAACTCGTTTTACAGCGTTTTCGTGCCGCTCGTCTCACACTTAACCCTGAGAAGTGTTCGTTTGGGTATGCCGAGGTGAAGATGCTGGGTCACATTGTTAGTGCTGTAGGGGTGGCTCCTAATCCTGAGACGGTTCAGGCAGTACGGAATTTTCCGGTCCCTCGAAAACTCAAGCAGGTTCGGTCATTCATTGGGCTTGCATCTTACTATCGGAAATTTATTGAAAATTTTAGCCGCATTTGTGCACCCCTGACGGACCTGACAAAGAAACAGGTTAAGTTCACGTGGGGCGCTGAACAGGAGGCTGCTTTCCGTACGCTTCAAGCCAAACTTTTGTCCGCTCCGATTTTGAGGCATTTTTCGGATACTGCGCCTACGCAGTTGAGGACTGATGCGTCAAAGGAGGGGTTGGGGGCGGTTATTTTGCAACAATTTGATTCGGAATGGCATCCCATTGGTTATGCGTCGCGTCGTTTGTCCAAGGCGGAGATGAATTATGGAATTACCGAATTGGAATGTCTCGCTATCGTGTGGGGTGTCAAATACTTTCGGCATTTCCTTTGGGGGCGGCCATTTCAAGTGGTTACGGATCACTGTGCCTTGTGTTTCCTTCGGAAAAATAGTGAGAGGGGTGGTCGTTTGGCCCGCTGGAGCATTTATCTCTTAGATCATCAGATCGAGATTGTGTATAAGTCGGGAAAGAAACATCTGGATGCTGATTGTTTGAGTCGATTGTTGCCGGAGGGTGGTTCTGAGCCTGAGGATGTGGAGGGCGAAATGGAGATCATGACACTCCCGGTTACTGTCGACGACTTGGCACGTGAGCAGGCGACAGATCCTAAGTTGGTTGAGTTGATTGAAGCAATGTCTGAGCCAGACAAGGCTACGTCTCAGGTTCGTCGACAGACTAGGAGTTATGTAATGGAGAATGGAGTATTGTACAAGAAGAACTTTGCGGTCAACGGCCCTACTAAATTGTTGGTCATCCCTGAACATCTAAAAGTGCAAGTGTTGTATGACGCGCATGACAGTCCGTCGGGTGGCTCCCATTTGGGCTACGTGAAAACGCTGGGCAAGCTTCGTCAGCGTTTTCATTGGGACGGTATGGCACGGCAGGTTGAGTCCTATGTTAAAAGCTGTGGAGACTGTCAGGCGAAGAAGATGCCACATTTGTTGCCGGCCGGTTTGTTACAACCTATTGCGGTAGGGGAACCTTTTGATATGATCGGTATCGATCTATTGGGTCCCCTTAAGCGTAGCGTTAACGGTCATCGATTTGTGGTAACAGCTACTGACTACGCTACCAAGTGGGCTATAGCGCGGCCTATTCCATCTGGCGGTGCTACCGATGTGGCCACTTTTCTCATTGATCATGTTATCTGTGTTCATGGCTGTCCCCGCTTGCTTCTTAGCGATCGAGGGGCTGTGTTTCGCAGTGCGCTTGTGTCAGAGATTTTGGCCGGATTAGGGGTGCGTTCGGTGTATACGACCGCCTATAAACCTAGCACGAACGGGCTGTGTGAGAGGTTTAATGGCACTCTCGGTACCATGTTGTCGTTTTACGTGAATTCTAAACATGATAACTGGGATGAGTATGTGTCGTTATGTACCTTCTCTTATAACGTTTCTATTCAGGCGACGACCAAGCACACTCCATTTTATTTGGTTTACGGACGTGAGCCCACTCTGCCCATCGATGCTGGGATGCAGCCCGATCTACAGTTAGGGGTTGAAAGCGCGGCGAGGGTTGAAGGGTTGCGAGAAGCGCGTCAACAGGTCTTGGAGGTGATTAGGGAGGAACAGGCTTCTCAGAAAGCTCGTTATGACCAGAGTCATCGTCACGTGTCATACGAGGTTGGTCAGTATGTGAAAGTGTTCTTTCCCTTACGTAAAGTGGGTAAGGTAGAGAAGTTCATGCATCGTTGGCTTGGCCCATTTAAGATTACTGAGAAGCTATCGGACCTTAATTATAAGGTTAATATGAAGCTTAGTAATAAGTGGGTTATTGACACGGTTCATGTTTCTCGGCTGAAACCTTGGTTCGAACCCCAGGCCTGGCTTCTCCCCTGGCAGGATTAACATCTTAAGGGTGGTTTGTTCGGTTTCTCGTGATTTTTGTCTTTGAGTGCCTGGATATCTTCGTCGTGATTATCCTTCTTGCATTCGTGCCTATCTTAGTTTCTCTCTCTCTCTCTCTCTTTCTCTCTCTCTCTCTAGCTCTCGCTCTCTTTCTTTCTCTCTTGCCTTCTCTCTTGTCTTCTCTCTTGTCTTCGGTTGATAGACTTTGTTTTCTTGGTATGTGTAATTTCCGGTGTCATTACTCGCCGTGCGTGAGTTTGCATTTTTGCGTGCGACTGCGAGCGCGGTGCGGTTGGTAAGACCGTCTTTGATTTATCATTGGGCACGGAATATTACTTGGCATATCAGCACTTTGTTCACTTCTCTTCTCTTCTCTTTTGGGGATGCGGTAGGGGTGTTGTCGGGGTGTGTTGACTATGCTCGAGTCAACACATCGGACGTTGGTTGTGTATCGTGTTGACGTGTGGTCAACATGGCAAGATGTTGTTGTACTGTGTGTGTGTTGACTGTGTTTGCGTCAACGCAACGTTGGTTGTGTATCGTGTTGACGTATGGTCAGCATGGCGAGATGTTGTTGTACGGTGTGTGTGTTGACTGTGTTTGCGTCAACGCAACGTTGGTTGTGTATCGTGTTGACGTATGGTCAACATGGAGAGATGTTGTTTTTGCGGTGTGTTGACTATGTTCGGGTCAACGCGACGTTCGTTGTTAATGTATCGTGTTGACTTCGTGTCAACATGGCTAGTTGTTGTTCTGCTTGAGTGGCAGATTGGATTGTTTGATCGGTGGTCGAGTACCTCGATGTATGCTAGGGGGGTGGTTTACTCTGGTGGGGATGTCCGTAGAAGTGTTAGGTTTAAGACTAGTTCGTTATGGCGTGGCTTTGTCACATTATAGGTTTATTCGTCTTCTCTCTTCTCCTCTCTGCGGGCGGGGTGGAGGAGAGGGAGGGTAGAGAGTTCGGAAGATCATTAGGTTTATTTGATTACTTTTAGGTCTGATAAGGTTTATGGATTGATGGACATTCCCGGTGTTTCTCTTTGCTTTGTGGCCACTTGGCGTTGAGTTTCACAGATGATAGCTTTGTGTGCATTGAGTGTACTGGACTCTTGGTCGACATCGTAGATTTGTCATTTTGTGTGCTGATACTCGTTTTGTTATTTGGCGGTTGCCATATGGTTATTGAGTTCCTATTGAATCACTTGAGCAACTTATTTAATTAATTCTAGTTCATTTTGTTGAAATCGATTTATGTCACTCACATTCACGTATATCGTGGTGCATTCGTCAGTTGTTTATTCGTGTCGTGACACGTCACGCGTGATTCTTTGCTGTACGTTGGCGGCTCCCTGAGGAGAGTAGGAGGGAGTGAGAGGAAGGCATAGTTCCACTATTACTATTGTGCTGACGACTGTCGTTATGACTCACTACTATCTGGAGTGCTTCTCGAGGCGGTCTTGTCTGTCGCTTGATGTTTTTGTTAACATACAGTCGCCTTGCCAAGGTCACTCGACGTCAGCTGTTCTGTATGACAAGAGGCATATGAGGGAAACTACCCACTTTCTGGGGCAACGTTTCTTTGGGAAACGGCAGCGGTTAGTCATCTGCACAGTAGGGTGGTAATAATGTAGTACTAGTAGGTTTATTAGCGTAATTGGAAGTATGTGATTATGCATGATGTACCATGGGGTAGCTGGAGGGGGACGCAGGTGCGTGAATACCATACTGCTGGTGGTTTTGTTTGTGTGTTCCAGTAAACCTTGCATCTCCGATCTGTGTGAGGACCGTCGATCTGTTGGCTTGGGTGGATCAAGGCTGCCGTCAGCGGGTCGGCGGAAAGGCAACCCCGGACCGAGGAATTGTTCGACTCCGGGGTCCATTGTATTGGCGAGGAAACGTGCATAATGTATTTTTCTTTGTTTTTCGTTACTGTTTTATTTGTTTTGGAGTGTATCTCCTTCTCTAAATTTATATTCACTTCATCGTTTGCGGAGCATGATCTCTAGGCTGTGTGTGCACTAGGGTGCGGGTGAGATCATGGCTCTTAGTAGCTTCATTTTAGAATGTATATGGCTGGGAGGTGAGGAATTTGACTATGGGTTTTGTGAGATTTTTGTATTCCATAAGGGGGGATGGGTTGTTTAATTTCAAGTTGTCTGTAATTTTGCTAACGTCATACATCCGATGCCAAATTTGGTTATCACTTTGTTTTCTAGCTTTCCATAAATCACCCTTCGATTCGGGGTCGAATCTTACCGGGGGGGGGCGGATGTCATGTAAAAGTGGATACTTTATAACTTTTACTGGTATTAATCTCCTTCTTGGTGATTTATGGATATTTGAATTGGGACACTTAGTTTGTCATTTATTGTTTCTTTCACAATTGAGGTATGTGCTGTGCTCGGCTATTTCAACAGCCGAGCTCGGTTGTAATTACTTGTTATGATGACATGGGTAAACATTTAATAATAATTAGAGTAGTTATTGAGGGCAACTATTGCTGTAACTTTGCTGACTGCTCAGTTACCTCTCTCTGGTCTCTGACGGGAGGGGGTGTATTGAGTGGTTTGATTGGTCAATTATGACGTATGTGATCTGAGTAGGGCTAAGAGAGGGGTGATGGGAGTATGACGTAGGGAAGTCTACTTAAGGGGTGACACGGGTGTAATTCGGGGCTATCAACGACTGTCGGGAACGAGTGAGAGACCTGTGCCAAGGTAGTTCGGTGAGGAAAGGAGGAGGAATCCAGGAGAGGAACCCAGGAGCGACACGAGGACTACGTCAGGCTGTCCGTGGGGTATACCGGAGACCGAATCACCAAGCCGACTACCGAGGAGCCAGAACGTGAGCCCAGTTTACCGCACCGTACCGGCACACCGTGGGGAAAGAGGTAGACCAGCAGTTAGAATCGTAACATAGATAGTCCATAGGCAGGTTCGCCACGTCTCAGCCACGTTAGGATAGATGTTCTAAATCAATAAATACGTTTCCTCTTGTGTTTGAAACCAGTATCTTATCATTTCAAATTGCTACTGTCCGAACTTTGGTACGTCCTATAAAAGATCCTAGTAGTGTAAGTGAGAACCGACCCGGGAGTTACGCCCCAGTACATCATCGGGTACGTCGTCGGCAGTCCGTGGGTTCGAGTCCGAGCTATCGTCGTTGGACTGAGGAGACGGTAGGTTCTCGCTACATGACAATACTTCTCAAGTAGCAGGGAGGGTGGGGAAAAGTTCAGTAGGCACATTAGTACAGTGACTTCAGACAGGCTTCAGTCTTAGAACACACCGTATTGACCTTTCATTTAGGACTATTCCAAAGTGAGCGGACGCGTGCGCCCTGATATTTAGCACTGTAAACCATGTCTCAGGAATAAGCCCTTCTCCCTACAAGTTCTCATGTACATACTCCCCACCCCCAAAGACACCTTGCTTGAGATGTCACAACAATTGTCCAGCGTATGTGTTCTTATGTGTGTATATAGGCCTAGTTAAGTCACTGTTCCAAGCCCAGAAATCATTGCTTGGCACTTGTTGCAATTGGGTCAGATTTGTCTCTGATACGTGAATCAATGTAAGCAATTAAGTTGCCACTGTGAGAAAAGCCTTTATTTTACATATGTCACAAGAATATGGCTTTTCTCTTGTGTGTTCTCATGTGTGTGATAAAATGTCTCTTAATAGAAAACCTTGCTGGAACAATGTCACAGGAATATGGCTTCTCACATGTGTGCAATGTATGTGAATTGTATACTTACTCGTATTTTTGTTTTGTTTTGTATAGATATTATAATAGATACTCGCTAAACAGACTTAAAGGGGTTTGTGCCAACTTTGTTGACAGTGAGTTTGTACAATTTTATCTGTGCATGTGTTGTGTGTAATGGTCATGTCCATGATTTCAACAAATAGATCGCGCATGATGTTAATAATTGTAAATTATGTAATATAGTAGCTAATGCAGCTAAAATAAAGAACATTATTATTATTGTTATAAATATTTTATTTCTCATGTGTACAGTTATGTTCCCTTTACAAGAAAACCTTGCTCGACATATGTCACAGGAATAAGGCTTCTCACATGTGTAGTTCAATGTTTTTAATATAAAATTCGATACAGCAGTTGTGCCATTTGGAGAACATATATATAACCAATGAATAATCACAATAATGACACCATACACAAAAGTCTGCACAAAAAGTCAACTACATAATAGGCCAACAGATAAACATAGTTAACTAATGTCAAGATCAGTGGTTAAAATTAAAACCTAAGTGGAAGATAGGCAGACATTTGTTTAGTAAATGAATTTAGAGGAACAGTGATATCCACACTAGAGGGAACTGAATTGTGAAGGTAGCTAAGCCTTGTAAGAAGTGAACGATGCACTACTTCGGTGCGCCATTGTGGAATGTGAAGTAATCGGGTAACTCTGCAGGGTACGCGGATCAACAGGTTGCTTGGAAGTTGATAGGCGTTAATAGTACCATAGATATAAATGTTGTTTCCAAGATATGTAACTGAATGGAGGTCCGAGGACCCATGCTCGTTCCTCGATGCCCGCCATATTGTATGATTGCCTGTTTGTCTACATTTTAACATGAGTGTTTTTCAATGTGTTATACATCGCCCGGCGTATGTCATTGATATTGATGGCTATAAAAAGAAAGTACGCAAGTATCTGAATACCCATTGGACATAAAGTAGTCATTTCGGCATTGAAAATAGTTATTTCTAAATATACAATATAGCGACGTTCCGAGAATAATCCATTGTTGAAATCTCAGAAGAGAATCAGTTTTAGTACGTCCAGATAGCAGTGAGTTACGTATCTTGGTAACAATACTTATATCTATGATAGTACCATGCAAAAATCACATCGCTGCCTTCTTTTCTCTAAACTACCAATCCCAAGTTTATTAAGTATTAGCGCATCTGTACGCTCTTTTTAATCAGGTATTCGAGATATGACAAAAAAAAAAATAATTACATTGTTCAAAAGTTTTAAAATTTGATTTGCAAGCATGACATCCTTCGAGAATACCTACCTGGACAGATGGCACAAGAATATGAATGTGTGAATATTTTTATGGGTCACAGGAATGTGTCTTCTCTCCCGTGTGTGCTCTTATGTGTACAGTCTAGTTCCTCTTATCAGCAAACCATGCCGTACTTATGTTACAGGGATAGGGCTTCTCGCTCGTGTGTTGTATGTGTCTGGTAAGTGCCCCTTCTCAGAAAACTTTCCTTCACATGTCATAGAGATGTAGCTTTCCTCCTGTGTGTGTTCTCATGTGCCTGGTTAAGTTCCCCTTACGAGAAAGCCTTGCCGTACATATGTCACAGGAATAGGGCTTCTCTCCTGTGTGTATTCTCATGTGCATGGTTAAGCGCCCCTTACGAGAAAACCTTGCTGGACAAATGTCACAGGAATAGGGCTTCTGTCCTGTGTGTGTTGTTATGTGTCTGGTTAAGGCACTCTTTGCGGCAAACTTTGCCGTACATATGTCACAGGAATAGGGCTTCTCTCCTGTGTGTATTCTCATGTGCATGGTTAAGTGCCCCTTACAAGAAAATCTTGCTGTACATATGTCACAGGAATAGGGCTTCTGTCCTGTGTGTGTTGTTATGTGCCTGGTTAAGTCACTCTTTGCGGCAAACTTTGTCGTACATATGTCACAGGAATAGGGCTTCTCTCCTGTGTGTGTTGTTATGTGTCTGGATAAGGCACTCTTCGCGGCAAACTTTGCCGTACATATGTCACAGGAATAGGGCTTCTGTCCTGTGTGTGTTGTTATGTGTCTGGTTAAGTCACTCTTTGCGGCAAACTTTGCCGTACAAATGTCACAGGAATAGGGCTTCTCTCCTGTGTGTGTTGTTATGTGTCTGGTTAAGGGACTCTTCGCGGCAAACTTTGCCGTACATATGTCACAGGAATAGGGCTTCTGTCCTGTGTGTGTTGTTATGTGTCTGGTTAAGTCACTCTTTGCAGCAAACTTTGCCGTACATATGTCACAGGAATAGGGCTTCTCTCCTGTGTGTGTTCTCATGTGTGCAGTCCATTTACTCTTATGAGAAAACCTTGCTGTACATATGTCACAGGAATAGGGCTTCTCTCCTGTGTGTGTTCTCATGTGTGCAGTCAATTTACTCTTATGAGAAAACCTTGCTGTACATATGTCACAGGAATAGGGCTTCTGTCCTGTGTGTGTTCTCATGTATGCAGTCAATTTACTCTTATAAGAAAACCTTGCTGGACATATGATACAGGAATAAGCCTTCGTTTCTGTGTGTGTTCTCATGTGTACAGTCAAATATTTCTTATCAGAAAACCTTGCCGTACATATGTCACATGAATATGGCTTCTCTCCTGTGTGTGTTCTCATGTGCCTGGTAGAGTCTCCCTTCACGGCAAACTTTGCCATACATATGTCACATGAATACCTTCTCTCTACCTTCTCTCCTGTGTGCTTTCTTACGTGTGTGGTTAAGGCCATCTTCTGAGAAAACCTTGCCGAACATATGTCACAGGAATAGGGATTCTCTCCTGTGTGTGTTCTCATGTTTATACTTGGATTCTCTCTCTGAGAAAACTTTGCATGAAATAATTCACCATCAGGGGGGATTTCTTCAACAATTGTGGAAGAACTGTTGCCGCCTAGACTATTGTGACGCAAAACGCTGGTTACTGTTTTGACCTCCGTTTCTTTTTCACAATTGAAACGGAAAGGTACGTGAGTGTGGACGAAGCGGAACTTGTTTCCTGTACGGGACGGAACCAGATCTGAAACAAGAGTTTTGACTTTTGTTTATACAGTTGTTTTATTCATTTTATTACATTCAATTGTCTCTTCTTCATCTTTCAATATGTCAACAGTTTAGTTGAATAATTTTGAAAACATGTAATGATAATATTCGTTATCAAGCAGGTGAATATGATTGGAGAAAGGAGAGCTGTTTAGCTTTCCTTCAGGATGGTGTGATATTTCGAGCATGACAACGAGCTTACTGTCAACAAGTTCCGACCGACTTCAAGACAGTTAGTAGGAGTATATAAACCATGATTAATGTTTACCCACTTTATCTTGAAAATAAGATGAAGCCACTCCGGCAGACAGTAAACAATGAAAGAGGTAGCAAAACAAGCAGTAACAAGTCTAATATCTCATCTATCTCCCATGATAACAAAATCCACACTGACCCACGTGACATGGCAAACACACTGAATGATTACTACTCTTCGGTCACAGAATTAGCTGTCAGCAATGATGTTAGGGTAACTTTAGAAGCCAATGCTAGCCTACCTAGCTATTTAGACCATGAAATGATGCTTTATTAAATTATTTTGTTAATGCATACGAGGTACAAAAGATTATATCGGAAACAAAAAATAAAAGATCATTTGGCTATGATGAAATTCCACCATTCTTGGTAAAGGAATGTTCTAGTCAACTACTAACATCACTAACACATCTTATCACACATCACACATTTCTCTTTCATGGTAGGAGAATTTGCAGAAAAACTAAAAATTGCTACCAGCTTTCTAAAAAATGTTTGAAATGGCTTTTAATAGAAGAATTACCAAGTATCTAGAATCCCTGATTTCAAATCGGCATCATGGTTTTCGGCAAAAAAGATCAACCATAAATGCGACAGCATGTTTTATAAATAATATAATCGAAAGCATTGACAAAAACAACAGAACCATGGCAGTATTTATGGATCTATCCACTTGGCATTTATGGCAGTATTTATGGATCTATCTAAGGCATTTATGGCAGTATTTATGGATCTATCTAAGGCATTTATGGCAGTATTTATGGATCTATCTAAGGCATTTATGGCAGTATTTATGGATCTATCTAAGGCATTTATGGCAGTATTTATGGATCTCTAAGGCATTTATGGCAGTATTTATGGATCTATCCAAGGCATTTATGGCTATATTTATGGATCTATCCACTTAGGCATTTATGGCAGTATTTATGGATCTATCCAAGGCATTTATGGCAGTATTTATGGATCTATCTAAGGCATTTATGGCAGTATTTATGGATCTCTAAGGCATTTATGGCAGTATTTATGGATCTATCCAAGGCATTTATGGCTATATTTATGGATCTATCCACTTAGGCATTTATGGCAGTATTTATGGATCTATCAAGGCATTTGATTGTGTAAACCATAATATACTAGTCAAAAAATTAGAATGCTAGGTACGGCATTAGGGGAGGGGGTAGGATTGAAATGGGTACAGTCTTTTAGCAAATCAAAAACAGTATGTGGAAATAAAGCAGGAAAACAGGCAGGGTCAAGTCCAGAATAAATCTAGAGTACAGGTCATGAAGCATGACGTGCCGCAGGGCTCCGTTAATGGTCCGTTGTTCTTTAATATCAGTATAAATGATATTCCCGAGAGGGTCTTAAGAGCGAAGGATACCTCTACGTCAAAAACCGCAGAAAATTTCTATTTTTTTAATTATATCTCAAGATTGAAACACAAAATCGAAAATCTGAGAAACCATAGCGCTGTGGTTTGGTAAGCTCTACAGGCTGAATGATAAATGTATTTAACGTTATAATCAGTATGACTGTGATAACGATTTCCTTAAATTACTAAGGAAATCGTTATCACAGTCATAAAAAAACCCTATCAATATTTTACATAACATGCAACTTTTGAACAACACTATTGACCGGTTGGAATTAAATCATACGAAGATCTTGATAGAGCCGGTTCCGGAATCGGTTTCCGGGTGACCGAAGTCCTTCCTACCTGGTTCGCACTCCGATCCCGCGTCATCAGCCGGCTCCCGTTTCGCGTCGACAAACTGTGTCTCGCTGACGTCGGCCGACTGGGTCGACAGCTGCAGCGGGTCCACACCTGTAACCAGTTGGGTAACGTTAAAATAATTTATTGTTGGCGAAATATTTCTGAAACTTTTCGAAAGACTTTTTCAGAAAATTTTCAAACATTTGTTGTTGTTGCTCCATGTATGATTTAGATTGGTCACTCATAAGTGTTTATACCTGAATAATATCTATTTAGAGGTCTAATGCCAGAGGTAATTTCATGATATCATCTTGTCAGCACTGTGGGTTGCTCATTAAATATTCTGTAACTTACACAGTAGCCATTCAAAGTAAAAAATATTGCATCTTGTTGCCTGCTAGAAAAATAAAGTTCTACAGTACAACCTTGTTATTACGTCATCCGATACAAGATCATTCGCATTATCACGTCGTTTTGATAAAGTCCCGGCGAAACCCCATAAGACGCAATGTTAATTTTCTCTAGATAATACGTCGCCTGATATAACGTCGAATGCGATAGCACGTCCCTAAATTAACGTCCCTACATTAGTAAAACAATTGATATAACGTCGTTTCAGATAACATTCCTGTTACCTAGTGATAACATTGATTAACTGAAAACCGGTTTTGATAAAAACCGGTTTTGATTTTTAGATTCGGTTCTACTTTTTTGCGCGGCGTGTGCTTCACCCTCCCTAAGAGCTACGCCTCTGACAGGCGGTCGGGCGGGCATATATATTATTTGTATACCCAATAGGTAGAGCCCTACAGAAATGGTTTTATTTTTTCAAAATGTAAATTTTGCATTTTGGTGGTTATTTTTATAAGGTGCATAACAAGCAAAAAACAAACATTATAGGCATATAATCAATTAAGGAATATCACTCAAATAAAGACGAGTCATTCGTGTGTATTTAAACAGTACTTCTTATCTACTTCTCGATCTATGAAGACACTAAAGAAGAGGCAGGTACAACAAAAACTTGGTGGAACGAGATAAAAATAGGGCCAGACAAAAAGTGGTCTCGTAAAACAGCTACAGCCCAATTCCGCCTTGCAACTGGACATGATGTTCTTCAACACCATTTGAACCGTTTTAACATTACGACTGAACCGGCTATCTGCAAATTATGTAATTTTGAACCCTAAGACAGAGCACACCTTTTTAAGTGTGCCGCACTTCAGACTGACATTGACTCTGGGGGTCTATGGGTAGGTCAGAAGAAGAAGCCATTTTATATTGGATAGCGAGGAAGAAGAATGGCTGAGGAAGCTCTGCATAGGTAAAAAAAAAAAAAAATTCCTTTATATTTAAATTCCTCGGCACATTTTTTCTTACACTAACACTTATTTGGGTAATATTCAACACATTTTTGTTATTTCAGTCTTATTTCGCAAACACACAGATACTTCGTGGATTTCGTGGTAAAAGCTCCAAATCCCGTTATTTCACGATTGAAAATTGGCATAATTAGCCTGCTGACATGACGTCGTGTCTACAATTATCATTTTTAGGGGTAAAGACTGTAACAGAATAGCCCTCCTGATGCTCGTTTACTATATTCAGACTGGCTAGTTAATGATGTTTAGTAATTTGTTAATTTACTTTATTAAATTTGATGTGGACTAATATTTCTTAATGAACATGTAAATAGTTGATAAATTAATGCATAATACAATAATGAACATTTAAAATTAGTGCTATTTTCAAAAAGACTGCACCTGTGCTCTCTATTAGCAATTATCATCATCTTTAAGATCGGTAACCACGTCATTTACTTTACAAGTTGTCGTCCCGACACCTGGCACCATCTAGCGGACAAAACCATAAGTCTTCCAAGGCCACCAGAGTGGGGCGATATTTTGCTACGACGCAGTTCCAAGCGGGCGTACGTGATGGCCCGGGGCTTGGAATCTTCTGGAAATTTCGATGCGCGGTTGAGAGCCTGCGAAGCGGACCGAGCAGAGTAGTGAGCTTCACGTCGTCGCAAGGGTCGGACCTGTAATACTCCAGCGCAGCCATAACTATGTAAACGTTGTGGTTATCTTCAAAACAGGAAGCCTACGGTAGATCACTACACCTACAAGAAGCCTGTACAGCACATATTTTAACGAAAATGTATTTAAAATCATCAACTTAGTGGACCACGTCCGCGGACTAGGACAGGCCGCCTGTCTTCGCCGCCCAAGCTTCGATGGACTTCGACGAGGTTCCATGACCTTCTAGACCTTCCAGAGCATCATCACTAGGGATGGCAACGGGTACCCGGGTACCCGTTACCCGCCCGGTACACACGGGTGCGGTTCCAACTTTTCAATACCCGTTATCCGGTACTGCCCGTTCCCTTCTTCTGTTAAAACGAAATCAATTCAACATTGCGATATTTCCCTACTGGCGTCTTTGTGCGAGCGTACGAGCCGCGCTTTGCAATTTGCCGGCATTTAACTTGACACCCTCCCCCCACTCTCGCCTAGATTAGTTATCGTCGCAAAAAAATGAGACGTAAAGCCCAATAAGTATCATCTTCTGTAGGCCTATGGAAGAATGCTGCGGAACCGTTGCAAGTCCGAGGGAGCGCACCCGCCCGTCGTAGCTTTACCGCAATCATGTTCTCGTGTTCGAGCTCGGACTATGACGTCATCGCTTTGACGCGGCCGACCACCGCCTACCATAGCGGAGACGCAAGCTTTGAAGCTTTGTTGAATCATGGAGTTGTGTCTTAGGTACTATTATAAATCCATGGTTGAATACTTCCGCGATCGTTTTCATCGAAGACAATGCAACCTGAGACCGGAACAATATAATGTCTCTTTCCACAACTTTGCGAATCATTTGACACCCATTGGATAAAATGCATATTTAGTATTATTTACTACCCGGGTAGTCCGGGTACGGCGCGAGGGTACCCGGGTACAACTATTTCCGGGTATTGACATCCCTAATTATCACGTAAATATGCGATAACATTCAACCAACAAATCAAGTTCAATAATATCAATTAATCATGTGCCAGTGAACTTAAATATTTAAAGGCCTTTTTGCAAAATATTTTGGTACCAATAATTCAATAAACAATAGGGATGACGAAACCCGACTTTTTTACGACCCGGGTACCCGTTCACTATACCCCCGGGTTACCCGGGTAGGCCTAGGCATAATTAAACAAAAAAAATCGTGTGGGGTGTCAAATCAACCGCTCAATATCGCTCTCGTCGAAAATAACACCACAAATAGTGTATTGTAGTAGCAGGGATTGGGATGTTTCATTATATTTTGTGATGAAAAGTTGAACACCCATGAAAAGAGAAAGTTACAACAGCGCGGGGGGTCGAGGATCAGAGCGGGATGAAACATAATGCGCCACAGCTGCCACTCAAGCTCAAGGCCACAGGCAGACCTTGTTGAAGTGTCGAATGGTTGTGTGCTTTGGGAGGGAGAAAGGGGGGGGGGGGTGTAGGGTAGCAGTTCATGCTAAAAGATTGCCGGCGGCCAGGCTTACATGAACAGGGAATCGGGCGGCATGAACAAAAGAAACTATCAAAGTGGACAGTTTATTTATAGACGCGGTTCTATTTCTTAGGGAAATACCGCCAAGCACAAAAATAAAATACGTAATGACAGATGAATCAGTTCAAATTCAAAACATTTAGCTAATTCGCGGTTCTCAATTTCAGGAACCGGGTTTTGTCAGGTAAACGGGTAGAGAAAACACAAACCCGTACCCGACTTCGTCGGGCGGGTATCGGGTACCCGTCGTCTTCCCTAATAAACAACTAGGCCTAGATGAACTATTAATAGACAAATAATATTTGGATCCATTAATAATTACAAACATTCTTATCTTCTTTCATTAATTGTAAAATGCCGTAAACAAGTGAATTCACCTTGTGATTTTTAAATATGTTTGTTGATGTTACCCTGATTCCCTAAACTGCCTAACATTCCAGATTTCTTCACCTAAAGTAGGCTAAGTACATTTAATTATAAAATTTAATTAGTAATAATTAAATATAAGAGTTCCTTGTGCTCTACTTTTGACCTAGTGTCTGGCGCCCAATTCAAATATCCATTTTTATATTTGCATTTGTCGATAGCGTTACAAGGCCTAACTACAGTTTCGTTTAATTTCGTAACACGAATTTTACTTAGCTCTACTAATAGGTATAAGAATTGGATTCCGGCCCACTTACTTGGAGATCCACACAATTCCAGCGGCGCAACGTGATCGACATCCACCTCTGCAAATCCAAAGTCTACTCGAGTGTCCGCCGCGTCGACCTGTTGCTCTTGTTTCAGCGGCGACGTCTTATGGGCCAGGTTGACGGACGCCGAGTAGCTCGACTGTGCAAACTGGTCCACACCTACAAAACCAACGTCCGTGCCTTGAGTCCACATATATATATATATATCTTGACTAGGGATGTCAATACCCGGAAATAGTTGTACCCGGATACCCTTGTGCCGTACCCGGACTACCCGGGTAGTAAGTAATACTAAATAGGTACGCGTTTTATCGTCATGGGTGTCAAATGATTCGCAAAGTTGTGGAAAGAGACATTATATTGTTAAACGGTATCAGGTTGCATTGTCTTCGATGCAAAACGATCGCGGAAGTATTCAACAAAGCTATGAATTCGGTGGTCGGCCGCGTCAAAGCGATGACGTCGTAGTCCGAGCTCGAACACGAGAACATGATTGCGGTAAAGCTACGACGGGCGGGTGCGCTCCCTCGGACTCGCAACCGTTCCGCAGCATTCTTCCATAGGCCTACAGAAGATGATACTAATTGGGCTTTACGTCTCATTTTTTTGCGACGATGATTAATCTTGTCGAGGGGGGGGGGGGAAGGTGTCAAGTTAAATGCCAGCCAATTGAAAAGCGCGGCTCGTACGCTCGCACAAAGAGGTCAGTAGGGGAAAATATCGCAATGTTGAATTGATTTCGTTTTGAACAGAAGAAGGGAGCAGTACCGAGTAACGGGTATTGAAAAGTTGGAGCCGTACCCGTGTGTACCGGGCGGGTAACGGGTACCCGGGTACCTGTTGACATCCCTAATCTTGACCCCGTTTCCAACATTAATTATCGGGTAGGGGGGAGTAGCAAAGTACTCTATGTCTTGGGCTAATGTCTTCGTTGCCGGCTAGCCAGGCCTGACACAACCACCTCCTCAACCTCTTCCTCGATCACTTCTTCCGTTACCAGAGGGCTGTTTAGTAGTTCCCTCCATCTCTCACGGTTTTTCCAGTCTTTCTGAATCCACATAAAAAAAAATCTTTCAAGCCATCTGTTAAACATTGACAAGTTTATCAAATAACAGGCACACCACTGTCTTTTCCTTGTAAACTTTAGACTGGACTAAGGCCTAGCATTTAATAAATTCAAGTTGTTCTGAATCGGCCTTGTTGATTCTGGCATTTGTCCGCGGGTGTTCGCACTGTCCAATCACTGATTCATAGGCCTTATGCTTTGTATTTGAAATATAGATCTTTGATTGGTTATCGCTCACTCGTCGAGGATGTTTGGAGCCTACAAGGTTGGTTTAGTCGCTTTAAATTAAAGTCTCCCACTGAAAATCAGTTTCGTTACTGAGTGGGTAGAGTGAATTTATCTATTTATTTATTTAAGGATTGTTTCAGACACCAGTGGACCCAGGCTATATAAAGGCTCACCTCTAAGTCCATCGCTCCCCTCGAAAACGGGAACCTCTGTCTTGACGACGTCGGACAAGCAGAGCTCTTCGTCAGGTACGCAACACTCTTGCTTCACTTCGATGAGCACGTTTTCATCCATATCTGCACAGCTAGCTGCTTCCAATCTGAAATTAAAACAAGATCGATTGCAATTTGTAAACCAATTCTCCACCAGTTCAATGTACGGTTGGCAAAGAAGGACAGGTCAGGCCTAGACCCATTGCTAGAAGCTTTGTATCTACTGTATAGGCTATCTAGGCCTAGCACCTATCATTGAGATAGACGCTACAAATACAATCTAGAAGTCTAGGCCTGTAGAAGACCTTGAATAGGCCTACCTAGCTTAGAGTTCTCAATCTCAAACTCTCAGTCTTGTTCAATTTTTCTTTAGACGGACTGCCGCTTGCTATACAATGCATAGGCTGTGAAATACGCATACTGTAGTTGGTTACATTACGGTAGACCTACTGTAAGATCCCTACCACTTAACCCTACCTTCACCAATATTCTAGAATAGGCAAACATTCGTTGCTGAAAGGCCTAGAGCCCTGAACAAATGAAGTAGATTACCTAGCCTCATCGGTCACATTATCGCCGCCTTACGGGTGCCTGTCGATGGTTTTCAGTTTTAACATGTAAACGTTTTAATTTTTAACCAGGTCATTTTGAGTGGGAAGACTGCCATTACACATCTACTTTAAATGTTGTTTCAATTTCCCGAAAAGATTAAAACATATTTTAGAAATAACTTAGGTCCATGAATTGATGTGACTGGAGTGACTTGACACAATCGCTTGACATCTACTCGATTGGTTCGGTTTCTTTTGAAATCAAATTCTCAGATGAAGCAGGCTTTTCACACATTCGGGTTGGTAATTTGCATGTTGGTACCGATGTCCGTTTCAACCGTCTCCTGTTCGGTGTAAAAGCAACATCTAAAAATATGAAAAATGTAGGTAGCTGTCTCTTAGGCCATAGGCCCTAGGCGAACGTGTCCGAATAGTACCAAAACGACGTTAATTCTTATTCTCATTCTTGATTTTACGTCATCAATCATTCGTGACGTATCTAGTACTGTCCGAATACTGTCGCGCGGCGTCAAATACATCATAAGAATAAGAACGAGAATCAAAAGTGCACACTAGATTTAATTCCGGAAGATGGCGGACGATGGGTCAGAACATAAGATTAAGATTTTAAGATTAAAATACTTAAAGGCTGCAAATGGGCCACAACTACCCGGTGGCAACCTATCCAAACCTCCCCCCTCCCCACCCTCCCTCGTCACCTCCTTTTCGTCAATCTATTTCTAAATTCCCTTACTGAATCGCACTCAACAATCTCCTCGGGCAACTCATTCCATTCCCTTACCGTTCTCTCAACAAAACCAAACCTACCCAGATCACTTCTCACTACCCGACGCTGAAACTTCCAATTATGATCCCCCCTCCCTCTATAAACTCCTTCTTGCAACCTGCTCTGGATTTCCCCCCACCCTCCTTTCCCCCTAGCTGCTCTATATAAATTACACATCCTATCACTCCTCCGTCTCTCCTCTAAGGACTCCCAACCCAATTCCCCCATCATTGCTGTAACACTATCATAAGCCCTTACCACATTCCCTAACCTATCTTCCACATACCTCCATCTCCTAACTTGTCCTGTAACCTTCCTTGCCGCCTTACGCTGCATATCTCAGTTAATTGTTAAGGATTTAAAGCCTGTGGCCTTCAAAAGTTACTACAACATTGTAGTACAATGTAATTATTATTAAATACAATGCATATTTGATCTTACATTTTGGTTATACATGTTGATTAAAAAAAAATGTGGATTTAATGACGCGTTACGACCCTAACCCTACTTAAATCAAGTAATGTCCAGCTCTCGTCCGAATACGTGCAACTGGAGCGAGAATAAGAACAAGACCAAGAATAAGAATAAGAATAAGAATGAAATCAAGAATGGTATTCAGACACGTCCCTAGTTCAGATATGCGAGTCCTATTGGTAGGCCTAGGCTAGGTAGGCCTAGACCTACCTGCATTATGAGAGTCTAGGTCGTATGTAGGCCGAAGCACAGGTAGGCTAGCCCCTGTTTTATTTCTCGAGGTAGGCCTAGCCAACACATAGCCTAGGCCTAGGCCTACATGGGACGATCCACCAAAACAGCTAAGCCTACGGCCTAGGCCTACAAGTAAACCTATCTACCAAGTACCAAGTCTGGTAGGCCTACATGTAGGCCCTAGGCCTACTCCTTTAGTCCTCGCGCCGAAATTGGGTAAAAAAATGTTCTAGTGAAAGATCTTAATATGTACTGTTACTTACAGATACCACAGAAAAAGAAATCTTCTGCCTTGAAATGGTCGCTACACACAAACATGCACTTCGACACAGGCTTCCCAATCTTCAGGGCAACAACCAATTTCTGTCTAGGCCTATATTTTAAATCCGAGGGTAATTTGTGAAACGACACATTTGAAGAAGACCCCTTATCACAACATTGGGGCACTGAACAACACTGTTATTGACTTTCTTCCGCATTATTTTCAATTCATATGCGCGTTAGCCTAGGCCCAGGCCTACAAGACAGCAACGAACTAGATTCTCGTAAATTGCCGACGTATTTCAGAAGTAACACCGGAAGGTTGAAAAGGAACCTACAAAGTCGAATGAATAGGTAATTTTGGCCTATGCGCCCTTAAGAACAAAAGTAAATAAACAAATTTGTCCAGGCCCTAGGCCTACGCTATGCCTAGCCAAAGTGTAAACAAACGTGGAGCCAGACACGGTAAAGCACCGCCACTGCATTGTACGATCTATTTTCCACAGCCGTTTATATTTCGACGTCGCTGAAGCGCGGGATTACGAAAGGTTTGTTTTTATTAGCATCTAGTAGACTTTTTTGCTTTTATGATACAAAAGTATAAGAATTGTCAAGTAGGTCTAAATTATACAAGTAAAAAATGAACTATGAACTATATCTAGACTTTAGTAAGTTTGGGGATAATATAATCTTTAGTAAAGGATTAAAAATTTACAATAGAATTCCCTCTGAAATAAGAAATTACAATAGGGAAGTCTCATCAAAAATAAATATTCTTCAAAGCACCTAAAAATGGAAGATGATTATCTAAAAATACGGGCGGTATAATTTTTATATCTGAGAAGCGTATATTTCCAATAGGGAAATCTCATCAAAAATAAATATTCCTCAAAGTACCTAAAAATAGAAGATCATTATCTAAAAATACGGGCGGTATAATTTTTATATCTGAGAAGCGTATTTTTAAAGTCGATCGATGAAGTGAACTACCCATTCAATACAACAACTAAACTATTCAAATTAAATGGACATGAAAAAATACTTTTTTTTATTCTAAATTATGAATTTCAAGAATTATTACATTTGAGTAGCATTTAATACTGAACTTCTTGAAATTATATATTTTTTTTTATTAATAAAGTATATTTATAGTTTCTTATTTGAGTAGATTTGACGTACAATTGACACACCAACGCGAATATTTCGAAAACGGATCGCGTTAGATCATCTTTTTCAAACGTAATCATGTTCGTCATGAAGTTATCTACATTTAAGACGAAAATTTGTTACAATATATTAATTTTTGAAGGTGCTACGCAAAGTTATACGATTGAAAGTGTAGGTTTTTGTTCAGTTACAATGTATAACATAGGGAATTCCAACGCATTTCAATACTCAATAAATAAAAAACTAATAGCGGTAGGTGCATATTTTTTTCTACAATATTCACAAGCTTAATCTCAACTTGCAGTACATACAATTTGAATGATTTATATTATATGTGCAGTTATCATCGATCGACTTTAAGTTTGAAATTTGGAACTTCTTGTTCCGTGTCATGTAAACAACTGCCTCCTTGAAATATTCTTAATAATATCAACGATATTAATAAGTGGCTCGTTGGTCCAGTGGTTAGCATCTCTGCTTCCAATGCAGAAGGTCCCGGGTTCAAATCCCGCTTCAGGCAGAAGTTTTTTAACTTCTAATATGGATTCAATTCCATTACTTCTTGGCTTAGGAATAAGTAAACGGTGACTTTGGAGCCGTCCTAGCAACGAAGCACTCAATAAATTCAAAGTTGTTCTGAATCGGCCTTGTTGATTCTGGCATTTGTCCGCAGGTGTTCGCACTGTCCAATCACTGATTCATATGTTTCATATTTGAAATATCGATCTTTGATTGGTTATCGCTCACTCGTCGATGGTGTTCGAAGCCTACAGGGTTGGTTTAGTCACTTTCAATTAAAGTCCCCCACTGCAAATCAGTTTAGTTACTGAGTGGGTAGACTCTAAATGTGAATTTATTTATTTATTTATTTTTATTTAAGTTGGACATTTTACAATATCTAGGATGCAGTGACTTTACAACAATGTCTTTTATACCACTGTTTTCTTCAGAAAATACATTTTGATACAGAATTTACCAAAACGTGTTTAAAATAATGCAATTATTTAACATATTGTTGTTAATTAATATTGAGAAGTGTTCATTTACTAACTATAAATAAACGTTGGTTCAGTTAGAGTCTTATGAGAGCAATAATCTCCTAAAGGGTGTGATTTCAGTACTATTTGTATGATATAAAATTATTGTTTACTGACATATGACGTCAGAACCTTGAAATCACGAGCAAGATGGCGCAGGTCCGTTTCTGAGCGTGTTTTGACAGCAGTATCTTTGACTTGCTGTTAAAGCGATGTTAATGCACCTTTCGAGCCGAAACCAATTAGTTCCCATTTATTTTAACTTGAGGTAACCAGTAAGCAAATAAAAAAAAATGCGTGAGACTTCCCTATTGTCCTAATACATTTAGAAGAGCTTGTTGCAAGTTAGTAAAAGAAAAGAAAATTATCCCACTTCCCCATGAAAATCAAGGTTTCTGGGATAATTAAATTAAATAATATGTTTTTGTGTAGAATACGTCTAATATTCCTGCTGACACTTTAAGTCGATCTCCTCTGCCTATGACCGGTGGTCAGATTACACCTTCTTCCATCGCTGAGGACCTTTTTCCGCTGGATCTTCCGGAGACGTGCAAAGTGAAACTTGAAGAGCAGCCCACCGTGCTTCTGGCAACCTTGGATGTGACAGCGTTGTCTGATCTGTCAGGGATGTCGGAAGAACAAAAGAAGGACCCCCATCTGGCGCTGTTACGAAAGGCTGTTCTGGGAGACAAAACACCGCAGAATGAACCGTATCCACGCAACATTATTGACATGGCTCGGGAAACGGAGATTGACGTGCATGGTGCTTTGTGGAAAGTCTCTTCAGCGTCCCCTCCCACTTTATGGGTTCCCCAGTCGCTACGCTCTTTGGTATTGAAAGCGGTTCATGAACACCCTTTAAGTGCACATTTTGGATTTTTCAAAACTTTGAGAAAGGTACCGGTACAAGAAAAATACTATTGGCTGGGTATGCGACATGATGTTCTTACTTTCATACGCTCGTGCCAACCATGTCAACGGGTTAAGCGATCGAACCGAAAGGCCTTAGGTTTCATGGCCAGTGCACCTGCATCGAAGCCTTTTGAAGAACTTAGTGTGGATCTGATTGGGCCTCTTCCACGTTCTTCCCAGGGATTCTCGCATGTTCTAGTAATTGTGGACAAATTTACCCGTTTTCCGGAGCTATATCCAATCAGAACTCCGTCTTCACGTGTTGTGGTTGATCGTGTTCTTGAGGTCTTTTGTCGGCACGGCTTCCCTCAAGTAATATCCAGTGATAATGGGAAACAATTTGTATCCAAATTGTGGAAATCTGTTATGACCAACCTGCATATAGCTGACAGGCACACTGTCCCCTATCGTCCTTGTGGCCAGCTCGTCGAGCGACACAATGGAATTTTGAAGACGGCTTTAAAAAGCTATTGTGAAAGACACAAGGATTGGGACCTTCACTTGTCGGCAATTGCATTTGCTATGCGTACGGCAGTGAGTGAAGTGACGGGCTATTCACCAGCCTCTCTTGCCTTTGGAAGGGAACTTACTCCACCATGGGAAGTTCGAGGACTCGCTGCATCCTCTCCTACACCGGTCGATATCCACGATTATGCTGTCGAGCTGACGTCGAAGCTCCAGGAGGCAGTGAAGTGGGCTCAAGACAACATTCCCGCAGTTCAAGCGGCGCAAAAGAAGAAGCACGACAGCTCTAGACGGCAGCATTCTTTCAGTGAAGGCGACGTTGTTTTAAAGGACACACACGCCCTCAGCAATGCAGCAGCAGGTGTTGCGGCAGGACTAGCTCAGCGCCGGTCTGGACCGTTTCGTATATCACGACAATTGGCTGAAAACTCCTTCGAACTGCAGGACATCACTACAAAGAGAATCGTTGGCAGAGCAAACGCGGACCAACTACAACCCTGGATCCCGCTGCCGGACTGGGTGGCTCCAACGTAGTGTGTAATTTACTTTTAGGATTAGATTACTTTAAGAGGGGGGGAATGTCACAGCCCTAGCTATGACTAGGGAAGAGGCTGTGGCCGGCCCCACCTTCACTTAGATTTATAGGTAGATATAGATAGATAGTATATTATAGTAAGGTGTGTGTAGCAGGCTCGGGGACGCCAGGAGAGGGCGGGAAGAGAGAAGTAGGTCCCCTGCCCTCGAGAGTGGGGAGGGCAGTCGTTGCTTGGACGGGAAGGTTGCCGGTTTAGGCAAAGGTGGTCCCGCTCAACACGAGAGCTGTAGATGTGGGGTTAGCCCAATATTAAGTAACTGTATAGTGTGTTGTGTATTGTGAGTTCTAATACATTGTAAGTAACTTTTTAGTGTGATAAATAAAGAAGACTGCTTTTTTCGCTAAGAACGCTCAATACTGTACAGTGCTCGATAGTGCTCAATAGTGCACAGGGCTCGATAGTGCTCAATAATGCCCAGTGCTCAATAGTGCACAGTGTTCAATAGTGCACAGTGTTCAATAGTGCACAGTGCTCAATAGTGCTCAATAGTGCACAGTGCTCGATAGTGCTCAAAAATGCCCAGTGCTCAATAGTGCACAGTGCTTGATAGTGCTCAATAGTGCACAGTGCTCGATAGTGCTTAATAGTGCACAGTGCTCGAAAGCGCTCAATAGTGTACAGTGCTCGATGGTGCTCAATAGTGTACAGTGCTCGAAAGTGGTCAATAGTGCACAGTACTCGATAGTGCTTGTTAGTGCTCAATAGTGCTCAATAGTGTACAGTGCTTGCTAGTGCTCAATAGTGCACAGTGCTTGTAAGTGCTCGATAGTGCACAGTGCTCAATAGTGCTCAATAGTGTACAGTGCTTGTTAGTGCTCAATAGTGCACATTGCTCAATAGTGCTCAGTGCTCAATAGTGCTCAATAGTGCACAAAGCTTGTTAGTGCTCAATAGTGCACAAAGCTTGTTAGTGCTCAATAGTGCACAGTGCTTGTTAGTGCTCAGTAGTGGTCAATGGTGCACAGTGCTTGTTAGTGCTTAATAGTGACCAGTGCTCAATAATGCACATTGCTTAATAGTGCACAGTGCTCAATAGTGCTCAATAGTGCACAGTGCTCAATAGTGCACATTGCTCAATAGTGCACAGTGCTCAATAGTGCACAGTGCTCAATAGTGCACAGTGCTTATAGTGCTCTTCATTATGTCTACCAGTGTCGAAAAAGATTTGCATGGAGATGATAAACACTTGAAAGAAACAGTCAATCCCCTATGATATATATTTCATTTATTTATACTATATATTAGTAAACTGTCTGTAAAAATACGACAATTCTAGTTTAACATGAGTAACAACAACAAATAATTCATTGCTCAAAAATCTTTCTTTAGATACTATAACAATAAATTTAAGAATATCCTTGAGGAGTCCTGTGCGGTGTAAGACTAAGTTATCGCTAACAGTAATACGCCCACAGGAAGACTGTGAAGCGATAGACCCAGGGCGACCACAGCAGCAACACAGGCCGGATAGCAAACCCGCTGTTCCCCGCCCTCTGCCGCAGTGAGTGGACTGGCGTGGTATTGGTACTGATATAGGATAGAGGATCCTCCGTGATCCTGCAGTCCCGCGGCCCCGTGGACCCAGCTAACTCGTCACGGACCCAGGCCAACACGAGAACACCACTGGTGTTGGCCCAATCAAGGCTGCGCTCCACCTTCTTCATTTGAATCTTGACCGCTCTGGCCTTGTGCTTGTCCGACATCACCTCCTTCAGTAGCCCCCCCAGCTGCAACCACACAGGGGGTGAGTGAAGCCCAGGGGAGGGAATACTCTCTTAGCAGCCCCCCCAGCTGCAACCACACAGGGGGTGAGTGAAGCCCAGGGGAGGGAATACTCTCTCAGCAGCCCCCCCAGCTGCAACCACACAGGGGGTGAGTGAAGCCCAGGGGAGGGAATACTCTCTCAGCAGCCCCCCCAGCTGCAACCACACAGGGGGTGAGTGCAGCCCAGGGGAGGGAATACTCTCTCAGCAGCCCCCCAGCTGCAACCGCACAGGGGGTGAGTGAAGCCCAGGGGAGGGAATACTCTCTCAGCAGCCCCCCCAGCTGCAACCACACAGGGGGTGAGTGAAGCCCAGGGGAGGGAATACTCTCTCAGCAGCCCCCCAGCTGCAACCACACAGGGGGTGAGTGAAGCCCAGGGGAGGGAATACTTTCTCAGCAGCCCCCCCAGCTGCAACCACACAGGGGGTGAGTGAAGCCCAGGGGAGGGAATACTCTCTCTGCAGCCCCCCCAGCTGCAACCACACAGGGGGTGAGTGAAGCCTAGGGGAGGGAATACTCTCTCAGCAGCCCCCCCAGCTGCAACCACACAGGGGGTGAGTGAAGCCCAGGGGAGGGAATACTCTCTCAGCAGCCCCCTCAGCTGCAACCACACAGGGGGTGAGTGAAGCCCAGGGGCCGGATTCACAAGAGGTCTTAACTTTGGACAGGTCCTAAGTCCTGCTGTACCGTATGTGCTTTATAAATCCATGGTAGGCCTACTACACGGCCCAAGTGATAGCTACTTTCGTGGAAATCAGTGAACTTGAAATATTGCAAGACAGTGTCTTAAAGCTTAGTGTTTTGTTTTCTGATACCTCCACATTCTAGAAAAAGAGAAATGTGTATGTCAAGGTAAGTAATCGATATTTATTTATGTTAACACTTCGAAGTCATAGACGTATTGCCACCATCTTGGAGAAAGATATGACCAACTCAGACAGGGCCTAAATTTTTGTCTCAAGTGTTTGTTATTTACTAGGGTTTCTTAGCAACGTCGAGTCGAGACCATGTACAGGTCCGTATAAGCCAATGGCGTGCCACAATCTAGTGGTCCTAAAGTAAGGCCAGGCCTAAGTTTAGACTTTTTGTGAATCCGGCCCCAGGGGACCAACATAGCAACGTATCAATACCTTGAATAGATGTCTTTCTGTCATGAGTCGGTCCGTGGTTCTTGATAACACGTCGTAGAAACTCCCCATCCTGACACAGAGAGAAACGCGTTAATCATAAACTAGGAAAACGCTCTGTTTGACGCGTTGATAAGCGAGCGCGTCCATATCTATGATCTTGCTAGCGAAGAGATCTCAATGCTAATAAAAACAACAACTATCAACAATTCAAGAATGCGCATTGCAAAATTTGTTCTACTTTCCATAGCTATTATACTGTCTGACATTGTTGAATGCAGTGCAATGTGCGTTGCTAAGATTTTTCTTTGTAATTTCGTTTAGCGTTTTCGACACGGTCCGCCACCGTTACTAACAGTTATTGACAGCAATGGGAATGTAATTTATGCTTCTCTTACGTATCAGATCATGATTAGGTTGATATATTCGTGTCTGGACAAAAATTTACTATGATATAGCCACCTCACATTTAACCGTCACTGTGTTTCAGAAACATATTTTCGAGTAAGTTTATTGTAACTTTGACCATATTCGTGACCGGAACAATCTTTATAAAAACATGGCCACCTCACATTTTCCGCCATTTTGCTTCAGAAAAATATTGTCTAGTAACTATGGCGTAACTTTGTAACTTTTCAAACGATTTTGTTAAAAAACTTTACACCTTCAATTCACATCGAGGCTTGTGGACGGTCCAAATTTCAACTTGATCGGACTTTCCGTTCGACCGCTATCGAATGACAAAAAAACAAACAAACGGAATTCAGAACGAAGTGCCATGAAGGTGTAAGAGAGACGTTTGCTTCGCTCGCTTAAAGGGGTTCTCACCCGCTACACCAAAATAATATGTTTAACTAAGGCTGATTAGCTATGAAATTAGCGACTAAATGAAAAGAAATCGGGTTCACCATAACCCGGGGAAAAAATATCAAAGTTAGTGATTTTCGAGCTAGGTCCCATCGGCGAAAATCTCCCATAAGAAATAGCATTGGGACGACATGTATGCCTTGGGACCTTGGAGGATTCTGCTCCAAAAAAAAATGATGTAATACTTTTCGCTGCGTCTTTCTTTTCTGCGTATTTCGTATATTTTGGTTTTGTAATCGGAGCTTCCGTTCAGGTGCAAATTAAAGATGTGTAATCGGGTGCTCCATTTCGTTTTGAGCGTTGCTGTGCGTTGCTGTGCACGTCGAGTCGGCGGGTGTCGACTGTCGAGTTGGTGTCAAGTAAGCCAAGCGAGAGAGAGAGAGAGTGTGAGAGAGAGAGTAGTAGTATTGGGAGGGGAAATAGTCAACGCATGCACAATGAACGCGGTCTGCTATGCGGTGTCGAATGGAGTACACCAAGGCCGTCTAGATATATCGCTTCGAGTACACTCGCACCAAAAGCCGGCTGACACCAACAGTCGCCGCGGCAGTTAACCAGAAATTTCATTAATTAATAACAATTCACAGGTTTCAACTTACGATGTGTTATGGTTCATTATCGATTGGTGTGGTGCAGTAGATCATATGGTAAAAAATAAATCTAGCGGGTGAGAACCCCTTTAAGAGCGTTCGGCAGGGGAGGGCGCTGTCAATTTCTGCGGTGACTATTGGAATTAGCCTCCGTCAGGGTCGGTAAAGTAGTAGTACTACTTGACCGACTTTGAGCCAATACTACTCCTCACATCTGCCCCCTTCCACCCCTAGCCAGGGCAAAACCTGTCCAGTCTACCTGGCATGGCGACAGTCATCGCGCTCCACTGACCTAACATCCCAATTATCATTTCTAAAGACGGACCAGAACAACATTTTCGTATTTCATAAATCTTTTCCTACTTCATCGCCAGGCAAACAAATCATAATAAATAAGATATTTGCAAAGCGGTATGTACTGTTCCACGCGTGCTTGTAATAATTCTACTTTATTCTTTAGCAGTTGTTGATGGTATTATTATTACTGTTGTTTTTATTATTATTATTATCATTATTATTATTATTTTTACTATTATTATTATTATTATTATTATTATTATTGTTATTATTATTATTATTATTACTATTATCATTATTATTATTATTATTATTATTATTATTATTATTATTATTATTATTATTATTATTATTATTATTATTATTACTATTATCATTATTATTATTATTATTATTATTATTATTATTATTATTATTATTATTATTATTATTATTATTATTATTATTATTATTATTATTATTATTATTATTATTATTATTACAAGTTTCCTACAGACAATTAAATTCTATATCTAGCTCGAGTAGACCTATCAAGTACTACAGTATCATATAATACATATCAGCATAAGCAGGACTTATTTTGTGAGCTTTCCAAAATGCAATTCAGCAATCAAAAAATTAGTTACTGGACTCAAGCGATGATAATCTTGTAGCACAAGCGTCTAACTTGTACACAGTACACACAGTAACCGAAGCCGAGGGTGGCCGAACAGTACGTCACCACGAACACTGTAGTGTACAACAATATACACGCCTGAACTGTCACTAGGCCAATATGTACACAGTACACACAGTAACCGAAGCCGAGGGTGGCTGAACAGTACGTCACCAAGAACACTGTACAACAATATACACGCCTGAACGGTCACTAGGCTAATATGTACACAGTACACACAGTAATCGAAGCCGAGGGTGGCCGAACAGTACGTCACCACGAACACTGTACAACAATATACACGCCTGAACTGTCACTAGGCCAATATGTACACAGTACACACAGTAACCGAAGCCGAGGGTGGCTGAACAGTACGTCACCAAGAACACTGTACAACAATATACACGCCTGAACGGTCACTAGGCCAATATGTACACAGTACACACAGTAATCGAAGCCGAGGGTGGCCGAACAGTACGTCACCACGAACACTGTACAACAATATACACGCCTGAACTGTCACTAGGCCAATATGTATACAGTACACACAGTAACAGAAGCCGAGGGTGGCCGAACAGTACGTCACCACGAACACTGTACAACAATATACACGCCTGAACTGTCACTAGGCCAATATGTATACAGTACACACAGTAACAGAAGCCGAGGGTGGCTGAACAGTACGTCACCACGAACACTGTACAACAATATACACGCCTGAACGGTCACTAGGCCAATATGTACACAGTACACACAGTAATCGAAGCCGAGGGTGGCCGAACAGTACGTCACCACGAACACTGTACAACAATATACACGCCTAAACTGTCACTAGGCCAATATGTATACAGTACACACAGTAACAGAAGCCGAGGGTGGCTGAACAGTACGTCACCACGAACACTGTACAACAATATACACGCCTGAACTGTCACTTTAGGCACACAACAATTTTACGTTTCTACTATTGAAACACCCCCTCCTCCCTCATTTATTGGGTTTCCTAATCTCCCATACTGATACACCGATGTAATTACTTTGCCCTCTTCCAGAGCTATTCTTCTCTTATCTGTCTACATAGCAGACGCGATCTGTATATTTCTCGGAATCCGTTCTTTTGACACGATCAATTTGAAAGCACTGGAAGTCAATTTCACAAAACAAGTTATTGCGATGATACATACTTATATTGACAACAGAAATTCGTAAATGTAATGCGATTCCTTATTTTTATTTCATATAATTGTGTTGTTGAAATATGAACTCGTTCAATACAGACCATCTTAAAATATTACATTGGTTTTTAAAATCCAAAAATCCAAAATACCAAAATACATCGCCCATGTTGGAAGTAAAACGCCGTGTGTGAGAGTCATAGGCGTGCGCGGGGCAGGGGTGGGGGGGGGGGGGGCATTTTTTTTCTTCTTTTTATCACAACACTGTGGCTAGAGGGGGCATCTATTATTTTGACCGTAAGTATAGCCTATCACCACTGACAAAATGAACACAATTCCCAATTATTTGTTGACAAAAATAATTCAATCATGAACAATTTTAAAGATTTCAAAAACGTGATAATAACATCAAAAGTTCATTTATTTCAAGTTCAAGGTGACCATATACGTCTCGGATTCTCCGCGACAGTCCGTTTTCTTAGATTCTGTCCCGGCGTCCGAAAAACTTTTTGAAAAGCACTCAAATGACCCGCCAAAAGATATGCGTATTTGTGGATAGTGTTGTCATTAGACATTGTGATAAGCCCCATTTGAAGACGGGTTTCAGCTAACCAGTCTAACCTCGCCTGTTCCCTACGCGCAGATTTTGACTTTGCGACTAACCACTTCTTTCCGTGTATATCAATGATTTCATTGCAATAGTATACATTCATAATAACAGTTGGTTTATTTTTGCTTCCAATGCAGAATATCCAGAGTTCGATTCCTGGTTCGGGCTGGGTTTTTTTATGTTCGGAACTTGACTTTTAACTATCTGCAACATGATACTCGTGTTCATGTTAAAGGTGGCTTAGTAGCCGTCAAGGCAACAAAACACATAATAAATAGTATTTACTGATTACACTGAAAATCAGTACTTGTAACTAAGCTGGTAGACTAAAAATACATTGTTTTTTAAATATCCACAAAGAATTCTGTGAAATTATCCCAATCAAGAGACAATCTTACTCCTAAAATTTACACTTTAAAATTACTCACGTTTTTATATTGCCTGTTGTGCTATTATGTGAGGGGCATTCTCTCCCCCTCCCCCCCCCCCCCCCCATTGATGCCTTCCTCAAGTGTCCCTAAAATTATTGTGCCCCTCCCCCCCCCCCCCCCCCATTTATGAACCTCTGTGACTATGTATAGAATAATAGTAAAAACCAGAACATAAAAAACAAACCCCGCTTATTATCGAACACATATCAGGCGAATGTAGGAAGAAAGAAACATCGCACAAACACTCGCCCACTTGATTTTGAGCTACAACAAAATTTCAAAAAGTTTTGTTACCGTCTCGACGAGATATTGAGATCAGTATTAGTTTCACTTTCAAAATCGAAAATAAATTAATCATGTTACGACACCCTAATTAATATTCATACTTTTTCATGGAATCCCGCTGTGTCTCGCAACCCTTGAGATGCAGGTAGCCACCGCAAATTAGTAACGGTCTGTTGGGAGGGGGGAACCTTCGTCTTTTGTTTGGTGAGTACGAACTACCGTGGAGCTATCTGTGGCAAAGTCTTGAACTCGGTGGGGAAAAACCTCGCGTAAACTGTAATATTTGAGGAAGTGCAGACATGTGGGAGTAAACCGATAAAACACTTCATTTTTATCATAATATATGCAAAAATTTATTTAACTGTTACCAACAATATTTTCTAGGCAACACAAAAACGATTTTTATTCTAGCTCATGTCAAACACCCACAAGCTGTAAACAAAGTTACAAAGAAAAGTCAACAATTTGGACAAAAGCAACCTTTTCAATATTTTTTATTAAATTTGTGGTTTCACTTTTCATAAATATTCGTTTTACGTTGCCTAGATCTGATATTTCTCTATAAGTAGGTGTAAATTTATGAACATTCCATTATTAGTTTACGAGTAATCAGTTTACTGCCAAACATCTGTTTACGGCAGAGAAAACAGGTAAAACCACCGCTTCCGAACGCTCTTAATAATAAGTTGTGTTTCGTTCGGTCATAATTGATTGGAGAGTTTCAAGATGGCGCTGAGTCGCGCAGCGCTGTTACCAGCCGGTCGGGGTAAACTTCGTTTTTCCGCGGTCGTAGTGATCACAGTTTCGTTCTTGTTGTCTCTCTGGTTGAGTAAAGTTTCAGTGCATCCTTGTGCGCGTTATCATTAGCATCTGCATACGACCAACATCTCGTTCTCCGGAAGGAGTAACATATTTCCTGTGTTAGCATGCAGCGGGCCTCGTCTTCTCGCAGCGGCCAGGCACGCTGGCCACGCGGCCTCGCTCGAAGGCCGCCAACAAGTTGTCCATCCTACACGTTGCGAGCCTCTTGCTAATAGCCGGTGACGTCCAACTCAATCCTGGACCTTACGCAAACCGCAAAGACAAGCTGCCATTGAACTTATCACTTATCAGTGTACTACATGAACGCAAGAAGCATTGGCAACTCCAAACTAACGGATTTCAACTTACACTTCGCCGAAAACAGCGACCACGATGTGTTCTGCATAACAGAAACTTGGCTCAGTGATAAAACCTTCGATGCAGAAGTAGTAGATAGTGACCAATCCACGCTTTACCGCAGGGACAGAAATCAGGGACAAAAACGTGGCGGTGGTGTATACTCATAGCCGTCAACTCACGACCTGACCTTAAATCCAGACGTCGCGAAGACCTTGAATCAACGAACTGCGAAATAATATGGGTCGAGGTTACTAAGTGCTCAATCATCTTTGTATGTAGCCTGTGTCTATTTTCCTCCATCACCTTCACTACAACTAATGGAAGAACTTCAATCATCTCTTTCCAAAGCGCAAGAACATCTCCGACCACTTGACAACATACTTTTATGCGGCGACTTTAATTTTCCTCGTTTAACATGGACGTGTCTCGACACCGATGCAAGCTACTCACAGCCTTCTCCTCCCACCTGCGCGGTCACAGAGGTCTTCCTGGAACTGCTCTGCGAGTTCAGTCTAGCACAAAAGAACCCCCATCCCACTCGCAACGGCAATTACCTAGATCTTATCTTTCTCAACAACCCTGACATATCTACAAGCGTCCTCACAACGGAACAAACTGTCGCATCCGATCATGCTGCCCTTGTCTCCGAGCTCGTGCTTCCGAGAACAGCTGTCAATCACAAGCCGACTTTCAGACATCGCTACAATAGGGAACACGCGTATGAAAATTTTAATCGATTTTTAAATACCTTGTCTCTCATTAAATAATTTTGTGTCTTTGAATTTTGAAGAACGGATCAGTCTATGCCTCAAAATAATTGGTTTAGTAACGATAAATAAAAGGGCGCGAAAAACGAGCCGCCGCCATGTAGAGTGGATTTGACGTCACAGTTTTGTTTTGCGTACGCTCACCGCCTCAGCGATTGGTCTGTTCTGCCACGTCTACAGAATCATTGCGTCACAGCCACCTGTACGCGTTTCAGATCCCCCAGTTAAAACTTCAATAAAATGTGACCACATTAAACCTATTTAAAAATTTCTTTTTTACGTGCGACTTGCATTAATATACTTTCTGTATCTAATACTATTAAACTAAGTGTTTGGTTTGACAAAAAAAAATCGTACGCGTGTTGTCTATTGGAAAAATGTGGACTTGAAAGTAGTGTCTCAACGGTTGAAGGATTGCGACTTGGGCACGCTCAAAGACCTCAATCACGACGTAAACAAGCAATGTGATCTATTTTATGCAAACCTGACCAACGTCATCGCCGAAAAAGTCCCCCAAATCAAGGTAAATTTTGGTAAATACCCCCCTAGTACGACAGGGCATCTATTAACTTACTCAAAAGCAAAAACCGCGCGTACAGGCGCTGGAAGTTATCAGGTCTTCAATGCGACAAGGTCGAGTTTCAAATTATACGTGCTGACTTTAAAAACTAAAAACAATCCTACACTCAATACCTACGTAAAATCGACTCTACGCTCGCTAAAAATCCTAAAGACGTCTGGAACTTTGTTCGAAGAAAACCCGTATTCGACGAATTCCACCAGAGGTAGAACTCGAAGGGAAGAATGAAGATAGCCACTGACCTCTCTTCAAGCTGTGAGTTATTTTCGGACTTTTTTAAAACAAGCTTCAATTCTGAAACTCAATCAAAATCCGTTCCTCGTCACCTGGGTGAACCCTCCAACGAGAACCCATCTAGCTTTACCATTTCTCGTCGCGAAATTGTGGACTGTCTGAATAATTGAAATAGCTCAAAGTCACCCGGGCCTGATCAGATACCGATCAACGTAACAATATCCTGCAGTGCAGCCCTGGCTAAACCACTCGAAACCATCTTCAATAATTCTCTTCGCACCGGTATATTTCCAAAACGTTGGAAACATGCCCAAGTCACACCGTTATTAAAAAAGGGTAGTAGACGCCCCGTGAAAAATTAAAGACCAATCTCCCATTACCTGTTTTTTCAAAAGTCTTTGAAAGAACACTTCACAATCACACCCACAGCTTCGTCTCACAATATATTACACCCGAACAGCATGGCTTTGTAAAGAATCGTTCAACTGTCACGAACATTGGCGGCGCTACGGGGGTGCATGGGGGGGCAATTGCCCCCCCAAAAAATGGCCTGCCCCCCCGCTTGCCCCCCCACTCGTAGTGAACTGTTCTGAATTAATGTGTAAAACAATTGCAGTTTATAATAAATTGTTCCTACCGTAAAACGTAAAGCCAGTAATGCTTATAAAAATTAGCGACTGTTTCAGAACGAGTAGTACGTATGTTGAGTTGACATCAACATGTGCTGTTATCTGTTATCAACGTCTTGACTTACCTGGAATCCTTGCGTGTTTCAACTTGCGATGTCCACCCTGAGATAAGGGCAATGTTCGTCGCCTCGTAGCCGTAGTTGTACACTGACCGTTCAGCGGTGAAAACATTAGTGCGGGATTGGCGTGTGTATTTCATACATGTTTTGTTTTGTCTTTATAGTTTATAGTCATGACTTCGTCTAATATTGTTTCAAAAAAGCGATCTTTATCTGTATCGATTGACACTCTTTTCAAAAGACAAGCGAAGAATTCAACAGGTGTACGTCCAAGTACAAGTGGTGTGTTAGTGACAAGTGCAAGTGATGAGTGGGAATATGTTGAAGGTGAAGGTGACGTACTATCGTCGTCTTCAAGTGAATCCGGAGGCGAGGCTGAAGATAAAGAGGTTTGTGGAGGGATATCTCGAGCCACGGCTCATCATAACGTGGCCAACTACGATAGCCACTATAAATATCCAGGACCAGTAGACTTGGCGCAATCAAAACTTGATACACCTAAACAACCATGCTTGCAGTCATATCCTGTAACAACGTCTAATAAATCGAGTCGTCATTTTCGGTCCGAGTGGTTTAAAAAATATCCATGGCTAGAATATAGTATTCTATCAAACGCAACATTTTGCTTTTGTTGTAGAATGTTTGGTATGTCAAACGATCTGCCCTTCCAATCACAGAGTGTATTTACAAGCACAGGGTTTTCGAACTGGAAAAAAGCGACGGAGAAGGATGCAGGATTTAAGCAACACGAAAACAGTTCTTCTCACAAGTCTTGTATGATCGCATGGGACAGTTTCTCGAAAGTGAAAATCCAAGAAGGATCAACATCAGTGATGTGTCAAATAAGTGATTCACACCGAGAACTCGTTAGAGAGAATCGTTTTTATATTGCGACTCTAGCCGAGATATTACTTTTAACTGCTGTACAAAAGGTAGGTCAACGTGGTCATGACGAAAAAGAAGAAAGTTTAAATAGAGGTAATTTTCTAGAAGTTTTGAATGTGATTGGAAACCACGATCCACGAATACAGAAAAAGATTGAAAATCTCCCCAAAAATGCAAAGTATACACACCATACGATTCAAAATGAGCTCGTCGACATTATGGCAACATTAGTGTTAGAAGCTATCTCCAAAGAAGTGAGTGACGCGGGTTTATTTGCTGTAATGGCGGATGAAACGAAAGACGTGAGCAAACAGGAACAGTTATCTATAGTCGTAAGATATTATAAAGAAGGTTCCTTACACGAAAGATTTTTGGGCTATCACCCATGTGAATCACTTGACGCTAAATCACTCTGTGCATACATAACTACTATTCTAGCGAAATGTAATATTGACAAACATACGTGTATTGCACAGACTTATGATGGCGCCAGTGTCATGAGTGGCTCTGCTAAAGGTGTTCAAGAAATATTTGCACAAGAAGTTCCGCAAGCTGTGTATGTTCATTGTTTTAATCATAGGCTAAACTTGGTCATTGTGGATGTTTGCAAAGGCAACGATTCTGTTTCCCGATTTATAGCGCAATTGCAAAGACTCTACGTTTTCGTATCTCGGTCAACAGTTCACCCTGTATTTGTTGCATTGCAAAAGGAGGTGGGCAGTCGAGTGGTTGAATTGAAGCGCCTATCAGAAACACGTTGGGTTTGCCAGATAGCTGCGTGTGATGCAGTCAAATCAACGTTTTCTGTGCTGATTTTACTTCTCCATCGTATTTCAGTAGAATCAAGCACAATGAAAGGTAATGAAGCGCGGGGTATTTTGGAGCAAATTGACTTTGAATTTCTTTTCTGCTTGCACTTGTTCAGTGACGTTCTTCGAGACTTAAAATTAGTTTCCGACTACCTTCAAAAGTCAGACTGTGATATGGCACATGCTTGTGTTCTTGTCGATTCATTGGTGGACACATTCGAAAAAATGAGATCGGAACCTGGGAAGTTCAATGCATTGATGACAAACGTAAAACTAATTGCCGAGGAAAACTCCATTGAACTCTCTAAGAATCGCAACTCTCGAATGCGCAAGCTTCCCAAAAGATTTGCCAGCTTCGCCACCGAACTGCAAACTAGTGAAAGTGAGATACCTCGTAGTGATGACGACTTCAGAATTAAAATATTTAATCCTGTTCTCGATCATATGATCACCGAGTTAAAAAGGAGGTTCACTAACAACAGTGACGTGTTGAACGGGATAAGTGCAATGAACCCTACAAGTGACAATTTCCTAAAATTCAATAAGTTAAAACCATTAGCCGAACATTACCGCTGTGATATGGAAAGTATTGAGGCTGAAGTAAAATTATTCCCGCTTGTATTAAAAAGAATAGAAAAAGAGAACAATGCCAAAGTTGATTCGACAATCAAATTGGCAACTGTGCTAAATAAATATAAAATGTCATTCAATGAACTTCACAAACTGGTGGTGATAGCAATTACCATTCCGCCTTCCAGCGCAGGGTGTGAGAGATCTTTTTCAAGTTTGCGCCAAATAAAATCGTATCTACGAAACAATATGGGCAACACTCGTCTCTCTAATTTGGCTGTGTTAGGTATTGAAAAATCACTCGCAAAATCTTTGGATTTAAATCAAGTAGTGGATCGATTTGCAGTTTCCCACAACAACAGACGAATACAACTTGTGTAGGACTCCTTCATCAATCAATCAATACATCTATCAGCTCGTCTGCGTATCATCTGGGATTTTTGGTGAGTGAATAATCAATTATTAAATGTGGTTTCTAATTTTTATTTTAAATTTTAAATTTAATTTGTCCCCCTGTTATAAGTCCCAGTGTTTATGCAATCTTTGGAGAGAGGGGGGGGGGGTGGCAACGGATTAGAAGATAAGGGGATTACATTTTTTCTTGCCCCCTCAACATATTGCGTTGCCCCTGCTCTGCCCCCCCATTGATTTTTTTCTGGCGCCGCCACTGGTCACGAATCTCTCATTGTTTACCCAATTCATAGCCTCCTGCTTTAACTCAAGAGTACAGGTCGATGCCATTTACACAGACTTAAGCAAAGCCTTTGATAAAGTCGACCAGCAGATGCTACTTACGAAACTTAACAGCTTCGGTATCTGTGGAAACGTGCTCAACATCCTGAAAAACTACCTCAGCGAACGTACACAGTCGGTAGTGATCAACGAATGCGCGTCATCAGTTGTCAGCGTGACTTCCGGGGTACCGCAGGGCTCGATCCTCGGCCCCTTGTTATTTATCTTGTACGTAAATGACATACCACGTCACCTAAAATTCAGCAAGTGTCTGATGTTTGCTGACGACCTGTAAATATTTCTTCCCATAAACTCCGTTACAGATTGCCGACAGCTCCAGTACGATTTAGACAGGCTCAGTGAATGGTGCTCAACGTGGAAACTCGATCTCAACATATCTAAGTGTAATCACATAACATTCACAAACCGTAAACACCGCTTTTACAACATTTATCAACTCAATGGAAAAACCCTAACTAAAGTCAATGACGTCAGAGACCTCGGTGTCACTCAGCAGCGACCTCTCGTACACAACGCACATCTCCCTCTCAACTTCAAAGGCGCTAAAACTGCTCGGTTTTATACGAAGAAACTGCGCCAAAGATTTCTCGACGAAAACTCTACTGTGACGTCAGAGACCTCGGTGTCACTCAGCAGCGACCTCTCGTACACAACGCACATCTCCCTCTCAACTTCAAAGGCGCTAAAACTGCTCGGTTTTATACGAAGAAACTGCGCCAAAGATTTCTCGACGAAAACTCTACTGTGTCTTTACACAGGTTTAGTGCGGCCTCACCTAGACTATGCTTCCGTGATTTTCAATCCCCACCATGCGACCCACATCAGTAGACTGGAACGTGTGCAGCAGCGCTTCATCAAGATAGTGTGCGCACATAGGGTGTACAGTATCACAGATGCGACTACCTCTCCCACACCGATTTAACTTTCCTTTTTAAAGTGATCAACAATCTTCTAGATTCAATTTTCATGTACCTTCCAGAAACACCAGGCAAAAGATAACTTTCAACATTCCCAGCAGCCGCATAGACATCTTTAAAGGGATAGTCCGATGAAAAACTAAAAAATCACCAATTAGTCATTAGTCCATGAAATTCAGTTATGTGTAAAATACAATTAATATAGGTTGCTTCAATGCAAGAAAAAAATAGTGAACAATTAGCTATTCTACTAGATTCCCTTCGGCAGCCCTGCTGCATTTTTCTTCTAAAGCGTAGTGCAACTGTATCGGTTCTGAGGTCGCTGGCGCCTTCCCGATAGACAGAGGACTCATTTGTGTTATACGAGACCAGCCCGCGCTCCGCGAAACACTAGGCGACTGCGGACAGTACCGCTCAAAACAGATTGAAACTTTTCTACACATCATGTCACAAAAAATTAATTGCAGGGTATTTTGTAGAAGTACACGTTCGTACTAAGAAGCATATTATCGGTAGAGAAACGATGCACATTAAACCTCTTGATCGATTTTTGATCAGTGCCCTATTTTAGCGGTGGTTTTACTTTCTCAAGGCAACATTTTTTTCATATGGGAATTACCATGAGAAAAGTTGCTCGGTGCTACTTGGTAGCAACAAACAAAAAAATCGCGTTTTCTTTAATTTTTTAACCGCCTGCTTATAAAGTATGGTATCTTTTAGTCATGTTTTTTTATATTTGAAGGTGGACATCTACAAATGGTAGTTCTTAAGTTTTTCACCCGACTATCCCTTTAAATATTCAACAATGAACAAAATTCAAGACACATTCAACTCTCTCAATCCGCAATTAGATATCTTCAACATCTCTCTACCTAGCTTCAAGAAGGCCACACAAGAACTGTTGTTTAGAACTTTAGACGATGATATATTTCTGCGTGTTAACCCTTACTGTAATTTGTTAGTGCGTGTGGTGCGTGTGTGCGCGAATGTGCGAGTGTACGAAGTATGTGAGTGTGCGTGAGCAGGGGCGTTGGAAGTACATTTTGCTAGGAGGGGGGGGGGGGGGGGGAGGGGGCAAGCACTTAAGGGTTACAGAATATAAATAATGTAAATAAATGTAGAAATGGCTTTTTCGAGAAATTTCGGGAGTCGTTCCAACTACCATCAAGTCTCACAAGCACGAATCACTAAAGTTTTTGCCGATTATCTAGTTTAATTTAGTTGCGGTAAGTTTTTTGACGGTAAAGTACAAAAAAACATGTGAGCAGGTTTCCGTCAAAAAACTTGACGCAACCAAATTTTACTAGATAATCGGGAAAAACGTTAGTGATTCGCACTTGTTAAGTTGGAAACTAATTCTGGGCGGTCCTGACTCCCCTGACACTATCTTACTCCTTGGTGTGAGAGACCTTTAACATCTTTTTATTAGTTATTCCCTTTATTCACTTAAGAATTTATGCCCGATAGGGAGGGAGGGTGGTGACAATTTAAATGCATAGATAGAATATTGTAAGAGACATTTTATGTGCGGTTTCATTACTGAGTGTTGATGATGTTCGCAACATGAATTGACTCTCTCAACGTGACTGGCGGTAAAAAGCAGAGCGACCAATGTACGGGAAACTATAACAATGGGAGTCACCGTCTAAATATTCTACTATATTCACAATTGAAAACCACGACAACCATGACAGGATGAGTGTTAAGTTTAAAGTATTCAATTTTCTTAGTTTAAACTTGTTTTTAAATATTCCCGTTGATAAATATTAATATTAACATTAATATTTATGTAGTCTGTGAAATGGGTCTCCTACGTCAGCTGTCAAAGTGTAATCCTTGTTGTTGTGTTGGAAAGCCTGTGCACTTCGTTGCAGTCTAGACTTTAAGCCGCACATTCGTGTTCTCGACTTTGTCTTTGATTCAGAGCTGAATAGGACCCACCATGTTGTAAGTGTCATTTAGTGATGCAAGTGAAACATAGTTCTCTAACTGAGTTGAGGCTAAGAAGTTTGAATCCGTCGTGGAATACATAATACGTAGTAATTGTGGAACAAGTTTCAACGCCTGTACTTTCTGAATTTAACCATGTCTATCTACGGACATTTGGTTGGCAGAATACCAACTGAGGAAGCAGTGACCCTAACTTGCCTGTCACTTATCTTAGATCTGTTAGTTTGTACTTCTTGATGCAGAAACATGTAGGGACACTAGGTTGGCAGAATACCAACTGAGGAAGCAGTGACCCTAACTTGCCTGTCACTTACTTAAGATCTGTTAGTTTGTACTTCTTGATAAAGAAACATGTAGGGACACTAGGTCGGCAGAATACCAACTGAGGAAGCAGTGACCCTTACTTGCCTGTCACTTATCTTAGATCTGTTAGTTTGTACTTCTTGATAAAGAAACATGTAGGGACACTTGGTCGGCAGAATACCAACTGAGAAAGCAGTGACCCTAACTTGCCTGTCACTTATCTTAGATCTGTTAGTTTGTACTTCTTGATAAAGAAACATGAAGGGACACTTGGTCGGCAGAATACAAACTGAGAAAGCAGTGACCCTAACTTGCCTGTCACTTATCTTAGATCTGTTAGTTTGTACTTCTTGATAAAGAAACATGAAGGGACACTTGGTCGGCAGAATACAAACTGAGGTAGGTAGCACTTACCCTAACAGGCCTGTCACTTACTTTGGATCCATCATCCTGAAATTCTTGACAAAGAAGTCGAGAGCAACGTCTTCGTTGTTTGAGTTTAAAACTGAGTTGAAAACAGTTCGTGAGTCCTGGCTTGATGTGCTGGTGTCGTTAGATATCGCCATCTGTAAGTGGCTAAACACACAAGCATGAGAGTATAAGTTAGTGTTACGACCCTAGGCCGATAGTAGACTGGCCAAAGTGGGTATGGATGTGTGAAAGTGGATGGTGTTGTACTGAGTAAGTAGCTAAACACACAAGCATGAGAGTATAAGTTAGTGTTACGACCCTAGGCCGATAGGAGACTGGCCAAAGTGGGTATGGATGTGTGGATGTGGATTGTGTTGTACTGACGGAGAGGGACAGTTATTGAAACAGTAGCAACGATTCTGGTTGTAAGTCAACGATTAAACTAAAGCACGGTCGAGGCATAAGTACAAAATATAGACAACTAATACTTCATTTACCTAGAAGGCAAAGTAAACAGCGCCCTAGATCTCCCCGGGGTAGAAGAGTTCCAGAGTAAATCTAAAACTTAGGTAGGCTGCACAATAGCCAGAGAACGCTAACCTGGAAAGCTTGTCTTTAAGTTACCGGAATACGGAAACGGAATACTATATTGTGCATCGTGTCGGGAGATAACATAGCATCCAACTTCCTGTTTCCGTTAATGTTAACGGTCCCGGGCTATTGTGAAGCCTCCATTAGTCTTACGCGGGCAAGACGAAGAACAGACCGAATGATGTAGCCAAGCGGGAGAATAGGATACGGGGGTGGATTTCGGGAACTTTGGACCATATTTCTTGAACTCTTTATGTAAGGCAGAGTCACCACTTTGTCAGATTGTACACCGATTCCAGTTGAATAGATAGATACATGTATGGCCCGGTATTATGAGCAGCTAATTTGGACGTAAAAAGGGACTAATACGCTGTTAAAGGGATGCAAGGCTTCTGATAGGCAGTTGCCATGGTGCAAGCAAGTAATTGCATTTCTCGTCAGCTGCTCGTAATACCACAGTAAAAGGAGGTACCGTACTGTGGTAGTACTGGCACGTTCAAGCTAGGCTTGCAATATGAGGCCTACATTGATACAGAATGGGCTCCAAGGAAATGGAATGCGCATCTCACCGCTCATGGCTAGACGAGTTCTTGGAGCAGCCAAGCGACTTTTCGATAACATTCTTATGAGAGGGCGACGACTCCTTCAGCTGTTCTTGCATCAAGAAGTCCCGCTCGTCTTTGCCTCCCTGTGCGAGAGCGTAGCAGTAGACAGCATACTTCACATCCGGTTCCACCCTACCAGAGAATACCATTAGACATAGCAGTAGACAGCATACTTCACATCCGGTTCCACCCTACCAGAGAATACCATTACACATAGCAGTAGACAGCATACTTCACATCCGGTTCCACCCTACCAGAGAATACCATAACACATAGCAGTAGACAGCATACTTCACATCCGGTTCCACCCTACCAGAGAATACCATAACACATAGCAGTAGACAGCATACTTCACATCCGGTTCCACCCTACCAGAGAATACCATTACACTTAGCAGTAGACAGCATACTTCACATCCGGTTCTACCCTACCAGAGAATACCATTACACATAGCAGTAGACAGCATACTTCACATCCGGTTTCACCCTACCAGAGAATACCATTAGACATAGCAGTAGACAGCATACTTCACATCCGGTTCCACCCTACCAGAGAATACCATTACACATAGCAGTAGACAGCATACTCCACATCCGGTTCCACCCTACCAGAGAATACCATTACACATAGCAGTAGACAGCATACTTCACATCCGGTTCCACCCTACCAGAGAATACCATAACACATAGCAGTAGACAGCATACTTCACATCCGGTTCCACCCTACCAGAGAATACCATTACACATAGCAGTAGACAGCATACTTCACATCCGGTTCCACCTTACCAGAGAATACCATTACACATAGCAGTAGACAGCATACTTCACATCCGGTTCCACCCTACCAGAGAATACCATTACACATAGCAGTAGACAGCATACTTCACATCCGGTTCCACCCTTCCAGAGAATACCATTACACATAGCAGTAGACAGCATACTTCACATCCGGTTCCACCCTACCAGAGAATACCATTACACATAGCAGTAGACAGCATACTCCACATCCGGTTCCACCCTACCAGAGAATACCATACCACATAGCAGTAGACAGCATACTTCACATCCGGTTCCACCCTACCAGAGAATACCATTATACATAGCAGTAGACAGCATACTTCACATCTGGTTCCACGCTACCAGAGAATACCATTACACATAGCAGAAGACAGCATACTCCACATCCGGTTCCACCATACCAGAGAATACCATTACACATAGCAGTAGACAGCATACTCCACATCCAGTTCTACCCTACCAGAGAATACCATTACACATAGCAGTAGACAGCATACTTCACATCCGGTTCCACCCTACCAGAGAATACCATTACACATAGCAGTAGACAGCATACTTCACATCCGGTTCCACCCTGCCAGAGAATACCATTACACATAGCAGTAGACAGCATACATCACATCCGGTTCCACCCTACCAGAGAATACCATTACACTTAGCAGTAGACAGCATACTTCACATCCGGTTCCACCCTACCAGAGAATACCATTACACATAGCAGTAGACAGCATACTTCACATCCGGTTCCACCCTACTAGAGAATACCATTACACATAGCAGTAGACAGCATACTTTACATCCGGTTCCACCCTACCAGAGAATACCATTACACATAGCAGTAGACAGCATACTTTACATCCGGTTCCACCCTACCAGAGAATACCATTACACATAGCAGTAGACAGCATACTTCACATCCGGTTCCACCCTACCAGAGAATACCATTACACATAGCAGTAGACAGCATACTTTACATCCGGTTCCACCCTACCAGAGAATACCATTAGACATAGCAGTAGACAGCATACTTCACATCCGGTTCCACCCTACCAGAGAATACCATTACACATAGCAGTAGACAGCAAACTTCACATCCGGTTCCACCCTACAAGAGAATACCAAAACAAATAGCAGTAGACAGTATACTCCACATCCGGTTCCACCCTACCAGAGAATACCATTACACATAGCAGTAGACAGCATACATCACATCCGGTTCCACCCTACCAGAGAATACCATTACACATAGCAGTAGACAGCATACTTCACATCCGGTTCCACCCTACCAGAGAATACCATATCACATAGCAGTAGACAGCATACTTCACATCCGGTTCCACCCTGCCAGAGAATACCATATCACATAGCAGTAGACAGCATACTTCACATCCGGTTCCACCCTACCAGAGAATACCATATCACATAGCAGTAGACAGCATACTTCACATCCGGTTCCACCCTGCCAGAGAATACCATTACACATAGCAGTAGACAGCATACTTCACATCCGGTTCCACCCTACCAGAGAATACCATTACACATAGCAGTAGACAGCATACATCACATCCGGTTCCACCCTACAAGAGAATACCATTACACATAGCAGTAGACAGCATACTTCACATCCGGTTCCACCCTACCAGAGAATACCATTACACATAGCAGTAGACAGCATACTTCACATCCGGTTCCACCCTACCAGAGAATACCATTACACATAGCAGTAGACAGCATACTTCACATCCGGTTCCACCCTACCAGAGAATACCATATCACATAGCAGTAGACAGCATACTTCACATCCGGTTCCACCCTGCCAGAGAATACCATATCACATAGCAGTAGACAGCATACTTCACATCCGGTTCCACCCTACCAGAGAATACCATATCACATAGCAGTAGACAGCATACTTCACATCCGGCTCCACCCTAGCAGAAAATACCATTACACATAGCAGAAGACAGCATACTCCACATCCGGCTCCACCCTACCAGAGAATACCATTACACATAGCAGTAGACAGCATACTTCACATCCGGTTTCACCCTACCAGAGAATACCATTACACATAGCAGTAGACAGCATACTTCACATCCGGTTCCACCCTACCAGAGAATACCATTACACATAGCAGTAGACAGCATACTTCACATCCGGTTTCACCCTACCAGAGAATACCATTACACATAGCAGTAGACAGCATACTTCACATCCGGTTCCACCCTACCAGAGAATACCATTACACATAGCAGTAGACAGCATACTTCACATCCGGTTCCACCCTGCCAGAGAATACCATTACACATAGCAGTAGACAGCATACGTCACATCCGGTTCCACCCTACAAGAGAATACCATTACACATAGCAGTAGACAGCATACTTCACATCCGGTTCCACCCTTCCAGAGAATACCATTACACATAGCAGTAGACAGCATACCTCACATCCGGTTCCACCCTACCACAGAATACCATTACACATAGCAGTAGACAGCATACTTTACATCCGGTTCCACCCTACCAGAGAATACCATTACACATAGCAGTAGACAGCATACTTCACATCCGGTTCCACCCTACCAGAGAATACCATTACACATAGCAGTAGACAGCATTCTTCACATCCTGTTCCACCCTACCAGAGAATACCATTACACATAGCAGTAGACAGCATACCTCACATCCGGTTACACCCTACCAGAGAATACCATTACACATAGCAGTAGACAGCATACTTCCCATCCGGTTCCACCCTACCAGAGAATACCATTACACATAGCAGTAGACAGCATACTTCACATCCGGTTCCACCCTACCAGAGAATACCATTACACATAGCAGTAGACAGCATTCTTCACATCCGGTTCCACCCTACCAGAGAATACCATTAGACATAGCAGTAGACAGCATACCTCACATCCGGTTACACCCTACCAGAGAATACCATTACACATAGCAGTAGACAGCATACTTCCCATCCGGTTCCACCCTACCACAGAATACCATGAGACTAACAGTAGATAGCATAAATGCATATTTAAATTAAAAAAATAAAATAAACAAATACAAATATATATAAATAAATAATATTGACAATAATCCCTTAAACAACATTGATAAGAATGACAGGTTATGTTATGTCAGGATAAATATTGAACTGACAACTATTACCCCGGTAATATAGAAGCTGAAATAGGCTTGACCCGGAATTAATTGGTACAGAATTTTTTTTTATCAGAAGTTGTTTGCTATATATACCTACATATGCCGAAGAAAGTTTACCGTCGTCCGACCCACCTAATTAACATTATTAATTAAATTGCTAAAATTAATTAATGCTTATATAATCGTTATCTTCAAAGATTTTTCTGATATTGTATATTAGATACATTAAGTAAGAACTTCTGTAATAAGAACAACATTGAAAACTTGTATAAAGATATTTCGGCAAGCATTAATTAATTAATATCAATATAATAACATTTTTAATAAAATGGTTCCCGTGTATAATTGGTACAATGGAATATATTGTTGATAGTTGTAAATACATAAGTAATAACATATGAAACTACTGTAGAAAGTTTACTGAAATAAAAGTAGTATTCGTATGATAAATCAGCATAATTAATTAATACATTAATTACCGATTGTTTAAAAGGAATACATATTTGAATGTATGCATTATGGGTATCAAAAGAAAGCTGCCGATACGTAGATTTTAATGTTGGTATCTCCGGGTGAAGTAAAACAAAAAAAATACATTTTCCTTTTGGGGGGGGGAGGGAGGGGGGATGCAGGTATTTCGTCAAACGTATCAAATAAAAGCTAATACTTTGCTTTTAGGAAAAGTACTTTAACAGGGCGATTAAAAAAATGTACCCTAGTGGTTGGCTTATATATTGGGAAGGAGGGAGGTTGGGGGTGGCGGCGGGGGGGTAAATAAAATAGAAAAGGCGCTTTTGCAGCGCCGTACTGGTACTTATTTGAATACCAGAGCTTACTTACTTTTTATGTATATACATCAAATTCTAGCAATAACTTACTTGTTTCGTATTTTTTAAAATACCAGAAATAAATAACATTTCAAAATATACTCAAATAGACCCGATGTGAAATAAACTCAAATTTAGCTAAACGAACAAGTATCACTGACACACTTCCACAACAGAATAGTAATTTCACTACCTTCAGATTATTTTACTATTTGAGTGTTCCAAGGCAAGATCAAAATTCTTCTCTTGTGCATACTGTTTGGAATATAAAGCCCCAACCGCAATTGTCGGTATCGGGATTGCAATCGCAATTAAGAAATCATAGAAGAGTTAACCTACATGGTTCTTATGGCGCTGTTCACAATACAATCTTAATGTCGTAATGATTTAGCATGAGAAAATGTACGGTAACGATCCATCCCGACCCCGATTATGATCACGAATATGAATATGAATACGAGAATATGGAATATGAAAAAATAAATAACAATTGCTTTGTATTTTATGGAGGGATTGACTGCATCGTTTATACTTTGGTCTAGAGACAAATCTTATGAAGAGCTGCTATGCAATATGCATGCTTAGTACATCAGAAGCAAATACTATAATACCACTGTAGTAGTTGATGGCGACTATAATGGGCTATCAACAATAGCAAAATAAAAAAAAATACATTTTAAACGGAGTGGCATGGTAATAAACGCACTACAATCCAGTTGAGCCAAACATGACTGTTAGCTTGTTGATTTTGCTTGAGCAGCAAACAAAAGTTTCTCACCAACCCAATCAAGTGGCCATATTATTGGTGTGTAATTAACAAATCAAGATTCACTAAGCTTCCTACATCGGGTCAAGACAAGACAATAACCTATCATAACAGTACTTCAAGCACAAGATGATGCCGCACATAGAGTCAGCTAACCATGAGAATTCTACCCTCATTGCCTGGTGGATCACTGCAAAGTGAATCTTGGTAGACGGGTCTAGAATTTTGTATCGGATTATATTATTGGCGGTGTTTAAAGACGTACTCGACCCCTTAGGTCATATGACGTCTTCCGAATCAGGTCCATCTACATCGCGAGGTCGTCAATCGTCATAAAGGGAGTCCAGCAAGGAAGGGCAGGGACAAGTGGGAGAATAAATCATCAGTGGGATGGTGGAGGTGGAGGAATATCACTGGGTCTCCGTTCGTCACCTCTTCTGACCAGCAGGGTCACTCTGGGCTTACTCTAACCCAGGCCGTGACGGGTCTTTTGTATCGGAGTAATCGAACCTCATATCTATGAAGTCACATCAATTAAATTGGGTAAACATTAAAATTGAGTTTACAAGGCGCTCTTTTACTTAACCCCCCCCCCCCCCCCCCCTCTACAATATATTAGCCAAGTACTAGGGTACATTTTCTTTTATCGCCCTGTTGAAGTACTTTTCCTAAAAACGACGTATTAATATCTTTCGATTGGTACGTTTAACGAAACATCTGCATTCCCCCCCCCCCCCCTAGGATTTTTTTTTTTTTTACTTCGCCTAGAGATACCGATATTAAAACCCACGTATCGGCAGCTTTCTTTTGATACCCATAATGCATACATTCAAATATGTATTCCTTTTAAACATCGGTAATTAATGTATGATTAATTATGCTGATTTATCATACGAATATTACTTTTATTTCGGTAAACTTTCTACAGTAGTTTCATATGTTACTACTTATGTATTTACAACTATTAACCATATATTTCATTATACGAATTGTACACGGGAACCATTTTATTAAAAATGTTATTATATTGATATTAATTCATTAATGCTTGCCGAAATATCTATACAAAGGTTTTCAATGTTCTTCTAATTACAAAAGGCTTAACTTAATGTATTTAATATACAATATCAGACAATTCTTTGGAAATAACAGTTATATAAGCATTAATTAATTAAAGCATTTTAATTAATTACGTTAATTAGGGGGGTCGGGCGGCGGTAAACTTTCTTCAGCATATGTAGGTATACATAGCAAACAACTTCTGATAAAAACAAATTCTGTACCAATTAATTCCGGGTAAAATTGCTATATGACCGGGGTATATGTAAATATTGTATGAAGAGGTAACCTACGGTATCCCCTTGAAGCGATATTTATCAAACTTGTCCTTGGCATTCTCGCGGGAGTCCTTGAGTCCCAACTTGATGGCCCATCCGACTATCTTCTCTCGGAACAGTCCGGTCACGTGATCTCTCCTCTCCGTCTCCTCGAAGCCCACGTGCTCGTAGGCCGGCGTCGACACAGCCGACATCCATTCCTGTGCAGGACACATTGCAAGACTGATGGAGGCACGCAGGGCATGACGGGGTTCTCACTCACCAGGTACTGAAGTCTGTTTGGTTTAAGGGCGACTCAACTATACAGGTAATTTTGCGCTACTGAGATGGTGTTTTGGTAGTTCAATAATTTAGTTCCAAAAAAAGTTACATAAATACGAAACATATGAACCAGTGATTGGACAGTGCGAACTTCTGCGGAAAAATGCCAGAATCAACAAGGTCGATTCAGAACAACTTTGAATTTTGTTGAGTGCTTCGCTTCGTTCCAAGTATGACTCCAAAGTCACCGTTTACTTATTCCAGTGACAGGAAATAATGGAATTGAATCTTTATTAGAAGTTAAAAAACTTCTGCCTGACCCGGGATTTGAAACCGGTACCTTCAGCTTTGGAAGCAGGGATGCTAACCACTGGACCAACGAGCCATCTGAATTGCTAAAAAAAGTCTGGATGGCATTCCAGCCCATCGTTCAAAACCAGCCAGGGAATGTAGTCCGTCTCCCTAACCAGGTATTGAAGGTATAGTAGAGCATTAATTACCGTCAAGTAGGGAAAGTCTGGTTGAGCTTCCAGCCTCCTGTACAAATACTCGAACCACTTAAGTGCAGCCATCCAGGGGATGTAGTCCTTCTCCCTCACAAGGTAGCGGCTCAGGGCGAGCGGAACGCAGTAGCTGACATGGCCGGCCCCCGCCATGCTAAATGCGTCATCTATAAGCTGAGCTCGGTTCACGGCAGGAATACTCTTGAACTTGTCGCTGTTTAGGAAGTTGCTCAGCAACATCCAGTTGTGGTCGTCGTAGTTGACACGGTAGTAGCCTGAAAGTGGAGGTCACCTTGTTATCGCAACATCTGTGTGGAGGTCACTGGAGGTCACTGGAGGTCACAACATCTGTGTGGAGGTCACAACATAACCGCAGCACAGTCGTTCATGTGACAAGTAGATATGTTGAAAAGGACCCAAATGTCCTGCGAGGCGCCTAGACATGTTGTGTTCCAAGGGTTACCTGTGACCTGTATGTTGAATAGGACCCACATGTCCTGCGAGGCGCCTAGACATGTTGTGTTGCAAGGGTTACCTGTGACCTGTATGTTGAATAGGACCCACATGTCCTGCGAGGCGCCTAGACATGTTGTGTTGCAAGGGTTACCTGTGACCTGTATGTTGAATAGGACCCACGTGTCCTGCGAGGCGCCTAGACATGTTGTGTTCCAAGGGATACCTGTGACCTGTATGTTGAATAGGACCCACATGTCCTGCGAGGCGCCTAGACATGTTGTGTTCCAAGGGTTACCTGTGACCTGTATGTTGAATAGGACCCACATGTCCTGCGAGGCGCCTAGACATGTTGTGTTCCAAGGGTTACCTGTGACCTGTATGTTGAATAGGACCCACATGTCCTGCGAGGCGCCTAGACATGTTGTATTCCAATGGTTACCTGTGACCTGTATGTTGAATAGGACCCACATGTCCTGCGAGGCACCTAGACATGTTGTGTTCCAAGGGTGACCTGTGACCTGTATGTTGAATAGGACCCACATGTCCTGCGAGGCGCCTAGACATGTTGTGTTGCAAGGCTTACCTGTGACCTGAATGTTGAATAGGACCCACATGTCCTGTGAGGCGCCTAGACATGTTGTGTTCCAAGGGTTAACTGTGACCTGTATGTTGAATAGGACCCACATGTCCTGCGAGGCGCCTAGACATGTTGTGTTCCAAGGGTTACCTGTGACCTGTATGTTGAATAGGACCCACATGTCCTGCGAGGCGCCTAGACATGTTGTGTTCCAAGGGTTACCTGTGACCTGTATGTTGAATAGGACCCACATGTCCTGCGAGGCGCCTAGACATGTTGTGTTCCAAGGGTTAACTGTGACCTGTATGTTGAATAGGACCCACATGTCCTGCGAGGCGCCTAGACATGTTGTGTTCCAAGGGTTACCTGTGACCTGTATGTTGAATAGGACCCACATGTCCTGCGAGGCGCCTAGGCATGTTGTGTTCCAAGGGTTACCTGTGACCTGTATGTTGAATAGGACCCACATGTCCTGCGAGGCGCCTAGACATGTTGTGTTCCAAGGGTTACCTGTGACCTGTATGTTGAATAGGACCCACATGTCCTGCGAGGCGCCTAGACATGTTGTGTTCCAAGGGTTACCTGTGACCTGTATGTTGAATAGGACCCACATGTCCTGCGAGGTGCCTAGACATGTTGTGTTCCAAGGGTTACCTGTGACCTGTATGTTGTATAGGACCCACATGTCCTGCGAGGCGCCTAGACATGTTGTGTTCCAAGGGTTACCTGTGACCTGTATGTTGAATACGACCCACATGTCCTGCGAGGCGCCTAGACATGTTGTGTTCCAAGGGTTACCTATGACCTGTATGTTGAATAGGACCCACATGTCCTGCGAGGCGCCTAGACATGTTGTGTTCCAAGGGTTACCTGTGACCTGTATGTTGAATAGGACCCACATGTCCTGCGAGGCACCTAGACATGTTGTGTTCCAAGGGATACCTGTGACCTGTATGTTGAATAGGACCCACATGTCCTGCGAGGCGCCTAGGCATGTTGTGTTGCAAGGGTTACCTGTGACCTGTATGTTGAATAGGACCCACATGTCCTGCGAGGCGCCTAGACATGTTGTGTTCCAAGGGTTACCTGTGACCTGTATGTTGAATAGGACCCACATGTCCTGCGAGGCGCCTAGACATGTTGTGTTGCAAGGGTTACCTGTGACCTGTATGTTGAATAGGACCCACATGTCCTGCGAGGCGCCTAGACATGTTGTGTTCCAAGGGTTACCTGTGACCTGTATGTTGAATAGGACCCACATGTCCTGCGAGGCGCCTAGACATGTTGTGTTGCAAGGGTTACCTGTGACCTGTATGTTGAATACGACCCACATGTCCTGCGAGGCGCCTAGACATGTTGTGTTCCAAGGGTTACCTGTGACCTGTATGTTGAATAGGACCCACATGTCCTGCGAGGCGCCTAGACATGTTGTGTTGCAAGGGTTACCTGTGACCTGTATGTTGAATAGGACCCACATGTCCTGCGAGGCGCCTAGACATGTTGTGTTCCAAGGGTTACCTGTGACCTGTATGTTGAATAGGACCCACATGTCCTGCGAGGCGCCTAGACATGTTGTGTTCCAAGGGTTACCTGTGACCTGTATGTTGAATAGGACCCACATGTCCTGCGAGGCGCCTAGACATGTTGTGTTGCAAGGGTTACCTGTGACCTGTATGTTGAATAGGACCCACATGTCCTGCGAGGCGCCTAGACATGTTGTGTTGCAAGGGTTACCTGTGACCTGTATGTTGAATAGGACCCACATGTCCTGCGAGGCGCCTAGACATGTTGTGTTCCAAGGGATACCTGTGACCTGTATGTTGAATAGGACCCACATGTCCTGCGAGCCGCCTAGACATGTTGTGTTGCAAGGGTTACCTGTGACCTGTATGTTGAATAGGACCCACATGTCCTGCGAGGCGCCTAGACATGTTGTGTTGCAAGGGTTACCTGTGACCTGTATGTTGAATACGACCCACATGTCCTGCGAGGCGCCTAGACATGTTGTGTTCCAAGGGTTACCTGTGACCTGTATGTTGAATAGGACCCACATGTCCTGCGAGGCGCCTAGACATGTTGTGTTCCAAGGGTTACCTGTGACCTGTATGTTGAATAGGACCCACATGTCCTGCGAGGTGCCTAGGCATGTTGTGTTCCAAGGGTTACCTGTGACCTGTATGTTGAATAGGACCCACATGTCCTGCGAGGCGCCTAGACATGTTGTGTTCCAAGGGTTACCTGTGACCTGTATGTTGAATAGGACCCACATGTCCTGCGAGGCGCCTAGACATGTTGTGTTCCAAGGGTTACCTGTGACCTGTATGTTGAATAGGACCCACATGTCCTGCGAGGCGCCTAGGCATGTTGTGTTCCAACTTCCAAGGGTTACCTGTGACCTGTATGTTGAATAGGACCCACATGTCCTGCGAGGTGCCTAGACATGTTGTGTTGCAAGGGTTACCTGTGACCTGTATGTTGAATAGGACCCACATGTCCTGCGAGGCGCCTAGACATGTTGTGTTCCAAGGGTTACCTGTGACCTGTATGTTGAATAGGACCCACATGTCCTGCGAGGCGCCTAGACATGTTGTGTTCCAAGGGTTACCTGTGACCTGTATGTTGAATAGGACCCACATGTCCTGCGAGGCGCCTAGACATGTTGTGTTCCAAGGGTTACCTGTGACCTGTATGTTGAATAGGACCCACATGTCCTGCGAGGCGCCTAGACATGTTGTGTTCCAAGGGTTACCTGTGACCTGTATGTTGAATAGGACCCACATGTCCTGCGAGGCGCCTAGGCCAGGGATCACCAGCTCGCTGTCACTGGGCTTGAGCCATCGCTTTGTGATCGTGGACGTGAAGTCGGGCTTCCTCTGTGTGGTGAAGGTCAACGGGACGAACCATTTGGGGTCGTACGTCGTATTCTCGTAAATATAGGTGAGAAATTGGCTCTGTGGAGAAAATGTTCACTTGAATTGCAGTAGTTCCATTACGGTAACCCTCCCTGTGACGAGAACGATTAAAGTTGTGTCAACGTAAGTCTTCTCATGCTTACGACTTGTCGAGTCTAATGGTACCAAGTACCAACTTAACTTCTACTAATGTAGTTCTATTATCTAATTGAAACAGGTTTTACGACGTTCCGTTGGTTACCTGGAACGGTGAACGAGGCTTATTAGGCTTGTTCACTCCGCTCACTGGAAGGCTGCACTCACGAGTGTACAAAACAACGTCAGGAATATGTAGATTTCCGTTGACTTTGCACGCATGAAATAGGCGGTATATAAGAGCTAATGGGCGGTATATAAGAGCCAAAGGGCGGTATATAAGAGCCAAAGGGCGGTATATAAGAGCCAATGGGCGGTATATAAGAGCCAAAGGGCGGTATATAAGAGCCAAAGGGCGGTATATAAGAGCCAATGGGCGGTATATAAGAGCCAAAGGGCGGTATATAAGAGCCAATGGGCGGTATATAAGAGCCAAAGGGCGGTATATAAGAGCCAAAGGGCGGTATATAAGAGCCAATGGGCGGTATATAAGAGCCAAAGGGCGGTATATAAGAGCCAATGGGCGGTATATAAGAGCCAATGGGCGGTATATAAGAGCCAAAGGACGGTATATAAGAGCCAATGGGCGGTATATAAGAGCCAAAGGGCGGTATATAAGAGCCAATGGGCGGTATATAAGAGCCAATGGGCGGTATATAAGAGCCAATGGGCGGTATATAAGAGCCAATGGGCGGTATATAAGAGCTAATGGGCGGTATACAAGAGCCAATGGGCGGTATATAAGAGCCAATGGGCGGTATATAAGAGCTAATGGGCGGTATGTAAGAGCCAATGGGCGGTATATAAGAGCCAATGGGCGGTATATAAGAGCCAATGGGCGGTATATAAGAGCCAAAGGGCGGTATATAAGAGCCAATGGGCGGTATATAAGAGCCAAAGGGCGGTATATAAGAGCCAATGGGCGGTATATAAGAGCCAATGGGCGGTATATAAGAGCCAAAGGACGGTATATAAGAGCCAATGGGCGGTATATAAGAGCCAAAGGGCGGTATATAAGAGCCAATGGGCGGTATATAAGAGCCAATGGGCGGTATATAAGAGCCAATGGGCGGTATATAAGAGCCAATGGGCGGTATATAAGAGCTAATGGGCGGTATACAAGAGCCAATGGGCGGTATATAAGAGCCAATGGGCGGTATATAAGAGCCAATGGGCGGTATATAAGAGCTAATGGGCGGTATATAAGAGCCAATGGGCGGTATATAAGAGCTAATGGGCGGTATATAAGAGCCAATGGGCGGTATATAAGAGCCAATGGGCGGTATATAAGAGCTAAAGGGCGGTATATAAGAGCCAATGGGCGGTATATAAGAGCCAATGGGCGGTATATAAGAGCCAATGGGCGGTATATAAGAGCCAATGGGCGGTATATAAGAGCTAATGGGCGGTATATAAGAGCCAAAGGGCGGTATATAAGAGCCAATGGGCGGTATATAAGAGCTGATGGGCGGTATATAAGAGCCAAAGGGCGGTATATAAGAGCCAAAGGGCGGTATATAAGAGCCAATGGGCGGTATATAAGAGCTAATGGGCGGTATATAAGAGCCACTGGGCGGTATATAAGAGCTAATGGGCGGTATATAAGAGCTAATAGGCGGTATATAAGAGCCAAAGGGTGGTATATAAGTGCTAATGGGCGGTATATAAGAGCCAATAGGCGGTATATAAGAGCCAAAGGGCGGTATATAAGAGCTAATGGGCGGTATATAAGAGCCAATAGGCGGTATATAAGAGCCAAAGGGCGGTATATAAGAGCTAATGGGCGGTATATAAGAGCCAATAGGCGGTATATAAGAGCCAAAGGGCGGTATATAAGAGCTAATGGGCGGTATATAAGAGCCAATAGGTGGTATATAAGAGCTAATGGGCGGTATATAAGAGCTAATGGGCGGTATATAAGAGCCAATAGGCGGTATATAAGAGCCAAAGGGTGGTAAATAAGAGCTAAAGGGCGGTATATAAGAGCTAATGGGCGGTATATAAGAGCCAATAGGCGGTATATAAGAGCCAAAAGGCGGTATATAAGAGCTAATGGGCGGTATATAAGAGCCAATAGGCGGTATATAAGAGCTAATGGGCGGTATATAAGAGCCAAAGGGTGGTATATAAGAGCTAAAGGGCGGTATATAAGAGCTAATGGGCGGTATATAAGAGCCAATAGGCGGTATATAAGAGCCAAAGGGCGGTATATAAGAGCTAATGGGCGGTATATAAGAGCCAATAGGCGGTATATAAGAGCTAATGGGCGGTATATAAGAGCTAATGGGCGGTATATAAGAGCTAATGGGCGGTATATAAGAGCCAATAGGCGGTATATAAGAACTAATGGGCTGTATATAAGAGCCAATGGGCGGTATATAAGAGCCAATGGGCGGTATATAAGAGCTAATGGGCGGTATATAAGACCTAATGGGCGGTATATAAGAGCTAATGGGCGGTATATAAGAGCTAATGGGCGGTATATAAGAGCCAATAGGCGGTATATAAGAACTAATGGGCGGTATATAAGAGCCAATGGGCGGTATATAAGAGCTAATGGGCGGTATATAAGAGCTAATGGGCGGTATATAAGAGCTAATAGGCGGTATATAAGAGCCAATGGGCGGTATATAAGAGCTAATGGGCGGTATATAAGAGCCAATAGGCGGTATATAAGAACTAATGGGCGGTATATAAGAGCCAATGGGCGGTATATAAGAGCTAATGGGCGGTATATAAGAGCTAATGGGCGGTATATAAGAGCTAATGGGCGGTATATAAGAGCCAATGGGCGGTATATAAGAGCCAATGGGCGGTATATAAGAGCCAATGGGCGGTATATAAGAGCCAATGGGCGGTATATAAGAGCCAATGGGTGGTATATAAGAGCCAATGGGCGGTATATAAGAGCCAATGGGCGGTATATAAGAGCCAATGGGTGGTATATAAGAGCCAATGGGCGGTATATAAGAGCCAATGGGCGGTATATAAGAGCCAATGGGCGGTATATAAGAGCCAATGGGCGGTATATAAGAGCCAATGGGCGGTATATAAGAGCCAATGGGCGGTATATAAGAGCCAATGGGCGGTATATAAGAGCCAATGGGTGGTATATAAGAGCCAATGGGCGGTATATAAGAGCCAATGGGCGGTATATAAGAGGCAAAGGGCGGTATATAAGAGCCAAAGGGTGATATATAAGAGCCAATGGGCGGTATGTAAGAGCCAATGGGCGGTATATAAGAGGCAAAGGGCGGTATATAAGAGCCAATGGGCGGTATGTAAGAGCCAATGGGCGGTATATAAGAGGCAAAGGGCGGTATATAAGAGCCAATGGGCGGTATGTAAGAGCCAATGGGCGGTATATAAGAGGCAAAGGGCGGTATATAAGAGCCAATGGGCGGTATATAAGAGGCAAAGGGCGGTATATAAGAGCCAATGGGCGGTATGTAAGAGCCAATGGGCGGTATATAAGAGGCAAAGGGCGTTATATAAGAGCCAATGGGCGGTATGTAAGAGCCAATGGGCGGTATATAAGAGGCAAAGGGCGGTATATAAGAGCCAATGGGCGGTATGTAAGAGCCAATGGGCGGTATATAAGAGGCAAAGCGCGGTATATAAGAGCAATGGTCGGTATATAAGAGGCAAAGCGCGGTATATAAGAGCCAAAGGGCGGTATATAAGAGCCAAAGGGTGGTATGCAAATAACTTACGTTGGGGCGAGTATTTGCGCAAAATTACGCATTAATATCTTAAAAATGGCCACACTAGTGTGTGGCTGGAAGTGAGCGCCTAATTCGTGTATGTGGTGGCTATGGGTAGGTTCCGAAACTAGCTGAAAACGCCATTTCCGTGCTGAGGTCATTCCGTGACCTGCTGGCTGAGCGTTCCGTTACTTCCTGAGCCAGCATATCTAGCATCATCGGTTCGATCGAGGGCATCTGCCAGCATTCACAAATCATGGCGGCGTTTTTAAATGCAATTATTTAAAGGAATAGTCCGGTGAAAAACAAAAAAATCACCAATGAGTCATAAGCGCATGAAATTCAGTTCCCTGCTGAAAAATCTGCTTAGATCTTTCTAAATCTACCAAGGGGTTTAACCAGATCCAAGCAGACGCCTTCAAGCCCTTCTTAGAGCTGACTTAACTTATCAGAATAAAGAAGTCACCAAAATTTCAAAAAAGAAGAATATATCAGCATCAATAAGAAACAAGCAGTACACTTGAAATGTCAGTTCTAAGAAGTATTGAGAAGGAGTAGATGCAAGAAGAAATAAGAAGAATCAGTAAGATACTACTATTTAAGTGGACGCTAGTAGAAATAGTAAGAAGTGGATGTAAGAAGACATGAGCAGAATCAACAAGTACCACACTGTTATCAGATCCTAGTAGATAAAGTCAGAAGTGGATGTAAGAAGACATGAGCAGAATCAACAAGTACCACTCTGTAATCAGATCCTAGTAGATACAATCAGAAGTGGATGTAAGAAGACATGAGCAGAATCAACCAGTACCACTGTGTAATCAGAACATAGTAGATACAATCAGAAGTGGATGTAAGAAGACATGAGCAGAATCAACCAGTACCACTGTGTAATCAGAACATAGTAGATAAAGTCAGAAGTGGATAAAAGAAGACATGAGCAGAATCAACAAGTACCACTCTGTAATCAGATCCTAGTAGATACAATCAGAAGTGGATGTAAGAAGACATGAGCAGAATCAACCAGTACCACTGTGTAATCAGAACATAGTAGATAAAGTCAGAAGTGGATGTAAGAAGACATGAGCAGAATCAACAAGTACCACTGTGTAATCATAACATAGTAGATAAAGTCAGAAGTGGATGTAAGAAGACATGATCAGAATCAACAAGTACCACTGTGTAATCAGATCCTAGTAGATATAATAAGAAGTGGATGTAAGAAGACATGAGCAGAATCAATAAGTACCACTCTGTAATCAGATCTTAGTAGATACAATAAGAAGTGGATGTAAGAAGACTTGAGCAGAATCAACAAGTACCACTCTGTAATCAGATCCTAGTAGATACAATTAGAAGTTGATGTAAGAAGACTTGAGCAGAATCAACAAATACCACTCTGTAATCAGATCTTAGTAGATATAATAAGAAGTGGATGTAAGAAGACATGAGCAGAATCAACAAGTACCACTCTGTAATCAGATCTTGGTAGATACAATAAGAAGTGGATTTAAGAAGATTTGAGCAGAATCAACAAGTACCACTCTGTAATCAGATCTTAGAAGATACAGTAAAAAGTGGATGTAAGAAGATATGAGCAGAATCAACAAATACTACACTGTAATCAGATCTTAGAAGATACAACAAGAAGTGGATGTAAGAAGATATGAGCAGAATCAACAAGTACCACTCTGTAATCATATCTTAGTAGATACAATAAGAAGTGGATGTAAGAAGATATGAGCAGAATCAACAAGCACCACTCTGTAATCAGATCATAGTAGATACAATAAGAAGTGGATGTAAGAAGACTTGAGCAGAATCAACAAGTACCACTCTGTAATCAGTTTCTAGTAGATACAATAAGAAGTGGATGTAAGAAGAAATGAGCAGAATCAAGAAGTACCAGTGTGTTATCAGATCCTAGTAGATATAATAAGAAGTGGATGTAAGAAGACATGAGCAGAATCCACAAGTACCACTCTGTAATCAGATCCTTGTAGATATGATAAGAAGTGGATGTAAGAAGACATGAGCAGAATCAACAAGTACCACTCTGTAATCAGATCCTCTTAGATACAATTAGAAGTGGATGTAAGAAGACATGAGCAGAATCAACAAGTACCACTCTGTTAATCAGATCCTAGTAGATATAATAAGAGGTAGATGTAAGAAGACATGAGCACAATCAACAAGTACCACTCTGTAATCAGATCCTTGTAGATACAATAAGAAGTGGATGTAAGAAGACATGAGCAGAATCAACAAGTACCACTCTGTAATCAGATCCTAGTAGATATAATAAGAAGTGGATGTAAGAAGACATGAGCAGAATCAAGAAGTATCACTGTCTTATCAGATCTTAGTAGACATAATAAGAAGTGGATGTAAGAAGACATGAGCAGAATCAACAAGTACCACTGTGTAATCAGAACATAGTAGATACAATCAGAAGTGGATGTAAGAAGAAATTAGCAGAATCACCAAGTACCACTCTGTAATCAGATCTTATAGTAGATATAATAAGAAGTGGATGTAAGAAGACATGAGCAGAATCAACAAGTACCACTCTGTAATCTATCCTAGTAGATATAATAAGAAGTGGATGTAAGAAGACATGAGCAGAATCAACAAGTACCACTGTGTAATCAGAACATAGTAGATACAATCAGAAGTGGATGTAAGAAGAAATGAGCAGAATCACCAAGTACCACTCTGTAATCAGATCTTATAGTACATATAATAAGAAGTGGATGTAAGAAGACATGAGCAGAATCAACAAGTACCTCTCTGTTATCAGATCCTAGTTGATATAATAAGAAGTGGATGTAAGAAGACATGAGCAGAATCAACAACCACCACTCTGTAATCAGATCCTAGTAGATATGATAAGAAGTGGATGTAAGAAGACATGAGCAGAATCAACAAGTACCACTCTGTTATCAGATCCTAGTTGATAAAATAAGAAGTGGATGTAAGAAGACATGAGCAGAATCAATTAACCAGTACCACTGTGTAATCAGATCCTTGTAGATATGATAAGAAGTGGATGTAAGAAGACATGAGCAGAATCAACAAGTAACACTCTGTAATCAGATCCTAGTATATATTATAAGAAGTGGATGTAAGAAGACATGAGCAGAATCAACAAGTACCACTCTGTTATCAGATCCTAGTTGATATAATAAGAAGTGGATGTAAGAAGACATGAGCAGAATCAACAAGTACCACTCTGTAATCAGATCCTAGTAGATATGATAAGAAGTGGATGTAAGAAGACATGAGCAGAATCAACAAGTACCACTCTGTAATCAGATCCTAGTAGATATGATAAGAAGTGGATGTAAGAAGACATGAGCAGAATCAACAAGATTCAGATTTCAGATTTCAGATTTCTTTATTGATAATGATTACAGTAATTACAATTATATAATATCATTGACCCCCAGTGAGTATACTACTCGCAGGTAGGGGGTCTTCTACAATACAGTATATATTAAGTAATATGACGTTACAGAGGAAGTAGGAATTTTATACTAATTTAAATGCTTATACAGATATAACAGAAATAATCTAGTTATAACACACTGTAGGCCTAATGTAAAAAAGAGAGAAAATTAAAGGAAATCCTAAGAATTTATCAAATAATACAATAGTATACATGTTATTGGGGATACAAATTTTGAATTGATCATAGTTTAGAGTAACACATTCATATTTAGTTTCTACTGTATTCGTTCATTAACCATACCTGAATTAGTTGTTTATATTTAGTGACAGAGTTGACTTGCTTAATTTTTAACGGAAGTGTATTATAAAGTTGATATCCTTTAAATCCTAGTGAATTTTTACCATAGTTGGTACGTACAGCCTCTAAATAAAGATTACTGTTGTTGATTCTTGTTTGATGCGTATGGGGAGGATGGATTACTGTATGGCATGAGTAAATTTTGTTGTTCAGGTAATTTTTTATCATGATAAGCATTTCGTATTTATTGAGGATTTGTACTGGAAGAATTCTAAAATTAGTGTACAAGTCTTTAGTATGATATCTAAATGTAAGTTGATACAGATTTTTTATTGCTTTGTTCTGAAGTCTTTGTATCGGGTTTAATAAATACTGGCAGCAATTACCCCACACAATGTTAAGGTACAACAGATGAGAGTGTATTAATGAAAAGTAAATACCTCTCAGCGTATAGTCAGGTAGTAGAAATGACAACTTACGTAGAATGCCCACTACTGGTGCGAGTTTCTTCCTAACAAAATTACAGTGATAACGCCATTTAAGATGCGAATCAATGTATAGGCCTAGATATTTTACCGTTTCAAGCTGCTTAATAATTTGATTGCCTATGGTTAATACCTTATTATGGATAATTTTGATTTTAGGAGAAGTCATAAGTATATAATTAGTTTTACTAACGTTTAATGTAAGACGGTTCAATCGTAAATATTCTGCTATCATATCGAGATCTTCCTGCATGTGATTCAAAATAGTAATAATATCTGTGCCCGAGTAAATGATTATTGTATCGTCTGCATATAACTGTATCAGGCCATGACATTTGAGATGTCCTATGTCATTAATATATATTATAAACAAAAGTGGCCCCAAGACGGAACCTTGGGGGACTCCAATTTCGATGGGTTTCATTTCGCTATTGATACCGTTGATGTTAACGCATTGTTGTCTATTGCTAAAGTAACTTTTAAACCATTCCAGAGGTATTCCTCTGATACCAATATGTTCAAGCTTCTGGAAGAGTATTGGCCTGCTTACAGTATCAAAAGCTTTACTTAGGTCCAGCAGTAATGCAGCAGTATGTTTATTTTTATCAATTTCTCTTTGGATTAAGGATATGAAATCAGTTACTGCAGAGGTAGTATTAGAAGCAGGTCTAAATCCGTATTGTCGTTTGTATAAGAAGCCGGTCTTTTGTAGAAAGTCGAGCAACCTCTTTTTTACTACCACTTCTAGGATCTTTGATATAGTGTTTAAAACCGATATGGGTCTATAATTATTAACTAAACATTTATCCCCCGATTTGTGTATAGGTACTACCGTAGCTACTTTGAGACACTCTGGGAATACACCTCCAGACAGTGAAGCATTAACTACTTTTACAATGGGATTTACCAACACATGCTTTCCAATCTTCAATTCCTTTGCTGTTATTTGATCCAGCCCTGGACTCTTGTGTGGATCCATATTATTGTCAATTATATCTAGGATTTCAGTGGCTTTAGTTGGTCTAAAGAATATAGATTTATTCTCCCTAGGTCCCATGGAATCTAGTACAGCATTGTCGTCATCACCTTGTTTGCGTATTTCGCTTTCAAGCTGAGCGGCAACTTGAGTAAAAAATGCATTGAAGGTACTAGCAATAGAATAGGCAACACGCGTACGATTTTTTTTGTTTAACCAAACACTTAGTTTAATAGTATTAGATACAAAAAGTATATTAATGCAAGTCGCACGTAAAAAAGAAATTTTTAAATAGCTTTAATGTGGTCGCATTTATTGAAGTTTAAACTGGGGATCTGAAACGCGTACAGGTGGCCGTGACGCAATGGTTCTGTACACGTGGCGTAACAGACCAATCGCTGAGGCGGTGAGCGTACAAAGTACAAAACCATGACGTCAAATCCACTCTACATGGCGGCGGCTCGTTTTTCGCGCCCTTTTATTTATCGTTACGCAACCAATTATTTTGAGGCATAGACTGATCCGTTTTTCAAAATTCAAAGACACAAAATTATTAAATGAGAGACGAGGTATTTAAAAATCGATTAAAATTTTCATACGCGTGTTCCCTATTGCTGTTCGTGATCGTATCTCCATTTTCCGTAAGCAAACTACTGCATTTAGCTGGCCTATTATGGGGCTTATTATAAATTACCTGATTAATCAATTGCCATGTTTTCTTGCTATTACCGCGAACATGAGCAAATTTGCCTGCATAATAATCTTGTTTACATTTCCGTTTACTTGCAGTAACCTGCTTCTGAAGATTATAATAAGTCAACTTGATCTGATTATTGTTTGGTTTAGCCTTAAGTTTTGCATACCACCTATTTTTAGAAATTATTAGTTGTAGGAGATCTTTGGTCATCCATTCACACTTCCATACTTTTTTATTATTTGTATTCACCTGTTTTATTATCATTGCATTCTCTTTGGCTTCAGTAATATCTACTATAAGACTATTGCATAATGCATTTACATCAGTTAGACCTACATCATGTGAATTCAATATTGAGAAATTTTCCATTTTCAATTCCTGTGCAAACTTGTCCTCGTCAAGCATTTTTATTTCTTTCACAATTTTATTTTGTAGGCCTGAAGTATTATTTTTACTGCAGTAACCTATTTGTGCAAGAAGTATATTGTGGTCACTAATTGGATGTATGATTGTTGACATAACAATTTTGTTTTTAGTTATATTTGAGATAAAATGGTCTATAATAGATTGCGAGTTCTGACCAATTCTGGTGGGAATGTTGTTACTTATAGAGAATCCATTGCTCTGACATACAGATTCATAGTCCTCGCGAACTGGAGATGCGGATAGCAAGTCTACATTAGTATCACCCATAATAATAGCATATCTCTTATCGTATTTGCTTAGAACTATATCGAGGCGATTCAGAAATATGTTCCTTGATTCAACACAGTTATTAGGTACTCGGTATATACCACCGATAATAAGTTTAGGAAAGAATGCATAGTTACTTATCTTTATAAATATCATGTAAGTTTCATTTTCTGTACTATCGAAGTCCACTACACAGTCAAGGTTCTCTTTTATATATATACCAATACCTCCACCTCTTTTTTTGGGACCTGTGTCACATCGACAAGAAAAAAAGCTATTAAACCCAGGTATGTTGTAGTACTTTGATTCATGATCATACAACCAAGTCTCTGATATGACTATTGCAGTTAGGTCTAAGTTGATAGTATTTATTATAGTTTGAATTTCGTGAAGTCTATTTGGATTGTGGAGACTGCGAGCATTTATATGCATTATGTTTAAACTCTTATCATCTATTTTATGCTTAGAAACGGACACATCATGTTTGTCTACAAAACAGTTAATTGATTCATACATTACATTAGTTGTTTCAACACCAGCCGGGTGATCAGGACACACATCTAGATTGTGCTCCATCACTGGCTGTTGGTAGCAACACTGCCAGCTTCTTCCGACTGCTGGCTATTACCTGCACTGTGAGGCCTAGGTCCACTGTGACTGTTTTTATTTGATCTGCTGATGATGTCTTCCACGTCCCACTCGCACTTGATACGCACCGCTGGGGAGGACTCGTCTCGTCGAACAAGGATTTTTCCATTAGTGGTGGTCCAGACGAATTTGTAGAGGCACACACTCTTCAATTCTCTGGCCTTCCTGAGTAGGAACTTATTCCGTTGCGTGAGGTGTTGATTGATGAAAACCTGAGAGTTTTGACCTGGCAGGCCTAGGCCTAGCTCATTAGTATACAGACTTTTCTTCTCCTTCCTCTTGTTCAGGATTTCTTGTTTCTTGTCTCTGCGGCAAAACTTCACAATGATCTTAGGAGGAACACCACGATCGCGATCACGTTGCCCCGTCGGTATTCGGTGACAGCCCTCCATATCCGATCTGTCTACGCTTACTCCTAAAGCACTTGCCATCTTGACAACTAGATCTTCTGTATTTTCGTGTCGAGACTCCGGAATGCCCGAGATTTCCAGATTATAGTTTTTCGAGTATTGTTCGTACTCATTTAACTGCTCCCTTAATCCGTCGACCCCGTTATATAGATCATTTGTATCTTGTTTAACCCACTTTATCTCATTAGCTAATTTACTGTTGGTGACTTCTAGCTCCGTGATCTTGTTTTCTAGTCCTAGAACATGTGTTTCTAGCTTAGCCAACTCCCCCAAGCTTTGCTGGTTCATTTTTAGTAGGGTTAGAACTAGTTTCATTGCTGGGTCCTTGGATTGAACAATGCATTTAGTACTACTGTGTTATCAGATCCTTGTAGATAGTATAAGAAGTGGATGTAAAAAGACATGAGCAGAATCAACAAGTACCACTCTGTAATCAGATCTTAGTAGATATAATAAGAAGTGGATTTAAGAAGACATGAGCAGAATCAACAAGTACCACTCTGTTATCAGATCTTAGTAGATATAATAAGAAGTGGATGTAAGAAGACATGAGCAGAATCAACAAGTACCACTCTGTTTTCAGATCTTAGTAGATATAATAAGAAGTGGATGTAAGAAGACATGAGCAGAATCAACAAGTACCACTCTGTTATCAGATCTTAGTAGATATAATAAGAAGTGGATGTAAGCATCAAGTGCAGAATCAACAAGTACCAGTCTGTAATAATCAGTGCCTAGTAGAAGAGCCCCTTCAATTTCGTGTGACCCCCAACTTAAACAGTAAGAATAATGGTTCAGGCACGCAATCACATCGTACATCCCGACACTCCTGAAAAATATAAAACTACATACAATTTTTTTTATCTCATATCTCCCGCCCGTTATATTTTTTCTTATTTGCAAACTGCGAATGAGAAGTTGGCAGGGTAAAAGGGGGGCGGCGTGGCGCTAGGTAGCGAGACCGTAGCCGGGGGGTGGGGGACGGGCAGTACAATCGCATCACAACTTGTCGAGTTGTGAGGGTGCATTCGAATTAGTGCAAAACTATCCCTAGTTCAAATGACTGACAACAAAAAGGCTTTCTGACTCCAAAGAAAATTGATCTTATGTATTTTTCCGGACATCTTGTGATGATAAGTTTGCACGATTTTCCGCCTTCGGCAAATGACTCTATACCGCCACCCCTTCTCTTTCAAATATCAATACACTTTTATAAGTCTATGGTTAAACTATGAATTCACCCAACAAAGACCCTCAGGATGAAATTCTAGGTGTCCTAATGGAGCAAGCAGGTAACTGTGTATCCGCTGAGTGAGAGTATATTGTTTAATTGTATCTCAAGAATGTATAATGATTATAGGCCTAACGATGAAGTTACGTTTATATCTGACATCAAAGTCAGTATCGCGGGCGACAGCACACGAAGAGCCGTAAAGTACGCCGAAAATGTAAATGTAAAAAATGTTGGTACGGGTAAGGTTGATACAATTGTTGGTAGTCTAGGTAATTATTTACAACTTACGAACTTAACTACAACTATTTACAATTATTATTTACATTTTATAACAAGAATAGTTTAAACTAGAAGAAGAACGAATGAGACTAAACAAGTTCCAACAAGAGCTTGTTATAATAAGAACAGCACAGTTTGAACTAGAAGAAGAATACATAAGATGGAACTAGTTGCAGTAAGATCATTTTGTATCAAGAATAGAATAGGTATAGTTAAAACTAGAAGAACGAATGAGACTAAACAAGATCTAACAAGAGCTTGTTATAATAAGAACAGCACAGTTTGAACTAGAAGAAGAATCCATAAGATGGAACTAGATGCAGTAAGATCATTTTGTATCAAGAATAGAATAGGTAGTTAAAACTAGAAGAAGAAGAACGAATGAGACTAAACAAGATCTAACAAGAAATTATTATATAATAAGAACGGCATACTTTGAACTAGAAGAAGAATCCGTGAGATGGAACTAGATGCAGTGAGTTAATTTTACATTTTTTTATCCATGTTACGTTTAAACGAACTACACGTATTTGTATTGGGGTAGTAATGTTTTGTGTATTTGTTTGTCACGGCGATTCTGTGCATCGACCCATACTGTATGGATGGGTAAGGGCGATTCAGTGTCCGTGCCAAGGCGATCCTGTGCTACGGCCCATACTGTATGGGCACAGATAACGGATTGTAGGTAAAGGTTTTGACACATAATTTTTGTGTCACTGCGATTCTGGGCTACGGCCCATAGGTACTGTATGGGTCGAGGCCATTCTGGAAGAGACCAACAAAATTACTTTTCTGTCACAAGACCCATTCGGAAACACTTTGACAATTACCGTGGTACATTTCGGTGCTACGGCGATTCTGTGCTACAGCGATCCTGTGTCAAGACCTACACTTCTTGCCCACACCACCCACACTGTTCAAGGACTTTAACAAAACTACTGTTCTGTGTCAAGACCCATTAGGAAACACTTTCGTTGAAGAATTCTGTGTCACGACGCTTCTGTGCCAAGGCGATTCTGTGCCAATGTCCCGCCCCTATTTGTCGAATGTTAATTATAATAGTATTACCTTCCGTTCACCGATATATCTAATAATCTTTAATATGTGTTTGTATTTTAATAACTATAAGCATAACACACACTAAAATACTTAAGTTTTACGAATACTAAATTTGTTGGTGAAACTTTAGTTGAGACAATATATTATCTAAATCTATTCGAAAAGTGTATCTTCTCTTGAAGCTGGGTTGTTCCAATAAACCTTTGCACGACTGGAAAGCGGAATCATTAGGCTTACCATTTATGTACGGTTCAGCTAGCACAGTTGCAATATGTTTAAACAATGACAAATTTGTAATTACTACACTTAATGTCTAAAACCCCAAAATTATTATAGTTTACCTGCCCCAATGACGGGACAGCTTGACCACAGATAACGGATTGGCTTGACGATGTTTGTTCAACCTTGCATTGCACTGAGCGCCTGTATGTATGTGACACCCAATGCGTAGCTGTAGCGCGGGTTGCCTAATCTTAGGGCGATAGTCAAGATCGTGCCGATTGTTTCTTGAAGAAATCGGCCTTTTCGCCTCCGGGGGAGTAAATATCAATAAACAATACATAAATCGGGTTGTGTGCATGATTGTAAACTACAGTAAACAGTTTTTGTCGATCACTTATGGAACAAAATGGTATATATGTGTGCGTGAAAGAAAATATAGTGATGCATAATATTATTGAGTGGTGCATTAGAAGCCCAATATTCCGTGAGTATGCTAAAGAATTCGATGAAAAATACATGTTCTAAAAATAGTATTTGAAATATTTGACTTTGAGGAATACTAAGTCCCCCAAATTAGGTAAATTGCTTTATTCTAATGTTATCTCATTTAATGGGAAAGACAAAATTACCTGTTCCATCAGTAGGCCTCCATACATCACAATGAAATAAAATTAAAACCGAAACGGGATGTTTCGCCGCGTGGTGGGTAATGACACGGATAAGGGATTGTAATAAGGTGATCCTTATCTTGACGTTTCGTCCCTTCTGTGAGGGACATCTTATCAACACACGACACGACGCGGCGCAAACTTCCCGTTTTATTTTTATTTCATTAATACCGAGCCGCGAAAGCTTAAAATGTGAATTAATAATAATGATAATGATACTGATAAACGTTTTATACCCTCTTCAGGCGACTGCGTATTGCCGTATTGAAATAGTTGGGAAGGAATGTTCGAGGGCTATTAGTTTGGCTCAATCCCGGCATTCATCCTTCGTCCTTGTGAGTTGTGACTGAGGAAACTATCATAAAAACCTTCAGCCCAGTTGCCGGTAGCAAGTATCGAACCGGTAGCTCTCGAATTAGAAGCTCGTGAGCTCTATCAGTTGCACTATTGTAATAATATAAACCACGATCTCTGCAAATCCTGGCTTGGGCACGGATGTCATGTGTTGTTTTTTCATTCTCATAGTCAACCACTCATCGTCTCGATTAGCCTCGTTGCAAAAATATGGGACGTAAACCCCAAGTATCATCATCGTAATAATAATTATCATAATATGTATGTGTGTTATTATGTATGAAGGACACACACTACAACCATGCTGTCGCAAAAGATTACTACCGCCACCGGTATTTACATCGTATTCGTATGACCACCTGCAGATATGGCCATCATCACTCGCATGTGTGAACAAGCAGTGAAAGGAACCATGTCCGGCCGTTAAAACTTATTTGAAATTTTTACAATGCCACATGCCTACAGGGGGGATGGGCTGGCCGAGTTCCTTCCATTCAAGGCTAACCGCTCACAGACCCGCCGCATTCTTCTTCGGAACTCTGAACGAACAAGTCGCAGGCATTGGACACATAAAGCCGCAGGTGTAGAAGAAGAAGACCATACCATACGATTGTATTTTGTTGTGTTGCAGATGATCTTGCTTACATGAAGTTGGTATAGAGCTGATTGTTTCCACGCTCAGTTGTCAAAAATTAGCAATATACACTATTTCTGTTTCAGACCTCGCTCACCACCAATCTGTCATGTTGGAAATCATATTTTTTCGTGACGGCAACCATGTCGAATTACATTATTACTGCGATTCAGCTTCATATTACCATATTACGCACCTAATACAACTTCTCTGTTTCAGAATGCTGACGTTATCACTGCGATTTAGCTTGATATAATATACAAAACTTCTCTGTTTCAGATTGCTAACGTTATCACTGCGATTTAACTTGATATTATATACAAAACTTCTCTATTTTAGATTGCTGACGTTATCACTGCGATTTAGCTTGATATAATATACAAAACTTCTCTGTTTCAGATTGCTGACGTTATCACTACGATTTAACTTGATATAATATACAAAACTTCTCTGTTTCAGATTGCTGACGTTATCACTGCGATTTAACTTGATATAATGTACAAAACTTCTCTGTTTCAGATTGCTGACGTTATCACTGCGAAAACTTGATATAATATACAAAACTTCTCTGTTTCAGATTGCTGACGTTATCACTGCGATTTAACTTGATATAATATACAAAACTTCTCTGTTTCAGATTGCTGACGTTATCACTGCGATTTAACTTGATATAATGTAGAAAAACTTCTCTGTTTCAGATTGCTGACGTTATCACTGCATTTAACTTGATACAATATACAAAACTTCTCTGTTTCAGATTGCTGACGTTATCACTGCATTTTACTTGATACAATATACAAAACTTCTCTGTTTCAGATTGCTGACGTTATCACTGCGATTTAACTTGATATAATGTAGAAAACTTCTCTATTTCAGATTGCTGACGTTATCACTGCGATTTAACTTGATATAATATAGAAACACTTCTCTATTTCAGATTGCTGACGTTACCACTGCGATTTAACTTGATATAATATACAAAACTTCTCTGTTTCAGATTGCTGACGTTATCACTGCGATTAACCTTGATATTATGTACCTAATTAATTTCCACTGTTTTAGATTGCTGACAATATTTAAGACGTTGACACTGAGATTTAGCTTGTTATTATATGTACCTAATGAAACTCCACTGTTTTAGATTGCAGGCGCTTACACTGCGATTTAGCTTGTTATAATGTACCTAATAGAGCTCCGCTGTTATAGATTGCTGACGTTAGCACTGCGTTTTAGCTTATTATTTATGCACTAACACTCCACTGTTTTAGATCTCTAAGTGTAGTAGTGTCTTGTTGTTTCTAGTCCGGTATGTTCTTATTGACAATAGTTCATTCGTGTCAAGCTGGGTCTAGTGGAGCCTTATCGTCTCTCTTTGTATGTGCTCTTATTTAAACTTGCCGATTCTTGTGGTCTTGTTGTGTCTGATTGTATAACGCTTGTTAGAACTTATCTGTACTTGCTTTCTCTAGTCTTGACTGGTGTTTCATCCTTGTCTGTTCTTGTCTCTTTGAAACTTGTCTGATCAATTGGTACAATTTAATAAAAAAAGATGACAAGAATTTTCAACAGGGTAGAACCACTTCCTCTGAGCTCTGACCAAGACTGCCTAGCACCGCTTCCTCTGAGGTCTGACCAGGTCTGCCTAAAACCACTTACACTGAGGTCTGACCAGGTCTGCCTAGAACCGCTTCCACTGAGGTCTGACCAGGTCTGCCTAAACCGCTTCCACTGAGGTCTGACTAGGTCTGCCTAGAACCGAATTCCTTTGAGGTCTGACCAAGTCTGCCTAGAACCGCTTCCTCTGAGGTCTGACCAGGTCTGCCTAAAACCGCTTCCACTGAGGTCTGACCAGGTCTGCCTAAAACCACTTCCACTGAGGTCTGACTAGGTCTGCCTAAAACCACTTCCTCTGAGCTCTGACCAAATCTGTCTAGACCCGCTTCCTGTGAGCTCTGACTAGGTCTGCCTAGAACCGCTTCCTCTGAGATCTGACTAGGTCTGCCTAGAACCACTTCCACTGAGGTCTGACCAGGTCTGCCTAGAACCGCTTCCTCTGAGCTCTGACCAGGTCTGCCTAGAACCGCTTCCACTGAGCTCTGACTAGTTCTGCCTAGAACCGCTTCCTCTGAGGTCTGACCAGGTCTGCTTAAAACCGCTTCCACTGAGGTCTGACCAGGTCTGCCTAGAACCGCTTCCACTGAGCTCTGACTAAGTCTGCCTAGAACCACTTTCACTGAGGTCTGACCAAGTCTGCCTAGAACCGCTTCCACTGAGCTCTGACTAGGTCTGCCTAGAACCGCTTCCTCTGAGGTCTGACCAGGTCTGCCTAAAACCGCTTCCACTGAGGTCTGACCAAGTCTGCCTAGAACCGCTTCCTCTGAGGTCTGACCAGGTCTGCCTAAAACCACTTCCACTGAGGTCTGATTAGGTCTGCCTAGAACCGCTTCCACTCAGCTCTGACTAGGTCTGCCTAGAACCGCTTCCTCTGAGCTCTGACTAGGTCTGCCTAGAACCGCTTCCTCTGAGCTCTGACTAGGTCTGCCTAGAACCGCTTCCACTGAGCTCTGACTAAGTCTGCCTAGAACCGCTTCCACTGAGCTCTGACTAGGTCTGCCTAGAACCGCTTCCTCTGAGCTCTGACTAGGTCTGCCTAGAACCGCTTCCACTGAGCTCTGACTAGGTCTGCCTAGAACCGCTTCCTCTGAGCTCTGACTAGGTCTGCCTAGAACCGCTTCCACTGAGCTCTGACTAGGTCTGCCTAGAACCGCTTCCTCTGAGCTCTGACTAGGTCTGCCTAGAACCGCTTCCTCTGAGCTCTGACCAGGTCTGCCTAGAACCGCTTCTACAAGGGTCTGATTGAGACTAGTAAGAACTGCTTCCACTTATTACTGATCGGGACCACTTCCCCTAAGATCTGATAATGACTGCTAAGAAACATATCTGTTAAGAACTGATTGCAACTGCTAAAAACCATTTCCACTTAGTTCTGATGAAGACTACTAAACCACAGAAGGAATAACTTATTCTGCTAAACCTGCTAAATACCACTTAAAACTTCTTCCACTTACAGGGGCCATAACGGGCTTAATTCTGCTTAGATCTTCTTATAGTGTACTTCCTGAATCTGACTATATCTACTTCCACTAGGACGTTGAAATTGCTAAGCAGAACTAGGCAGATTTTTCAGCAGGGTTATGTGTAAAATAAAATTGATATAGGTTGCTTCAATGCAAGAAAAAAAATAGTGAACATTTAGCCATTCTACTAGTTTCCCTTCGCCAGCTCACCTGCATTTTTCTTCTAAAGCGTAGTACAGCTGTAGGCCTATAGGTTCTTAGCTCGCTAGCGCCTTTCCGATAGACAGAGCACTCATTGTGTTATACAAGACCAGCCACAACACTCAGCCACTGCGGACAGTGCCTCTCAAAGCAGATTACAACTTTTCTACACATCAAGTCACAAAAAAATTAATTGCAGGGCATTTTGTAGAAGTACACGTTCGTTCTTAGAAGCATGTTATCGGTAGAGAAACGATGCACTTTAAACCTCCTGATCGATTTTTGATAAGTGCCCTATTTTAGTGGGGGCTTTACTATCTCGAGGTTACAATTTTTTGCAGCGCTTTACAGGATTTTCGATCTTTTATTTGGTATTCGTCTTATTGTGAAACGATTAGAATATTGTTTTTTGAATTTCATTACAAATTTTTAGCCCGCATTTCCTCCATCTTTTCGCTTGAGGGCGTTCCGAAACACTTAACAAAATGTGACGCTGGGACGTGCTAGCTGATGCTGGAACCCCATCATTTACAGGAGGTTTCGGAATGTACCCTACTTGTACTATGATGTCGTGTCGGGTGAGTTCATTACGCCAGCTGTTACTCCAATGAGCAGCGGAATGGGCTAAGACACTTCAGGACAGTGTGTGAATAAGCATAGAAGGCCTAAGACGTCCTGAGAAACAATGATTCGCGTTGTCATTGATAAATGTGGTAATGAACAGTGAAGGATTAGACTCATCTAGAGTCATCCCCATCCTCCGTGGAATGTGGTTTTGATTTTTGGTTGTTGGTGAGTTAACAAATATTTAAATATTTATTCGTTCACAACTACACTGTATAGTTTGGTTGGCCGAACGGTTCTCCAACGAAAGTTAGCATTCAGAACTAGGACCCTTACTATGTTCTTCGTTTATTGAATGTTGGTGATGTTTAATGTCATGTTATTTTAATCGCCTCATCTCACATTCCCTCCGGCTTGTCTCGATTAGCCTCGTTGCAAAAATATGGGACGTAAAACCCCCAAATACCATCGTCATTCCCCCCGGCGACGGAAGTGTTTCAAATTTACTCAAATACATTAAATGAATTCTCTCGGCCCATTGGTGATTGACTAGATACAAGCCTTCTTATTGGCCGTCTTGACGGGTACTATTCAACTCCACGTGGAGTGTTTTCCCTTTTTGGCGACCAATTACGGCAGGTAAGATTTACACAAAACAAAACTAAACTGGCGGATGATTCGTAGATCTTACGGAGGGGAACCGTCTGAGCAACCGAACTATTTACGGTATGGTATAGTAGTATAAGCTAACAAATGTTTGAATGCCCAAGTAGTCAGTTGTTGTTATAAGTTGTAAGATAAATAAATTGCTATTTTCCTTACAACGAAAATAGTTCACAATCAGTTTTAAGAAAATTCAATAAAATAATAATAATCTAACATGACTTCACAACAAACAAGAAAACGACGCCACAAATTAAGTAAGTTGTGTATAACTTAAATTAATTAGTTGCGGTATGATTTACAGCGAGCAATGATCAGTGTTTTGACGACGCACTCGACAACACGTCGGAGCGTCAAATAATTGAAGGGCTTGGCACTATATAATGACATGCCACAACAACCAAATTTTTCAGTAGAGACAAATAAACATTTACATTAAATATAACATATGTGATACTTTTGAAATAGTAGTATTTTTGCTTTGCACTACACTAACAATTTACCACTTTGGGTGGCTAGCAATAATATGAACATAATGTATGTTATTTTGGCAGGAAAAGGGGAATGTTCGTGAAAAAATGTAAAAAATTGTGGCTTGTCACTTTATTGACTCAACATTGCCGGAATAATTTTCATCGTCCTGAAATAAATAAATGGATAAATAAATAATAAACATACAAAGTAGGGCCTAATATGTAATAGTAATACATTGTTATAAGGCAGTTGAGTGAAACGTATTATCTGGGTTTGGTTACTCTCTGATTTAAAACGTGACAAGCCCAAACCTTGACCAAACAACATCTAGGCCTAAAATGGCTATACAGTGACAAGCTACAAATGTGATTTGTTTGTTTGTGATTTGTGTTTGTACGAACTTTCTGGCGAAAAGTTTTCAAAGCTTATAAAAACAAGAATTCAAGAATGCGCATAGCAACCATGTTTCTAATTTCCGTAGTTATTATATTTCCCGATATTGTTGAATGCTGTGCAATGTGCGTTGCTAAGAAGTTTTGTTTTCATTTCGTATTGGTTATATTCACGTGACGTCACTGACATTGTTGGCGGCCATATTCCCGTACATGAAGTCATTGTTGTAGACTAACAAATGACTGTATTGTATACAAATACCACGTTTACATGCAGTTTTGAAATTATTTTCAAAACTTGTGAAACGCGTTTACATGTAGTTTTGAAAGTGTGATTCTGAAAACGTTTTCAATCCCAATATGTTTCCTAAATTTACCTCTAGGCAGCGCCATTTGGCACACCGCTTGCTATACGTGATGTAGACCTACATGTTGTTGTTGTTGTTGTTGGCGAGCCGCGAGATTTGACAAGGATTTGAGTTTGAGGTTAGAATGCGTACACAATGGAACCTCGCGACGTTGTATGTCAAACTTTGACTTGCGTTTTAACACAGTTATGCACTAAGATAATAGTCGAAAATCAGACAAGATTGCTAAATGGAACCCAGCATCAGGCATCGGGTCGGGGTCAGAGCGTCGAAACACCGTAGCGTCGAAACGTTATTCGGTATAAAAACGCGATGGGTCACTCGGTATAAAATCTGTGCACGATGCGCCATAGCGTCGAAACGCCATTCGACCTAAAATTTTATACCGAGTGGTACATCCCGTATGGGTCACAAGACCTAAAACAGGGTTTTATACGTTATGAACCCTCCAGTATGGGTCATTCGGTATAAATACAGGATTTTATACGCTGCGGCCCGTACTGCACGTACCGTTCGACCTAAATATTTATACCGAATGGCGTTTATACGCAACGGTACATCACGTCGGAAATTTATATCTAACGCCGCTCTCGTTTTATACCTTACGCCGCTTCTTGCACATAAGCAACCCCTATAATTACACTTTTCATTTAAAACTTTAAAATCTTACCACACTTATAACCTTTTATATCGAATGACCCGTCGCGACGGGCCATTCGGTATAACACTTTATAAAGTTTTAGGTCGAATGGCCCGTCGCGACGGGTCACTCGACCTAAAACTTTATTAAGTTTTATACTGAATGGCCCGTCGCGACGGGTCGTTCGACCTAAAACTTTATAAAGTTTTATACCGAATGGCCCGTCGCGATGGGTCATTCGACCTAAAACTTTATAAAGTTTTATACTGAATGGCCCGTCGCGACGGGTCACTCGACCTAAAACTGCTTCCACACCCAGAGCAAAGTTCTCGAGTTTATACCGAATGGCCCGTCGCGATGGGTCATTCGGTCTAAAACTTTATACCGAATGGCCCGTCGCGACATACCATTCGATATAAAAGTGTTTGTCCTGTCAAAATAAAGTTTCAGAGAGGAGAGGGTCATTCAGTATAAAAAGTGACACGTTTTAATAGGGAAAATGGACTTTAAAATATTTGGTGGAAAATTATACGTTATGACCCTCATGTCGAATCGCAGGACTTTAATTTTTAAAAATACTTAAAGGTGGGATGCACAGTCGTTTGCTGGGGGTCCCCCAGGCTGGGTATCCCCTGGGTCTTCCCTTGCTGGCTCGATGCAATGCACAGTCGTCTAGGGAACACCTAGGTCACACCCAGGGGTCCCCCAGGCTGGGTGAGCGTTAGGGCAACCCTAGGTCTTACCTAACAGCTCCCTAGCCTCGTTTTTCAACATGGCGGACCATAATGACTTGAATTTGCCGTGTACTTGGAAAGAAATTACGAATTTGAGGTTTTTCAAGGTTCTTGAGCAACCAAGACGGTATTTATGGAATGTAGAAAACCTGCAGAGTTCTCCACAAATACACATTTGAAGAAGCAGTATCGTTTTGAGAACGATATGGTGATTATAATGATGGTTGACACCAAAGCGCCGAAAGATTGAACAATTTCATCGGCAAAAACTACCGTTTCGTCCACTTATACAATTCGTGTAGCTTCCAGGTACATCCTTATCATTAAGCTAACATCACTATACTATAGGCTAGGCCTAGGCCTAGTTCAGCCTTGGCTCTAGGCGCGTACTCGCGTGGGGGGGGGGGGGGGGGGGGGGGTAGGATCTAGGCCTAGGCTGACATAACCTATCTGTGTATGCCTAGGGCCTTATTTCTCCCCATTACGCGGGACCTAATGCCAAATGTTACTTGATTTTACTTAAAAGATGTGGCATGTTTGTAATTTAATGTAGGCCTACTTATTTGGGCTAGTATAGGCCCTACTTCCCACACAAATAGACCTGTGCCTGAGTACCTACCCTATCCTGCAGTTTTCAATTGGTTCTAGGCATAAGCCCTAGCCTAGGAAATACCTGCAGGCCCAGGGTTTTGAGTACGGCCTAGTATTATAAACTCAAACTGCAACACCCGGCCACATTAACCGTTTGATGTCTTGCGATAAACTGCGATTCACAGCCTACCAACTGGAAGCCTTGTCATGCAAGTGTAAACTTTCCGTTCCCATTATCATTAGCAGGGTATTAATTTAATGTGATGTTATTTCCATCTTCATTGGCCTTACAATGCCGACTTAAACAATATATGTTTTAAAAGTAGGCCCTAAGCTCTAGCAGTTGCAAATTTGAATTATCCAACAGGCTCAGTTCTTGTCCTACATTGATTCCTAAAGCAAAAAGCTACTGTAAATATATCTGGCCCTAGCCGTTTTCTAAGAAATGTCATGTTTGTTTAGTCATGTTGGTTTAGTCAATAGGGACAACCCATGACTAGGCCTACCTTTACCACGCGAGCTGAGCTCGTAAGCTCGAACTAGATATTATGCGAACTGAATTTGCCTGATAAACACCTAAGCTCGAACCCAACTCAGCTCGGTGAGAAGCCGAGTCAGCACGCTGTCCATACAAATTGAGTGATAAACACATGCGGACCAAACTGTGTACATACGTACGTTTAGCAAACGGTTAACCACGCCTTCTATTTCAGCACAAACTAGACCTGTAGTATTTAGTACGATCTCAAAGTCTGTGGTAAACGAATACCGGTACCGAGCTATTAAGCTCGAGCTGGGCTTGCATGGTAAACGTAGTCCATGTCTTGGTAGGCAGGCTATCCATCTGATAGTAAAAAATGTCTAGCAGGCCTATATGAGCAAATGTTCTTCCTTGAACGACTGTCCTTCGAGACCTGCGAACAATCCGCCACTCCACAAACGAGTGGGATACTAGGCCTACACCGCATTACCCAGATAATTGCCGGATATTTCTTATCATATATGCTTATTATTGCCAATTAATTGAATTATTATGTATGTTCGATCGACATCGTATAGGATTGCAGCGACAAAAGCACATATTTTAATATTTTGTAACAAGTGTTGTATGTTATGAATGAAAATAAACATATTATCTAATAATAGTAAATAAATGTTGTTTCTATTCAAATAGTGGTATTTTAAAATTCTTCACCATCACTCATCATTTAAATTATATGATAGGCCATAAGCCAAGCTTGCCACCCAGCAATATTTAAGTTACCACCCGGTAAACAATTCTTTCACTTTATAATATTTAAAAAAAATAATAAAATCATAACATTGTCATTATTTCTTATTTTTAGTGGGAATCTTTGAAAAGACTAGTGTAAGTTAATAGTGAAAAAGCCATCTTTACTTAAGAAATTACAATTAAATAAATTGCATATGAAATTCATTTGATAAATTTCATATGAAATTCATCACATATGAAACGTAATGAAGTGCCTCCATAGCTAGGCCTAAATTTAACAATCACCTCAAAATAATTGCCCCCCATCCCTCATGGTTTGACAGCAAGCTGTCGAGATTTGACTCACTCAGCAATAGCTTGGAAATAACCACTGACAATTTATTTCTGGATATAACAGTAGGCCTACTAGTTACTTTTAAATAATATTATGCATTATGGCTCTACTTTAAAAAATAAAAACTGTTGGAGATTAGTATTTTAACAATGAAGGCCCTATGTAAAGTAACAATAAAGTTAAATACAGGTTTCAAGGAAGCAGGAAGAAACTTTATTATTAGGATAATAGCAAAATTGGATTTTGGTTCACACAGAGAGAAAAAGAAATTAGGAAATGAATAACGGGAACGTAAGAAGCCTTGATTCGTTACTAGTATTTCCACTGCAAATGCAACAAGGAAAAGGCTTGGGAAAGGGTGCTCAACCTATCTTGGGTATGTACCGTAAAGCGATCCAGTCTGCCTGGGCTTGTCATTGATATTGTCATTTTCATTGTCGCTGATGGGTACAGTTGCTTTACAGTACACACCCCATCTAGGAAAAAGCAACAAGCCAGTAACACATTTCATGGCAACGGTGACTTCTATGCCTGATCTCCCTAAACATCTATACTTTTGGTTCCAAGCGAGCTTTTCCTTGGTTTCATGCATTCACATTGCACGCAACTCGGACCTCTGACATCCGAGTTGCGTGCCCCTCACAAAGGACACCCAGCCTACTTTTACCATGCTTGGGATTATCATCCTCAAGATGGCTAGTGCAGTGTTCCACTGTAGCAGGGCTGGGTTGAAGATAGGGAGAATCCTCATCAGTGGAATCTAGGGAAGAAAGCAATACATACATATCAGAAGTTACTGCTAAGTTAGAAGAAATTATCTTTGAATTCATAAAGGTGTTTACGACCCATTATTTGGAGCAATGTAACACAACTGTAAACAATTAGGCCTAGGTTATAAGTTTGGAGAAACACTAAACAAATCTATACATCTTATTTGCGTTGCTTTAAACGCAAGTTAGTTAATTTTTTTTTTTTGCAGCATATTAGGCCACTCACAATATTATACTGTGCCAATTCTAATTATGTTGTTACATCTTCTGGAACAAAGTAGGGTATAGAGCCCAACTCATTCCCCCCCCCCCCCCCCCCCCCATTTGATTTCACTCCTACACACCTGAATTATGTTTATATTTTTTTTTCAATTAATTTCGAGCAGACCTACTACCATCTTGACCTTGTATCCAACTTTTACTTTGGTCTGGATTGGAGGAGCAGCGTAGGCCTACTACTCCATTTCTTGGTCTTGGTAAGTAAGTAAATAAATTTATTAAGTAAAAAAAATATGTAATTTTCATTAGCAGTTCTAAAATTATCCTTACAGGTGTGACTGGATTTTTGTCCAGTAGTGTTAAGCTTGTTGGAAATAAATGTTTAGATATTTTGCTTTTAAATGGGAGCCCTAGTTAGCTTTAACATACCATCCCCATCTTCAAGTAGGAAGGGTGTCCCTGTGAGGCCAGCGAATGAAGCCAGAGCTGAGGCCGGCTAGGCCACAACATCAGCCGCAGAAGAGCGTCAGTTTTCGCCAAGAGTCAAACTTAATTCCTTTCCTTGAAGATCAGGCATAGATGGTCCACCACCGGTTGCCATTCGGTGCTGCATTAGAGTTGACGGTTGCTTTTTGCTACTGGCTTTTAACTTGTCCCAAGCTTTTTTTAATTGGGCTATGGTCCTCTAGGAAAAAAATAACCACCATTATTAAATTAGTAATTTATCAAATGATTTCAGAAATCCTAAAGCCTATTTTAAGCTTATTTTATTTATCTAGACTGTTGGTTTGCACTCAGGAAGTAAGGCCTACAGATGTGGGCTAAGAGCATATCTAGAGCTAATCATAAGTTCACAGTCTAGAATTACACCAGGCTGTAGTAGGCTACGTTTTTGGTATAATCCCGGATATGCAGCATAAGCCTAGACCCTACCATGACTGTAGGCTAGGCCCAGTCTGTAAGAATTATCTCAGGCTAATGCCTGCCATGGGATATGTAGCCCAGGCCTAGGGCCTACCTAGTCCTAGTCCTAGTCCTGGTGGTTTGGTGTAGGCCTAGCCTAGGCTGTAGGTGTAAACTCATGTCTCGCCTACAGTAAGGTTTAGGTTTAGATCATTGACAATATGCAAATGTTAGTTGGCGGTGTCATAAAGACCGATGTAGGCAGGCCTAGACCATGATACAATGATATTACTGTGTGGGCTAGGTATGACATTGCGCAGATGCTCGCGGCAGCCGGCCCGCTCGTGACGTCACGTGGATACAAGAATCGCCCAGCGCACGAGTCAAGTGCACGCATTCAGGGCTCCGCTCTGAGTTATTGACAGGGGTAATCAATGTATACTGTCTCTGTTCTTAACTAAACACTCATATTTCAAATCCTCGCACTTTGTTTGTGGTTGCCGTCTTGGTGACAACTTATAATCTTCTTCAGATATCAGTAATATTGCCACAACAGAACTATTACATTGCATTTTCTTGATACCGATATAAATAACTCACTTCCGTAAATAAACACGCACACAAAACTACTCTCAGACTCTCAGTTATGTTCGCTCGATCCTTGTTAGTTCGAAACCTTTTTACGATAGCATTATTCTCGCCAAGTCATCATAAATTTATTACGATTGCTTACTTCCACAAATGTTTATAACTTTTCTCGCTGGCCGTATCTGGACCTCTCAGTAGTGTGTCGTCTTCTTCCAATGTGCAAGGAGTCGTGTCCAAAAGTCTCGTTGAGTGTAAATACTACAAAGATATTGAGAACTGTTGTCAGTGTGTTTGATTTGAGTGTTTTAAAAGTAGAATTTTCTACCCAAAGTGCTTAGTTCCGGAAGAACATAAAAAAGTAATTAACTTTTATAAAAGTGTTATTTTAGACGTACTTTGTCAATTAGAAGTTCCGATATTATAATATGAACGTTTTTTTATAGATATTAATAAGTGTGACGTGATGTGATACTATTTGCATATTTTGACCTACACAGTTGGTTCTCCACGTTTGTACAGCGTTAACTATTAGGAAGCAACTGTTTATTCGTATGTTTCGTTCGTAAAAGCTTTTTATATATTTTTTAAATACATTATTATGTAGTAATGTACTCTACAGTTAAAAATACTAATAATGATGATGGTGTGGTGAGTGGATGTAACAACAGAAGCACTACCAAACAAAGCGATTTACAGAGTGCCGACGGATAAATACAATTTATTTTTTTAGATCCCCTAATTATAAAGGATTGTGCTTAATTTGGGTTCGACTTTGTAAAGGGTCTGACAAATTCAATCGAAAGAATTGTAGAATTTGTTGATTGTTCTGAACATTTTTAACTCTCTGATTTTCATTGGGATTTAAAACACAAGTTGTTGGGTTATTCACCAAAAAAATCACGAAAAGTCAAACCAGGATGCGTCTCAAAACAAATGTCGGCTTCGCAAATTGCCACGGAGGTACAAGGCTCGATACCCAAAGTAGAAAGAAAACTATAACATAGAGTAGTCGAGTCTTCACCACGGTAAGTCAAATATATCAGAATAATATTGTTACTGACTGCCATATACGAACATCTCCATAAAGGCATAAAGGCACCCACATAAGGCATTCTCCAAATATATTCACGTTATTATTTTGTATTGCAGAACAGTAAGCTACAGCTATAGGCCTAGTCATAGCAATGCCGTCATCTCATCTGGTTCAATAAAATTTCAATGATGTTATTGTTATTTTTAATTTATTGGCATATTCAATGTAATTTAAAACTTACAACTGATTCGCGTTATCAGGTCTTGATGAACATCACCTCCAAACACCTAATATTATTTACACGTAATATCTAGAAGGAAAAACCACCGTATTTGAATTTGCATTTACGCTCGTATTTAAAGCCAGCACGCAATCACATTATAATTCGTATTTGAACTGTTTACAAATGAAATGTACCGACTTTATATTTGTATTGCATGTGATGTGACGTTATACTGTACAGTGTATGGAACGGCATTATTATGTGCATGTGCTACGTTTATATGGGCCTAACCATGCCTCCTTACCACAATTTTAGGTATCGATATCGGGATCGCAAGTCGGAAATCGTAACAAAGCTAACTTCCATGGTTCTTATGGCACTGTTCACAACTAAATCGTAACGTCGCAATTGATTGTAATGGGAAATTGTACGATTGCAATCACGTAACCGATTACGATCACGATGCCAAAAATTGTGGCTGGGGCTCTAGTCCAGTACCGTACTGGAATCTTGGTCCATGTAAGCATTATATAATAATACGCAATATTATAAAATGGTACGAATCATAACTGACGTAATCGAATTAGGCGTAACTCTGGGTACGAATAAAATGACAATGCTAAAGCAAAATAATTCCAGCTAAAATGTGTTTGGTGTAACTATATATTTACCTACAAAATGCGTATTGTGTGTTTAATGTTGCTGTAACGGTTTTATCACGTTCACATGACACATAATCACGCAACGATGTGTTTATCGGTCATGTCTTCATGTTATACCACTGTACGCCTAATATTATAGTAGTTTCTACTGAGCTAATATTTCTATCCATTTATATAATGCATTGTTAGTAATCATATAACAAACACCTTCAAATACGACTTTAATTTTGATTATAGATATTTAATCAGTGGAGGAGAGTAGCATTTTAACACGCGCGAAGCGGCAGCCGGCCTGCGATCTTGTATCCACGTGACGCTATGCGCGGGCCGGACGAGATCGGGCGCGCGGGAGTGCCAGACCTAGGATATCCTTAGACCATGGGCCTAGACCTCCCTGGTGTCAGACCATTGGGTTGGGTGTCCTTTTAGGTTATGTTATTCCGAACCGGTCGTAAGTCTAGGTAGGCCTACTATATTACTGAAGATTTTAGATGTTCCAATGATATTCATCGGTGCAACGAAATCTAGGCGGAACATATATAGATGAAACATAGATATTAGGCCTATAATAATAAGGATAGGCTAGGCCTAGTAGGCTAGAGCTAGGATGACTTACCTGCGCGCATTTGCATACAAGCTGGAAAATACTCGTTATTTTAATCCAGGCTTCTTTTTTCTGGTGTAACGAATTGTGTTGGTTTTCCTGTTTTCTTTTAAAGAAGCATATAGAACCAGTATTTATTTTAAAATATCCTTTTCTCTCTGTGTGAACGAAACGCAGGTTGTTGGCTGCCATGTTTGTTGTTTTTGAAGCAACAGCTGTTAACACAGCCTTTCACCTTCTTATTTCCTGACGTTTGTAAGGCTGTGCGTGGTGAAAATAGACATAGACATGGTGGAAATAGACGAATCTGCGGTGGAAATAAACACATCTCTAGAAGAGCCGATAAAGAAGTTTCCATAGCCGATAAAGACGTTTCCCTAGCCGATAAAGACGTTCCCCTAGCTGGGTAATTGTTGGGAATCGTCTCTGCATTGCATTTCAAAAATTTTTCTAGGTAACCCCCAGGGGTGACCTAGGGGATACCCAGGTGGGGGTCTGTTGGGGAGCTGTTAGGTGAGCGACTATGCATCCGGGCCTTAGTCGTTTGAGGAAAAGTTTTTAGGTCTTATGGCGTTTCTACGCAACGCCGCACACAACATTTCGTGGACATAGAAAAAATTTCAGTAAAATATATTTTTATACTGAATGGAGCACACTTTTGACACTTATAAAATCGAAGCATAGGTTTTATACCGAGTGGCGTTTCGACGATACGGTGTTTCGACGCTCTGACCCCGACCCTCAGGCATCTCGGTTTCAATCACTTTAAATAGCTCTAATGCGCGAAATTGCTTCCCATCCAGATGATGAATAATTTTTTTTATTTTCATAAGGTCCAACATACATAGGACTTCTGCATTTGACCACATATTATTACGCTTCGACATTTTTATCACTCGGCACACACGCACACGTCAAGTCGACCGTCAACACTCAACAACAACTATAACCTCAATTCACACCGCTAGCTATAATACAACTAGTAAAGAATCAATTTGGGATCCAGTCTACGTGGCGGTGCGGTGTTTACATGACAGTTTTGAAAACTAATTTTCAAGTCAACCCAGTTTCAAATCAGGGTTGACTCGACTCGACTCAAAACCGTTTATATAGAAGTTTGAAAACTAAAAACGATTTCAAAACGGTTTCAAACATGCATGTAAGAATGGTGTTTTCAACACGATCCGCCACAGTTAAATGTATTTTTTGCCTCTAATACGTATCAGATCGCGTTTAATTTAGTATATTTGTGACCGGACAAATAGTTACATCACTTTTTATGACTGTGATGTTACTGTGTTTCAGAAACATATTTGGAGTAACTTTTGTCTCACTTTGCCAATACTCATCAGATTGCCATAAATGAACATATTCGTGACCGGAAAACTATTTATAAAAATAAAGCTATCTCACATTTTACTACCATTTTGTTTCCGAAAAATATTTTACAGTAACTATGGTGTTACTTTGTAACTTTTCGAATGTTTTTGCCACAAAACTAGACACCTTAAATCCACATCGAGGCTTGTGAATGGTCCAAATTTCAAGTTGATCGACTTTCCGTTCGACCGCTATCGACAGACATAAAAAAAAAACAGAACAAAGTGCCATAAAGGTATAATGGAGACGCTCGCTTCGCTCGCTCAATTATCATGACCACATCGACAATGCGATATAAAGCTTAAGAAAATATAAAACCTACTTATTAAAACGAAGGCCAGTGTAGGGCACAGTGCCCTCTTTAGCCAGATGATTGTTGAATGATAATGAGGAAAGGAGGTGGGGAAGCCTGGTACCAGCACGTAGCCTACTCCGGTTGAAAAGTACCAAGGGGACCATTGGCTTTACGTCCCATCCGAAAAGACAGTGTAACTTTAAACAGTCATAGGTTCCTCCACTAACCTGGACTGCCGAGCAGTTGACGAGAAGAACGAAGCTGTTACGCAAGCTTTCGAACCCTAAAATCTGCTCTAACCAACGGTAACCAGTGTTTCGGAGTAGAGTGGTCACCCATCCTGCTCCTGACCTAGCCCGAGTTTGCTTAACTTTGGTGTTCGTATGGTGGGAACCGGCTAAGCGACCGCGGCTAAAATGTTGGAGAATATACATAAACGTGCATCATCCCCCAAGAAGTGAAAACCACTAAAATGGACCCTGCCAACCCCAAACACTTACTTGTGTGATCCTGGCCGAGGACTCTTGATAGTTACGCTCGACGTGAATCATAGGGAAGCCTTTCAACTCAGTCCAGGTCTTCATCATGGCCGGGAGATCGAAAACGTTATGTCCACTTGGGTTGTCTTTCTTCAACTGCTCCATCATGTGTGAGAACAGGATATCAGGCGTGCCCGTACTGAAGCTCCTGTCAGACAAACTACACATTAAGAGGGGGAGATACTCTTGGTATAATAGACAGGTAACATGTGTGAGAACAGGATATCAGGCGTGCCCGTGCTGTAGCTCTTGTCAGACAAACTACACATTAAGAGATAGAGAAACTCTTGGTATAATAGACAGGTAACATGTGTGAGAACAGGATATCAGGCGTGCCCGTGCTGTAGCTCCTGTCAGACAAACTACACATTAAGAGAGAGAGATACTCTTGGTATAATAGACAGGTAACATGTGTGAGAACAGGATATCAGGCGTGCCCGTGCTGTAGCTCCTGTCAGACAAACTACACATTAAGAGAGAGAGATACTCTTGGTATAATAGACAGGTAACATGTGTGAGAACAGGATATCAGGCGTGCTCGTGCTGTAGCTCCTGTCAGACAAACTACACATTAAGAGAGAGAGATACTCTTGGTATAAAACCCACGTGTAGTGACTTAATACATTATCAGGACACAACACTCATATTATAAGCATACACCAAATAAGATATTCAATAATATAATTGATTTTATAGTTTGTGTTTTAAGGACATACTCGACAACTATAGTTCATATGACGTCTAGGGGCGATTGGAAGAATAGGACAAGTAGGACGTAAAGGGGAGGGAAAGGGAAGGACGTGGACCACTTTTCGTCTGGCTTCTCCCCCTCGAGCTTCCAGCAGGGCGATTCTGTTTGGGCGATGATAAGTTTATCAGCGGTTTTGGTCGTTACTGAAGTCGAATGCAAGGCGGTGATCGGCTCATCGCCTTCTTCTAACAACCGAAACCGGTGACAAACTTATGGTTGTCCATTCAGTATCGCCCTGCATGTTACGGTGGCTCTACCAGAAGCATACGCTTCCACCGACATTCAGAATCACTATAAGAGCAAAAAACCGGCCCACTACGATAAGGCAGCCTATGGGCAGGCTATTCAATATAAGGAGTTTTTGAAAGTATTAAACACAGTTGGTAAATGCTTAGATATTTAAATAGATGGTACATTATTTACCTGTCTTCCAGATAGTTCCTCAGTCCTTTCTGGAATGTTTTACTCGACACCATGTGTTCCATCATACGCAGGACACTTGCAGCTGAAAACATGGGCGAGTTCAGGACTTCGACATTAACTACACTTGGCAAATAATAAACAATAGATGATGTTAAGAATTTTAATTACGGTCTTCGAAATCGTCAAACAACAATAGCAACTAGTTTTCAAATGTTATGTCAATGTGCATTTTGTAACTGTTGTGCATTGTTGTCACTGCCGATTTAGAAGGAACTCCGTCTAAGGATCCTAGATCAAATTCTGAAAATCTTTATGTACTAACACACGGTGTCTATAAGGCACCGTGTGTTGGCACATACAGGATACAGCGCTATATGTGGCCAAATTTAGCAACTAACTGGTGAAGATTTTATTCTGCGGTTGAAAATAAAGCTGGATATTGTTGTGATAATCTTGATTTTAATTTGTTTGTTTTTTTCTTGTTGATGTTGTTTTGTTTTGATTTGTTTGTGTTTTTATTTTTTTGTTTTGTTTGTGTTTGTTGTGTGTACTTTGTTGTTTGTACCTCTAAAACGTGTCCTGATTAAAAAAGCGGTTTGCTTTTTTAAGATTTACTGATGGGATTTATAATCTGCCCAAAACTTTTAAAAGCTGTATTTGGGACCGAGCTTACAATCTCCTAATAAGAAAGTAATTTGGTGCAATTAAGCTATTTGGAGGATTTCAAGGGTGTTGATTGGTCGTTGCCATGGAGACAACAAGCTGTTCGACGAATAAGTAGTTATTGGGCCATTGTAGGACTGGACCTTAATTAAACAATTTTCACAAATCGCCATTATCGACGTAGGAAGAACGACGCTGCTTCATCAGGTTGTTGCGCGACATTTCCACCTTGAGCGCTTCATTCGCTTTCACTAGCGTCCTCAGTGGCCAAACTCGTTGCCTAAGTATATATTTTATAGTGACACGACTTCTCCAACTTGGCCTTGTCCTTCCTTGCTGTGCTCCCCTTGCTGTGCCCCCTTGCTGTGCCCCCCTTGCTGTGCCCCCTTGCTGTGCCCCCCTTTGCTGTGCCCCCCTTGCTGTGCCCCCTTGAGACGAGCCCCCTGAGGTGCAATGGATCACGCGTCTCACATCTGCGGTTTTTGAGATTTTGATGTACTTCAGTACATTCGAAATAGTCGGCCTAATCGCGGGTCCAGCTTGCTGACACTAGTGTGTAATCTTTGCTGACAAGACACAAGGTCACGCCCTAGATATGAGATTCCTATTGCAAGCCATGAGCAAGAAAGCATTCTCGATCAGCAACTCTTACACCGCTACATGCAGAATTTTTAGATTACTTTCAAAATGCGTAGAATGTTATCTCCCATAAACGTTGTCGAATAAGTATCCCGATAAAAAATTATTTTAGTAGCTAGAGCGAGATAAATGGTTTTCACCTATGCCTCACATGCTAAGGTCATATGAGAGCTTCGTAAACTCACCGCAGCGCTGATAGAGAACCAGCTGGTTTTATAATTTCTAATATGGATTCAATTTCATCACTTCTTGGCTTAGGAATAAGTAAACGGTCACTTTGGAGCCGTCCTAGCAACGAAGCACTCAATAAATTCAAAGTTTGTTCTGAATCGGCATTGTTGATTCTGGCATTTATCCGCAGGTGTTCGCTTACTCGCCGATGGTGCTCGGAGCCTTCAGGGTTGATTTAGTCATTTTCATCTTAAGTCCCTCACTGAAAAGCAGTCTTGATACTGAGTGGGAAGACTCAAATTTATTTATGTTTTTATTTAATTGTAACCATTGATCAATTTGACATTGGACCTACCTTTAAAGCAGCCATAGCGTCGAACACTGAAGCAATAGCTGATGGGCTCTGTATTCTGTTGTCAGTCATTGGACTTACCCTTATAGTAGCTGATGGCGTCGAACACTGAAGCAATAGCTGATGGGCTCTGTATTCTGTTGTCAGTCATTGGACTTACCCTTATAGTAGCTGATGGCGTCGAACACTGAAGCAATAGCTGATGGGCTCTGTATTCTGTTGTCAGTCATTGGACTTACCCTTATAGTAGCTGATGGCGTCGAACACTGAAGCAATAGCTGATGGGCTCTGTATTCTGTTGTCAGTCATTGGACTTACCCTTATAGTAGCTGATGGCGTCGAACACTGAAGCAATAGCTGATGGGCTCTGTATTCTGTTGTCAGTCATTGGACCTACCTTTATAGCAGCCATAGCGTCGAACACTGAAGCAATAGCTGATGGGCTCTGCGTTCTGTTGTCAGTCATTGGACTTACCCTTAAGGTAGCTGATGGCGTCGATCACTGAAGCAATAGCTGATGGGCTCTGTATTCTGTTGTCAGTCATTTGACTTACCCTTAAGGTAGCTGATAGCGTCGAACACTGAAGCAATAGCTGATGGGCTCTGTATTCTGTTGTCAGTCATTGGACTTACCCTTAAGGTAGCTGATAGCGTCGAACACTGAAGCAATAGCTGATGGGCTCTGTATTCTGTTGTCAGTCATTGGACTTACCCTTAGAGTAGCTGATGGCGTCGAACACTGAAGCAATAGCTGATGGGCTCTGTATTCTGTTGTCAGTCATTGGACCTACCTTTATAGCAGCCATAGCGTCTAACACTGAAGCAATAGCTGATGGGCTCTGTATTCTGCTGTCAGTCATTGGACCTACCTTTATAGCAGCCATAGCGTCGAACACTGAAGCAATAGCTGATGGGCTCTGTATTCTGCTGTCAGTCATTGGACCTACCTTTATAGCAGCCATAGCGTCGAACACTGAAGCAATAGCTGATGGGCTCTGTATTCTGCTGTCAGTCATTGGACTTACCCTTAGAGTAGCTGATGGCGTCGAACACTGAAGCAATAGCTGATGGACTCTGTATGCTGTTGTCAGTCATTGGACTTACCCTTAAGGTAGCTGATGGCGTCGAACACTGAAGCAATAGCTGATGGGCTCTGTATGCTGTTGTCAGTCATTGGACTTACCCTTATAGTAGCTGATGGCGTCGAACACTGAAGCAATAGCTGATGGGCTCTGTATTCTGTTGTCAGTCATTGGACTTACCCTTATAGTAGCTGATGGCGTCGAACACTGCAGCAATAGCTGATGGGCTCTGTATGCTGTTGTCAGTCATGGCGCGGGTTGAAGTGGAGTCGTCCAGTCCCAAGGCCAACTGAAGGTTCGTCACAACGAACTGCTCTTCTAAACGCCACGTTTTCTCCACCTACGACAAGCCACGGCTCCTTTACTGAGAGTTATACTAAACAAAGATGCAAAACAAAAAAACAAAAAAAAAACGGTCAAGCCCAAAACGTAAAAGATCATCCGTAACAAACCAAAAAGGGCACACTAACAAATAACCATTTCAAAAGAGACTCAACATTTACAGTAGTGATATCCAATATAGTGGTGAAGTCCATTGTTTTGTGAACACTAGGAAAACGCTCTGTTTGTCGCGTTGATAAGCGAGCGCGTCCATATCTACGAACTTTCTGTCGAAAAGATCTCAAAGCTATTAAATCAACAATTAACAATAATTCAAGAATGCGCATAAAAAACATTTTTCTAATTTCCATAGCTATTTTGCTTCCCGATATTGTTGAATGCAGTGCAATGAGCGTTGCTAAGAATTTTCGTTGTTATTCTGTCTACTGTTTTCGCCGCGGTCCGCCACCGTTACAAACAGTTATTAACAGCATTTGAAATGTAATTTCTACCTCTAATACGTATCAGATTGCGTTTACATTCATATATTCGTGACCGGACAAAAATTTACTATCAGATAGCCACCTCACATTTTGCTGTTACTGTGTTTCAGAAATATATTTTCGAGTAACTTTTGTGTAACTCTGTCAATATTTATCAGATCGCTATTAAATTAACATATTCGTAACCGGAAAAAACCATAGAAAAATACGACTTTCTCACATTTTGCCGCCATTTTGTTTCAGAAAAAATGCAGTAACTATGGTGTATCTTTGTAACTTTTCCAACGATTTAGCCTCAAAACTATACACCTTTAATCCACATCGAGGCTTGTGGATGGTCACAATTTCAAGTTGATCGGATTTTCCGTTCGACCGCTATCGACAGACATAAAATAAATAAAAAAAAAAAAAAAACAGAAAGAAGTGCCATAAGAGTCTAGTGGAGACACTCGCTTCGCTCGCTTAAATATATATGAATATAGTTACTAGGAAAACGCTCTGTTTGACGCGTTGATAAGCGAGCGCGTCCATATCTAGTATCTACCAACGTTCTGGCGAAAAGATCTCAAAGCTAATAAAAACAACAATTAACAACAATTCAAGAATGCACATTGCAAAAATTTTTCTAATTCCCATAGCTATTATATCTGCCTCTAATACGTATCCGATCACCTCTAAATTAGTATATTCGTGACCGGATGAAAATGTACTACAAGATAGCCACCTCACATTTTGCTGTTACTGTTTTTCAGAAAAATATTTTCGAGTAACTTTTGTGTAACTTTGCCAATATTCATTAGATAGCCATTAAATGAACATATTCGTGACCGGAAAAAGCTTTAAAAAAAAATGTCTATCTCACATTTTGCCGCCACTTTGTTTCAGAAAAATATTTTGCAGTAACTATGGTGTAACTTTGTAACTTTTCAAACGATTTTGCCTCAAAACTATACACCTTCAATCCACATCGAGGCTTGTAGATGGTCCAAATTTCAAGTTGATCGGACTTTCCGTTCGACCGCTATCGACGGACATAAAAAAAAAAAAAAAAAAAAAAAAAACAGAACGAAGTGCCATAAGAGTCAAGTGGAAACGCTCGCTTCGCTCGCTTAATTAATGAAATAAACAAATACATACGTTTATTTTACTTAATTAATAATAAATACAAACTAGGAAAACGCTCTGTTTGCCGCGTTGATAAGCGAGCGCGTCAATATCTACGAACTTTCTGTCGAAAAGATTTCAATGCTAATACAAACAACAATTAACAACAATTCAAGAATGCGCATTGCAAAAATGTTTCTAATTTCCATAGCTATTATACTTCCCGACATTGTTGGATGCAGTGCAATATGCGTTGCTAAGAATTTTCGCTGTCATGTTTTCGCCGCGGTCCGCCACCGTTACTAACAGTTATTGACAGCAATAGAAATGTAATTTCTGCCTCTAATATGTATCCAATCGCGTTTACATTAGTATATTCGTGACCGGACAAAAAGTTACTATAAGATAGCCACCTCACAGTTTGCTGTTACTGTGTTTCAGAAATATATTTTCGAGTAACTTTTGTGTAACTTTGCCAATATTTATCAGATCGCCATAACATGAACATATTCGTGATCGGAAAAAGCTATAAAAAATTATGGCTATCTCACATTTTGCCGCCATTTTGTTTCAGAAAAATATTTTGCAGTAACTATGGTGTAACTTTGTAACTTTTCGAACAATTTTGCCTCAAAACTATACACCTTCAATCCACATCGAGGCTTGTGGATGGTCCAAATTTCAAGTTGATCGGACTTTCCGTTCGACCGCTATCGACGGACATAAAAAAAAAACAAAAACAAACAAACAAAAAAAACAAAAACAGAACGAAGTGCCATTAGAGTCTCGTGGAGACGCATCCACATTCATCCACGAGACTCTTATGGCACTTCGTTCTGTTTTTTTTTGTTGTTTTTTTTTATGACCGTCGATAGCGGTCAAACAAAAAGTGACGGTAAGTGACGGTAAGGAAATTTGGTATAATATTGTAATGTCCGGCGTGGGACTTGTCCATTTGTCACATTCATTTTCTCTTATTACGTGATTTACGCTATTTGATTCAAGACATGATGAAGCAATCTCATAACATTTTCTGTTTTGTGTTTGTACTGCTCGCAATTAGGTTAACGCTGAGGTTGCTATTGTGTCGCCATCAGTCTAGGGCAACTACAATAACATTTATTTACTGACACATGCATAATAATCATAATAATAGTTTGGTTATTTTGCTGTGTCAGGTGTTGTCCAGGAGGCTCAGGCTTGATTGTAGACGATTGATTGTTGATTGTTGATAGCTTTGGGTCTTGGGATTGTTTGGTGACATACGTCATGTGTTGGAGAAAATGCCAGAGAGAGGGGATAGCAGGGGGAGTATATAAGTTGGGCACGTGGCTTGAACGGGGGTCGAACTGATCGGAGTGTCGAGGGAAGATGGTCGAGCACCAGTGAGCACGTCGTAGCTACGAGGGTCAGCGTAGAAGAGCTGTAGGACGGCGGGTCGAGGAAGCTGCATTGGAGACTCGAACGTGGGAATGTCCGTCGACAGGCAGGCTACGGAATGACCAGGTACAGCTGACGAGGTGCGGGAACGAGATGGTATTGTGTAGTCTTACGTATATAGCCTAAGCAGGGTCGCCATATCATTGCCAGGGTTAGGACAAAAGTGTTTCAATAATTAAATTACGGTTCCTTATTGTTGTTTGAACCAAGTCTAGTAATTTCGCATCCCGAAATCCTAACGTCCTCAGACATTGCATCGATCCCAATTGTACAAATTCACTAGAATAGAGAGTTGCGTCCCCAGCAAGCTCTATCCATAGATTCCATGCTCTACCAGTGAATCCTGGTACACAACAAAGTTGGTAGAGGCGCCGTTTTTTAAAACTTTGTTTTAATATATTTTCAGTGTCTGACGATGTTAGTTTGGATTTCATTGGTTTCATTGTGTGTTTTTTTTTTTCTTTTACATTGGTTGTTGGATTTGGCGAACCTGTGTAGGTGTGTAGGCACTGTTGTGTATTTAAAGTTTATGATGTTTGACATGATGGCGGCGGCGATGCCTGTGTCTGTGGCGCCCATGGAATCCTGGTACACAACAATATCTCACGTTTTGCCGCCATTTTGTTTGAGCATAACTATTTCGAGTAATGGCGGGTTCCCATGCTCTAACGACGGACGCTGGCGTCGGACGTTAGCCAACCGTAGCCCGTGGAATTCTGGACAAGCGTCGAGGGGCGGTGGCCGCGATTGTTGTAAATGGCTACAGTTAGCTCACGTCAGACGTAAAAGCATGAGAAACTGCTATAACTCCTTTTTAATTTTGTAACTTCTTGGCCCATTTTGCCACACATCTAATGGTGTTCAGTCCACATCGAAGCTTGTGGATGGCCACAATTCTAAGTGATTAGACTCCCTGTTCAACCGCTACCGCGAGACATAAAAACACTGAAACGAGTACCATAAAAGTAGAATGCAGACACTCGCTTAACAATACTCACTTGAGCGGTCCCAAAAAACTGGAAGTAGGTGGCAAACCCCTCATTGATCCACACAGAAGACCACCAGTGGAGAGTGACCAGGTTCCCGAACCACTGGTGGGCGTACTCGTGAGTTATGGTCCCCACTATTCCCTGCTTATCGCTCGTCGTTGTCTTTCCTTCCTCGAGCAGAAGCACCACCTCCCTGGCGACAAACACGCAAGTGTGACCTTCACATCGCTCGTCGTTGTCTTTCCTTCCTCGAGCAGAAGCCTCCCCTCCCTGGCGACAAACACGCAAGTGTGACCTTCACATCGCTCGTCGTTGTCTTTCCTTCCTCGAGCAGAAGCCTCCGCTCCCTGGCGACAAACACGCAAGTGTGACCTTCACATCGCTCGTCGTTGTCTTTCCTTCCTCGAGCAGAAGCCTCCCCTCCCTGGCGACAAACACGCAAGTGTGACCTTCACATTGCTCGTCGTTGTCTTTCCTTCCTCAAGCAGAAGCCTCCCCTCCCTGGCGACAAACACGCAAGTGTAACCTGCACATAGCTCGTCGTTGTCTTTCCTTCCTCGAGCAGAAGCCTCCCCTCCCTGGCGACAAACACGCAAGTGTGACCTTCACATCGCTCGTCGTTGTCTTTCCTGCCTCGAGCAGAAGCCTCTCCTCCCTGGGGACAAACACGCAAGTGTGACCTTCACATTGCTCGTTGTTGTCTTTCCTTCCTCGAGCAGAAGCCTCCCCTCCCTGGCGACAAACACGCAAGTGTGACCTTCACATACCTCGTTAGTGGTCACGGCTGACACGAAGATATGGGTGGTCAATAATCGAGTAACACTGATATATTATATTGCGGTTAACACCACGAGCTATGCCGGCGGAAGCGTATGCTTCTGTTAGGGCCACCCTAGCCGGACAGGTCGAGGGGGAGAATCAAGGCAATAATAATGATGATGATATTTGGGTTTAACGTCCCATATTTTTGCCACTTGGCTAATCAAGATGATTAGTAGGTGACTTATGAGGATGACAACACGCCACATGTCCGAATCAGATCCATTACACATAGCGAAGGTCATCATAAGGGGAGCCCAGTTAGGGTAAGCAGTGCCTGGTGGGAGGAGAAAACTGCAGTATGGCATGGCGGAAAGCCACAGGGTCTACTTTTGACTACTCTTACGACTAGCAGGGACACTCTGGGCAGGAAAGGCAGTCCACGTCCTACCTTCTCCGTGTCCATCCCTTTTACATACCACCAGTGAAGGTTAAGTTATACCTGTAGATCACCAGGCCCCAGTTTTCCATCGCACCGGCCTCAAACTGCGTCATGGCCACTTCGTCCATCTTGGGGAGAGTGAACTTGATGGCCGTGAACCCCTCGAGCCACGCCAGGAGTGGAGGGCTGATCTTCAGAGAGTAGTGAGCTAGGTCGATGAGCGGAGGTTGGGCGAATATCCTCAGGTTGGCTCCCTCGTCGCTCAGGTTGGCGAAGTCGGACACTACGAAGGCCAGGTTGTACGTGGACATGGGCGGTGTCTCTTGGAACGTGTCCCAGTACCGTCCGACACCGGCGGGGGTGGCCAAGCTATGGGGGAACATCAGCACACAGATGACATCCAGTGTGTAACACAATGAAGGCCAGGTTGTACGTGGACATGGGCGGTGTCTCTTGGAACGTGTCCCAGTACCGACCGACGCCGGCCAAGCTGTGGGGGAACATCAGCACACAGATGACATCCAGTGTGTAACACTATGAAGGCCAGGTTGTACGTGGACATGGGCGGTGTCTCTTGGAATGTGTCCCAGTACCGTCCGACGCCGGCGGGGGTGGCCAAGCTGTGAGGGAACATCAGCACACAGATAACATCCAGTGTGTAACACTATGAAGACCAGGTTGTACGTGCAAGCTGTGGGGGAACATCAGCACACAGATGACATCCAGTGTGTAACACTATGAAGGCCAGGTTGTACGTGGACATGAGCGGTGTCTCTTGGAACGTGTCCCAGTACCGTCCGACGCCGGCCAAGCTGTGGGGGAACATCAGCACACAGATGACATCCAGTGTGTAACACTATGAAGGCCAGGTTGTACGTGGACATGGGCGGTGTCTCTTGGAACGTGTCCCAGTACCGTCCGACGCCGGCCAAGCTGTGGGGGAACATCAGCACACAGATAACATCCAGTGTGTAACACTATGAAGGCCAGGTTGTACGTGGACATGGGCGGTGTATCTTGGAACGTGTCCCAGTACCGTCCGACGCCGGCCAAGCTGTGGGGGAACATCAGCACACAGATGACATCCAGTGTGTAACACTATGAAGGCTAGGTTGTACGTGGACATGGGCGGTGTCTCTTGGAACGTGTCCCAGTACCGTCCGACGCCGGCCAAGCTGTGGGGGAACATCAGCACACAGATGACATCCAGTGTGTAACACTATGAAGGCCAGGTTGTACGTGGACATGGGCGGTGTCTCTTGGAACGTGTCCCAGTACCGTCCGACGCCGGCCAAGCTGTGGGGGAACATCAGCACACAGATGACATCCAGTGTGTAACACTATGAAGGCTAGGTTGTACGTGGACATGGGCGGTGTCTCTTGGAACGTGTCCCAGTACCGTCCGACGCCGGCCAAGCTGTGGGGGAACATCAGCACACAGATGACATCCAGTGTGTAACACTATGAAGGCCAGGTTGTATGTGGACATGGGCGGTGTCTCTTGGAACGTGTCCCAGTACCGTCCGACGCCGGCCAAGCTGTGGGGGAACATCAGCACACAGATGACATCCAGTGTGTAACACTATGAAGGCCAGGTTGTACGTGGACATGGGCGGTGTCTCTTGGAACGTGTCCCAGTACCGTCCGACGCCGGCCAAGCTGTGAGGGAACATCAGCACACAGATGATATCCAGTGTGTAACACTATGAAGGCCAGGTTGTACGTGGACATGGGCGGTGTCTCTTGGAACGTGTCCCAGTACCGTCCGACGCCGGCCAAGCTGTGAGGGAACATCAGCACACAGTTGACATCCAGTGTGTAACACTATGAAGGCTAGGTTGTACGTGGACATGGGCGGTGTCTCTTGGAACGTGTCCCAGTACCGTCCGACGCCGGCCAAGCTGTGGGGGAACATCAGCACACAGATGACATCCAGTGTGTAACACTATGAAGGCCAGGTTGTACGTGGACATGGGCGGTGTCTCTTGGAACGTGTCCCAGTACCGTCCGACGCCGGCCAAGCTGTGGGGGAACATCAGCACACAGATGACATCCAGTGTGTAACACTATGAAGGCCAGGTTGTACGTGGACATGGGCGGTGTCTCTTGGAACGTGTCCCAGTACCGTCCGACGCCGGCCAAGCTGTGGGAGAACATCAGCACACAGATGACATCCAGTGTGTAACACTATGAAGGACAGGTTGTACGTGGACATGGGCGGTGTCTCTTGGAACGTGTCCCAGTACCGTCCGACGCCGGCCAAGCTGTGGGGGAACATCAGCACACAGATGACATCCAGTGTGTAACACTATGAAGGCTAGGTTGTACGTGGACATGGGCGGTGTCTCTTGGAACGTGTCCCAGTACCGTCCGACGCCGGCCAAGCTGTGGGGGAACATCAGCACACAGATGACATCCAGTGTGTAACACTATGAAGGCCAGGTTGTACGGGGACATGGGCGGTGTCTCTTGGAACGTGTCTCAGTACTGTCCGACGCCGGCACACCGCCAACACACCACACCCACACACACACACACACACACACACACTTCAGACCTCGTCGCGAGCGGACGTGTTTCACGATCGCTCCCGCTTCCTGTGTTATTTCCCGTGTTGTTGTTTTATTTGCGTAGCGGTGCGGGGCAGCTCAGTCGTTTGCTGAGTCTATCCGCCCCCTGCGACTGCACGGAAAACTGTCTGTGTGTTTCTCGTTGTGCATTTTGCAATATATTGTTTTCAATTCTCTTTCACTTTTTTCTCCTCTTTCATTTGGTGTCGTTAATTTTGATGTGTTTGGGTGCTCGCAATGAGCAACCCAAGGCCTCAGGATTTTCTAAAATCCAAGGCGTTGTTGGGTGCGACAACGAAGGATGGGCGAGGCAAGCCCTCAAAAGTAACCCTGACCCGTAAAGGTCAAACCGAGCCGACTGTGCTCCCTGTTCACAGGGGGCTTAAGGTCTCGACTACCATCGGCCCTGTAGTGGATGCCTTCAGTGCACTGGCGGCACCCAGTACTGACCCCAAAAACGTTAGTGAGCTGGCTCAACCAGTCATTCGCCCCGTGACCGTCCTAGCTGTCCCCAAGATGGACAGACGCCCACAGCTCAGCCGTTCACTGTCGGACATCCCGACAGTAACAAACACTGACGAGGCTGTGAGTACAGTAGTGGCTGGTTCATCCAGCGCACAACAGTTGGCGTCAGCCTCATCGACCCCCGCAACCCAGGTGGTCCCACCAACCTTTCCACTGGGGGCTGCGTCCCCTAGCGTAACCAAGCCAACCATGGCGCAGGCCTTGCTCTCGGGGGCGGGCCAGCAGCGCCGCGGTCGCGACGGTCCGTCTGGGCCCTCCTTTGGTCCGCCGTGTCCCAAGAAGGACCAGGCAATACTGTTCCCTTCCATCGATCATGTCACCATCTCGCAGTACTTGCGGTCCCTGGCAGATCTCATTGGGGGCAAAAACATAACTTTTGCCTCCAGGTTGTCGCAGGGCCGTGTGTGCTGCTACTTAAAATCCAAGGCCTTGGTGGACTCTTTCATGCTGGACCACGGAGGTATATCGATCAAGGACCAATTTTTGTCTGCGCGCAGGCTGGTCACCCCCGCTGAGCGTTTGGTGCTGTCCAATGTTAGCCCCTACATCCCGCACCACGCCGTTGAGGCCGAGCTGACAAAACTTGTTAGGCTTGTGTCACCTATGGCATACATTACCGTGGGCTTGAAGGAGGCTGACATTGGTCACGTCTTCAGTTTTAGACGGTGATCTTTGTCGTCAAAGCTGAGAACGTCAATCTTCCCGACTCCATCGTAGTAGAACACGATGGAGAACGTAGCCGTGTCTTCCTCAGCTTTGACGACGTCAAATGCTTCAAGTGCAGGCAAACTGGACATATTGCCAGAACATGCACTGCCAACATTGGTACCAAGGAAAGGTCTCCGGTAGAGACTGAAAGCCAAACGTCTAGAGGCGAAAACAAGAGAAAGATTCTTGTGGAATTGGGTGAGAGTGCTTCGGCCACCACTTTGACGCCAAGCGATGGGACCATCCCACCAGCTCCGGTTGCGACCGACGCAGCTTGTGCCCTGGATGCAATGGAAACTAATGATGCAGATCTTAGCCTTGACACTGGGACGCCGCACCAGCTCGAACCGGTGCTGGATGAACCGGTTTACACTCAGGTCAAGACAAAGAAAAAACCAAGGAGCAACTCTCCGGCCAAGAAGCGTCCACGTCAAGATGAAAGGGCGTCTCCTGGTGAGGCAACCATGCCCCTGGCTGCGGTGGAGCTACTTGACAGTGGGGAGGCTGGAAAGACGCTGTCCACTAGCGCTTTTCTTCAGTTCTTAGCGGACGTGAAGGGCAACGATCAGCCATTCAAGGTTGCCCGCCGTTTCACGAACGACATTACCGGGCTGGTTTTTATGCTGACATCAGTTCTTCCGGTTTTGAAAAATGATCGTGCAATAAACCAACGTTCACGACGCCTTATTGCCACTCTAAAGAAGGCACAGGCGTACTTTGACGCAACCGGAGAAGACGAGGTAATCCTATCTCGATCCACCTCTCTGGAAAGTGTCAGTTCCACTGGATTAGAGTAAAAAAAAAACTGTCACCAACATGGCGGAGACAATTTGCATCACCCTTAATGCAAGGAGCGTTCGTTGCGACTTTAAATGGAGTCAGCTGTCGACCTTCCTGGATCGCCACTTCCCCGACGTCGTCCTCCTACAGGAGACAAACACGTCCTCGTCACCACTACCCCTTCTTATCTCGAAGTACTCTTTTTATTTCAACCCCCCTGTTCAAGTGTGCTCGGGGACCATGATAGGACTTCGTAAGTCATCACCCATGGTCTTTCGAGCCCAAAATATTCTATACCCTGGCTATCTTCAGGAACTTCTCCTAGAGATTCCCACCACAGGTCGGACGCTTCACGTCCTCTCCGTTTATTTGCCACACAACCAAGCCATAGCTCTAGACATTCTGACGTGCCTTGAACGTCACATCAGCGACGTACGTGGTACCGCTGGAGTCGACGCTCAGTTCCTTGTTGGGGGGGACTTCAACTGCACGTTGGATCCCAACACTGACAGATCCGGGGGCGTCGAGCGGTATCCGCGCGTTTCCCGACTGCTCCGAAACACAGTTACGACATCAGACCTCTCCGATTTGTGGCGGGAGTTTCACCCCGGGGAGCCAGGTTTCACGTATGTGGGCAATGCCCCACTCTATTCCGCCTCTCGCATAGACAGGTTCTATGGCACTCCCGAAGTGACCACTTCGGTGACCGGCGTGCGCGTATTGCCCGCTTTCTCCGACCACCTTGCACTGCTGGCCACTATGTCGCTACGAACGCCTAAGTTTGTCTCGCCATATTGGCGCTTTGACAATACTCTCTTGGAGGACCCAAACTTCGGAGATTGTATTCGCGAGCTTCTTGAATCATTCGAGGCTCGTCGCAATCATTACTCCTCTCTCCACCACTGGTGGGATGCCATCAAGCAGGAGATTCAGACCACGACCATCCGATTCATTAGACTCCGCCGGCAAATGTCGGACGAGACGTTTGCACAACTCGAGAGGCGTGTCGATCGAATCGTGTCCAGTCCCCTGCTGGGTGAACACACCACGGCAGATTTAGCTCACGCAACCTCCCAAGTGCGCGACGCGTACACAAGGAGAAGCGAGAGAGTGCTGGCAAACTCTCGCTACGCCCACCTCCTCGCTTCGGACAGTCCGGCAGAACCAAGTTTGGCTCGTGATATGGCTCCCACGTTTCAACCCCTCAAAGAACTGCGCCTGGAAGGGCGCGTCGTGTCTGATGGACCGTCGCTATGCACGGTCGCGAGGCGTCACTTCCAGGAGGTTTACGCTGCCACGCCCGTGACAATCAAGGAAGACTCGCCCCTGTACGAGACCCTGCCTCTACTTTCTCGCCTCCAACGTGAGAGCCTAGATCGGCCGCTGAGCCAACAAGAACTCACTGAAGCTCTTGGGTCCCTGAACAAAGGGAAGTCTCCCGGAATTGATGGTCTCACTCCCGAGTTCTACTCGTTCTTTTGGAGTGAGCTGTCAGGTCCGTTTGAGGAGATGTTGGCGCACTCCATGGAGACCGGCCTTCTTCCCCGATCTGCACAAAAGTCTATCCTGACGCTACTTCCTAAGTCGGGTGACAGGCTGGACTTCAAAAACTGGCGTCCAATTTCTCTGCTCACCGTGGACTACAAGATCGTCGCACGTGCTTTGGCAACACGGTTGAGCCGAGTAATTGGCTCGCTGGTCCACCCCGATCAGGGCTACTGCGTTCCGGGGAGAACCATCTTCGACAGCCTCCACCTGCATCGTGACGTCGTGGAGTACGCCAACACCGAACAGGTTCCCCTAGCAGTTCTCTCCGTTGACCAACAGGGAGCATTCGACAGGGTGAACCAACACTATCTCTTTCACCTTCTCCGATCGTATGGTTTCGGCGAAAATTTCGTGCAAACCCTGCAGACACTTTACGCCGGCGCCACGTGCTACGTACGAGTGGGGTCATGTTTGACGGCTCCCTTTCCTTTCGGTCAGGGCATACGACAGGGATGTCCCCTGTCAGGTCAGCTGTTCTCGCTCACAGCCGAGCCTTTCCTCAGACTGTGCAGATCAAGACTCTCGGGGTTTCCCATGCCTGGTCAACCGGAACGCAGACTCGTCGTCTCAGGATACGCCGATGATGTATCGGTCTTCATCGCAGACGACGAGGATTTCGACCGGTTGGGGGTAGTTTACCACATCTACGCGGCTCAGTCTGGGGCTCGACTCAATACTCAAAAGTCCACCGGTCTGTGGGCAGGCAGCTGGGTCGGGCGTCGGGACTCTCCACTCGATTTCGCTTGGTCGAGTGAGGGCGGCAAGTGTCTGGGGGTAATTTTGGGCAATACGCCTGTAATCAAGGCCAGGGGCTTCGACGCGTTGCGGGAAAAGTTCCTCGTCGCAATCCAAAGGTGGCGGGGCCGAGCGTCGACCATGTCTCTTCGTGGTCGAGTTCTAGTCGCAAACCAGTTCCTGGCACCTAGACTGTGGTACACATTTCAAGTGCTGCCCCCATCTCCTGCGCTTCTCAACCGGCTTCAGGGGGAACTGGCAAATTTTGTATGGGCCGGCCGGAGACACTGGACGCGTCTGCGCGACCTCTGTGCCCCCGTCCATCTTGGAGGACTCGGCCTGGTCCACCTGGCGTCGAAGGTGGCCATGTTTCGAGTCGTTTATGCACACCGATTTCTTTCCAACTTAGAAGATCACCCCTGTCACGTCATGACTCGGCATTTCCTTGGCAAGTTTTGCCAATTAGGTCTTGGCTGGCAGGTTTTGTTTCACCCCAAAATCGGTGGGCCTGCGGCTCGTTACACCTCCGAGTTTCTCCAAACCGTGCTCAAAGCTTGGTTTTCCCTGAAACCAAAGCCCGAGAATTTCCCGTCAACGAACTGTGGAATGCGAGACGTTCCCCTGACAGTAACGTCGCTTCTCCCAACGGCCACTTCTCCCTTCATTCCCTCATGGGCTTTGCTGGGTTGTAAAACGCTCGGGGACCTACTCAATGGTTCGGAGTGGACCGACGTCGACCGGTTGGAGGGCTTTGCCGAACAATCTGGTCGAGTTCGCCAAGCTCTTGGCGTCAACGGGAACAGGATCCGAGCCTTCTGCCATCTACGTTTTCGTGGCGTGAAAGATGTTCTGGGTCCTGAACCCTGGCCCCCAAATCTGTTGTATCGTCGCCCGTTGACCGGCGAGTGGGTCTCCCTGCTCCCTCAACAGCACAGGCGGTCGATCCTGCGTGACATCATGGTCAACTCCCTCCGCCTAGACGGTTCTCTAGAGGGACACTGGTCGCACGATCGAGTCAATTGGAGAGCTCTCGTTCGCTCACCCTCCCTTGGATTCGATTCCGAGGTCGTGTGGCGTTTCAACAAGAACCGTCTGGCAGATCCTATCTTCTTGTTCCACGCAGGGTTGGCCGCCTCTCGCCTGTGCCCCTGGTGCCAGGTCGAGGGTTCGGCTTGGCACATGATAGTGTCCTGTCGCTGGGCCGTGCAAATGTGGCGCCTGGCTGATTTGCTAATCAGAAACTTACTGGGTCGCCGTGGATTGTCTGCTCGAGAGCTCTATGTCGGGTTCAGTCCCGACAATACCTCCACCTCCAACCAAATCGATTTGGCCAATTTTGTTCTCGTGTTGGCCAAGAGCACAGTCTACAGGCTACTTGTAAGCTTCTTCAAAGAGGACCGCGAGCCTGCGCTCTACGACCATGTCTTGAAAGCTCGTCTAAAGTCTCGCATCATCAAGGAGTACGCTTGGTACCTTGGTCGCGGAGCGATCGATGGCTTCATGGCAAAGTGGTGCGATAGGGGGGCGCTCTGCTCCATTAAAAATGGCGAGATTCTTTTTAGTCAAGCGCTTACACAGTAAAGCCAAATGTCTTTAGTCTTCGACCGGTAGGGTTTGTTTTTCCAAACCCAAACTTTGTTTTCATTCTTTCCTCCAATATCGACGGGAAGGAAGCAGGCCCTCAGCCTTCATCCTAAAGTGCAATTTTAAGTTGGATTTCTGTTCCATTCCTTGTAACTATCCCCTATTGATTCCGTCAGATTGAAGAGACTTGTTTCATGTTTTTGAGTTAACATATCCTTCTGGACATAGTTTTCTCTCCCCTATCGGTTTTATATAATAATAATAATATTAATAATAATAATAATAACACACACACACACACACACACACACACAATCACACACACACACACACACACACACACACACACACACACACACACACACACACACACACACACACACACACACACACACACACACACACACACACACACACACACACACACACACACACACACACACACACACACACACACACACACACACACACACACACACACACACACACACACACACACACACACACACACACACACACACACACACACACACATACACACACACAGACAAAGCGCCGATCGAGTTGTATATGGAGAGATTTACTCCGCTTTGCTACGCTCATCTAACTATGACGCGCAGTTTTTCGAGTATGTAAATTGAGCACGACAGTATCAACTGCCTAATGGAATAATAGCGGCCTTTACACGTACACTCTTGCGCGCACGCTTGCGTGTGGCGTTCTTGCGCGAAGGAAAGACCGCGCCCAAAGCCGTGGGTTGGAGCGCCACGCAAGAGTGTGGTGTCTAAAACTGCATCACACTCTTGCGCGCACGCTCTGCAGGGAAACGAAAACGTGCGTTTAAGAGTGTGCGTGTAAATGCCAATACCTTCGTCTTGACCACACTTTTACGTGGCGCGTGAAGTGTTGAAATTTCTAAGAGTTTTTACCACGCGCCTGTCCTGTAGATGCTCAGTACTGCTCAGTATATCCAGTACCATGATGTTGAACACACGCAGAAGAAATCGTGTTCTAGCTATCGGGTGTGCTGCACTTTGTATGATAACTGAATCAAAAAACAAAAAAAAAACGAGTACGAAGTGTGTTGGTAAATCAATATAGGCAACGTTTAGGCCACTTGCCGTTGATTCGTTAATTGCCAAATTACGTGAGAACCACCCGGATAATTTCAAAAATTACTTACGTATGGATGGGGAGTCCAAACGACAATTTATTGATTTAGGTTCGTGAAAAAATCACAAAAAGAGACACTGTCATTAAAAAAAGTATAAATGCAGAATTCGCGCGGACTTGACCGCATTCCGAAACATCCTGTCGCTTTAACAACTGCACTCTTGCGCGCGCGCAACCCTAAGATGATTCGCGACGCTCTTTTCCTTGCAATGCATTTGCTTTTACTCGGACAGTTTTACCTGCAGGAAAGAACGCGCGACGACGAATCCCGCGCGCAAGAGTGTACGTGTAAAGGCCGCTATTGTTAATTACATCGGATTCTGTGCAACAAATCGATTCTGTGCCTGTATCCATCTTTACACACGCACCACATCTACACCACAACACATTTCCACTTCTAGCTTGTAACACCTCTAATCTTTGATTTTCCGATGCACTTTGTTCTTTTCTCACAGCGTACTCTTGTTCCGTGTAACGCGGCTCAAACGATAAGGCTTTGATGCTGCCATAGCTATAAGCACCGTCGAAGTGTGTGTACACACTTGCGCGTTTACACGCACCGCGAGCCGCGCCGTGCAACATTTGGGCGATCCACCCAGAGTCGGTATTTCGACGAACCTGGAAGGGATGCGCGCACGCACGTTGTAGCCAGTGTCGCGCACCGTGCGGGTTCCACTATAGTCTCATCCACTATAGAATCCACTATAGCATCTACTATAGTTTCCACTTTCACCTAAGAGTTGTCATACGTAGAACATGGAGTTGACTAACGACTTAAACAGAAGTAAAGAAGTTCTGTGGAGATCGAAGCACAAGTGCCATTTTAATCGGTTGATAAATAACTATGTGTGGGAGGACATTAATGTTCAACTGGGATTTTCTGTTGACGAGTGTCAAGGATGTGACGACCACTGGACCATACGACGTAGACTTGTTTGACGTGAAGCAAACAAGTAATACACCAGGGGTCATCAGATCCGTCTCAGCGTAGAGAGGTATTAACATTGTAAAGTCGCGGTACACAAAGAAGTCAGATAGTTACTTCTTCGTTCTTAGCTTAACAAGCACGAATCACTAACGTTTTCCCCGATTATCTAGTACAATTTGGTTGCGGTAAGTTTTTTGACGGTAATGTACAAGAAAACGTGCAAGCAGGTTTCCGTCAAAAAACTAAACGCAACCCAATTGTACTAGATAATTGGGAAAAACGTTGGTGATTCGCACTTGTTAAGTTGAAAACTAATTGTAGGCGGTCCTGACTCCCTTGACACTATCTTACTTGTTAGTGTGAGAGACCTTTACTCACTGTTGGACCGGAGGGCCATCCTGAGGCATGTTGGAGATAGACGTCATGTTGCCCGGCCTGGAGATTGCGACATTGTACTCACTGTTGGACCGGGGGGCCATCCTGAGGCATGTTAGAGATAGACGTCATGTTGCCCAGCCTGGAGATTGTGACATTGTACTCACTGTTGGACCGGGGGGCCATCCTGAGGCATGTTGGAGATAGACGTCATGTTGCCCAGCCTGGAGATTGTGACATTGTACTCACTGTTGGACCGGGGGGCCATCCTGAGGCATGTTAGAGATAGACGTCATGTTGCCCAGCCTGGAGATTGTGACATTGTACTCACTGTTGGACCGGGGGGCCATCCTGAGGCATGTTGGAGACAGACGTCATGTTGCCCGGCCTGGAGATTGTGACATTGTACTCACTGTTGGACCGGGGGGCCATCCTGAGGCATGTTGGAGATAGACGTCATGTTGCCCGGCCTGGAGATTGTGACATTGTACTCACTGTTGGACCGGAGGCCATCCTGAGGCATGTTGGAGATAGACGTCATGTTGCCCAGCCTGGAGATTGTGACATTGTACTCACTGTTGGACCGGGGGGCCATCCTGAGGCATGTTGGAGATAGACGTCATGTTGCCCGGCCTGGAGATTGTGACATTGTACTCACTGTTGGACCGGAGGCAATCCTGAGGCATGTTGGAGATAGACGTCATGTTGCCCAGCCTGGAGATTGTGACATTGTACTCACTGTTGGACCGGAGGCCATCCTGAGGCATGTTGGAGATAGACGTCATGTTGCCCAGCCTGGAGATTGTGACATTGTACTCACTGTTGGACCGGGGGGCCATCCTGAGGCATGTTGGAGACAGACGTCATGTTGCCCAGCCTGGAGATTGTGACATTGTACTCACTGTTGGACCGCGGGGCCATCCTGAGGCATGTTGGAGACAGACGTCATGTTGCCCAGCCTGGAGATTGTGACATTGTACTCCCTGTTGGACCGGGGGGGCCATCCTGAGGCATGTTGGAGACAGACGTCATGTTGCCCAGCCTGGAGATTGTGACATTGTACTCACTGTTGGACCGGGGGGCCATCCTGAGGCATGTTGGAGACAGACGTCATGTTGCCCAGCCTGGAGATAGTGACATTGTACTCACTGTTGGACCGGGGGGCCATCCTGAGGCATGTTGGAGATAGACGTCATGTTGCCCAGCCTGGAGATTGTGACATTGTACTCACTGTTAGACCAGGGGGCCATCCTGAGGCATGTTGGAGATAGACGTCATGTTGCCCAGCCTGGAGATAGTGACATTGTACTCACTGTTGGACCGGGGGGCCATCCTGAGGCATGTTGGAGATAGACGTCATGTTGCCCAGCCTGGAGATAGTGACATTGTACTCACTGTTGGACCGGGGGGCCATCCTGAGGCATGTTGGAGACAGACGTCATGTTGCCCAGCCTGGAGATTGTGACATTGTACTCACTGTTAGACCAGGGGGCCATCCTGAGGCATGTTGGAGATAGACGTCATGTTGCCCAGCCTGGAGATAGTGACATTGTACTCACTGTTGGACCGGGGGGCCATCCTGAGGCATGTTGGAGATAGACGTCATGTTGCCCAGCCTGGAGATTGTGACATTGTACTCACTGTTGGACCGGGGGGCCATCCTGAGGCATGTTGGAGACAGACGTCATGTTGCCCAGCCTGGAGATAGTGACATTGTACTCACTGTTGGACCGGGGGGCCATCCTGAGGCATGTTGGAGACAGACGTCATGTTGCCCAGCCTGGAGATTGTGACATTGTACTCACTGTTGGACCGGGGGGCCATCCTGAGGCATGTTGGAGACAGACGTCATGTTGCCCAGCCTGGAGATTGTGACATTGTACTCACTGTTGGACCGGGGGGCCATCCTGAGGCATGTTGGAGACAGACGTCATGTTGCCCAGCCTGGAGATAGTGACATTGTACTCACTGTTGGACCGGGGGGCCATCCTGAGGCATGTTGGAGATAGACGTCATGTTGCCCAGCCTGGAGATAGTGACATTGTACTCACTGTTGGACCGGGGGGCCATCCTGAGGCATGTTGGAGACAGACGTCATGTTGCCCAGCCTGGAGATTGTGACATTGTACTCACTGTTGGACCGGGGGGCCATCCTGAGGCATGTTGGAGACAGACGTCATGTTGCCCAGCCTGGAGATTGTGACATTGTGGTCACTGTTGGACCGGGGGGCCATCCTGAGGCATGTTGGAGACAGGCGTCATGTTGCCCAGCCTGGAGATTGTGACATTGTACTCACTGTTGGACCGGGGGGCCATCCTGAGGCATGTTGGAGATAGACGTCATGTTGCCCAGCCTGGAGATTGTGACATTGTACTCACTGTTGGACCGGGGGGCCATCCTGAGGCATGTTGGAGACAGACGTCATGTTGCCCAGCCTGGAGATTGTGACATTGTACTCACTGTTGGACCGGGGGGCCATCCTGAGGCATGTTGGAGATAGACGTCATGTTGCCCAGCCTGGAGATTGTGACATTGTACTCACTGTGGGACCGGGGGGCCATCCTGAGGCATGTTGGAGACAGACGTCATGTTGCCCGGCCTGGAGATTGTGACATTGTACTCACTGTGGGACCGGGGGGCCATCCTGAGGCATGTTGGAGACAGACGTCATGTTGCCCAGCCTGGAGATTGTGACATTGTACTCACTGTTGGACCGGGGGGCCATCCTGAGGCATGTTGGAGACAGACGTCATGTTGCCCAGCCTGGAGATTGTGACATTGTACTCACTGTTGGACCGGGGGGCCATCCTGAGGCATATTGGAGATAGACGTCATGTTGCCCAGCCTGGAGATTGTGACATTGTACTCACTGTTGGACCGGGGGGCCATCCTGAGGCATGTTGGAGATAGACGTCATGTTGCCCAGCCTGGAGATTGTGACATTGTACTCACTGTTGGACCGGGGGGCCATCCTGAGGCATGTTGGAGATAGACGTCATGTTGCCCGGCCTGGAGATTGTGACATTGTACTCACTGTTGGACCGGGGGGCCATCCTGAGGCATGTTGGAGATAGACGTCATGTTGCCCAGCCTGGAGATTGTGACATTGTACTCACTGTTGGACCAGGGGGCCATCCTGAGGCATGTTGGAGACAGACGTCATGTTGCCCGGCCTGGAGATTGTGACATTGTACTCACTGTTGGACCGGGGGGCCATCCTGAGGCATGTTGGAGATAGACGTCATGTTGCCCGGCCTGGAGATTGTGACATTGTACTCACTGTTGGACCGGGGGGCCATCCTGAGGCATGTTGGAGACAGACGTCATGTTGCCCAGCCTGGAGATTGTGACATTGTACTCACTGTTGGACCGGGGGGCCATCCTGAGGCATGTTGGAGATAGACGTCATGTTGCCCAGCCTGGAGATTGTGACATTGTACTCACTGTTGGACCGGGGGGCCATCCTGAGGCATGTTGGAGATAGACGTCATGTTGCCCAGCCTGGAGATTGTGACATTGTACTCACTGTTGGACCGGGGGGCCATGCTTAAGGGGCCCCCACACGTGCGAACATGTCTCCAGACATGCTCGCGAACTTCGTGCTCGCGAGCATGTGTGAGCGTGTGGGGGTCTGTTTCGAGTAGCTCACACATGCTGTACCTTGTCGTGGAAGACATCAACAAGTTTTGATATTTTACCGATGCTCGCGAGCATGTGTGAGCGTGTGGGGGGCTGCACACACTTGCTCGTCAACTTCTGACCATTTAAAAGACATTTTGAACTGGAAGTATTGGGATATGAATGAAATTATCCTCATTGCACGCAGTTCTTATGTTCTATTAAAAGTAATATGAAAATTACTATATTTTAATGCTATTAACAATTTAAAATGATGTTCTGCGCCAGACTACATGCTAGTATGTTTTCACTATAAAAAAAAACTAATATTAATTAAACGATTCTTACGTAGCAGACTATTCACACGCAAAGCTGACAATAAAGTTCCCCAAAGAATCATAGTCTTCTAGCAAGATGGTTCTCCCAGCATGAAAGTCGCTTCTATGTGTTTTATGTTGTTTTTGTACCCTTGATTTTACGATGCAATTCTTTCTGAAATCCAGTGTTGTTTCTACAACTTTCTCCATACATACTGTAATGTTTGATTTGAATCTACGAGTCGATGTGTAAATACGACTCAACTAGTACTTTCACATAGCGTGACCAGGTCATGTGACCGTCACCACTTCCGGCATCCCAGTGTGATCATGGCGACTGTCGATGCCGTCTCGTATCTTGTCTTTATAAATAAAGCACTATATGAATATCTTACCACGCTCACGCGTTGTGGTTATTACTAATGACCTATTCAACAACATAACATGGTGTCAGATAAGTACGTGAACTTAGGGCCGGTATTACAATCTCTTGATAGTGCTCCCTCTAATGATTAACATCCTGATAGCACTTTTTTGCGTATTATGACCTGCCGATAGGACTATCCACAAGATACTGCTAAGCTAGCAGGAGGATTTCTTATCAGCTGGATGAAGTACCGGATAAGGTTAGCAGCATGGTTAGCAGGCACATTTTTGCAAAAACAACTTGGATGTCAACCGATATGAGGACTCTGTGATCACAATATGAAAATAATGGACATAGTGGTCAGGTGGCCAGGGTCAGCCCACGATTTAAATACATTTAATAATTCAAGTATTAAAGCTAGGCTGGAAATGGGGGAATTTGGAGATTCCGTGATTCTGGGCGATTCTGGCTATACTCTTCGACCATACCTGTTAACCCCATACGCAACCCAGCACGACCTGAAGAGCATTTGTACAACGAAGCACAGATTCGTACTAGAAATGCAGTAGAAATATCATATGGCGTATGGAAACGGAGATTTCCTGCACTGTCGCTCGGTCTACACTTATCAGTAGAGCATGTCCAAGAGATCATCGTAGCATGTGCATTACTTCACAATATTGCCGTTGATATGAACGAAGATGAGTCTCCTCATAACCCAGAGCTTCCAGAGGTGGATATTGAAGGTGACCAAGTAGTACAAGACGTTGCTGTACAGAGCAATGCGCCAGTTCAACATGCATACATCGATTACTTCCAAAATCTATTTTAGGAAGTCTACAGGGCGCAACAGATTGTACAATAACTTAAAACACTTGCTGTTCATTTGTTAAATTTTATTCACCACGACACCGTACAAAAATAAAGATAAAATGAAAAGTGCTACTAGGCTGGACTGACATTTATTTATTTATGAAAAAGTGAGAAAAAAACTAGGTAATTCTGAAGGTTATCTACCCAAATGTTAAAGTAAATTGAAACTCAAAACTAGATAAACAATAAACATGTTCAAGTGGGGGAAAAGGTACAGAAGGAAGACAGCTTATATGAGAAAGTAGATAGGTCACTTTGTGACACATACTGTATAGAGGTAGATGAGAATACAAGACAAATAAATAATTCTGAGACGTTTTGGCCAACTCGTGGTCTTGATCACTCAGCGTGAGTAGAGTGAGTAGTCCTTCTACTCACGCTGAGTGATCAAGACCACGAGTTGGCCGAAACGTCTTTAGAATTATTTCTTGTCTTCTCATCTACCTATACAGTATGTGTCACAAAGCGACCTATCTACTTTCTCATGTAAGCTCTCATCCCTCTGTACACTCTACTCCAATTGTTAAAGTAAGCCGTTTTTTAACCTTCTTTTTTTTCTGGAGCTCCATTTTAAGGTTGGAATTCATAGTCGGCCCCTACACCTAGGGGCACCCATTGTTGCTATGGATTTGTTTTGTTTATGGGAAATAACATGCAAACAATTGTTACCTTGGTAACAATGGGCGCCCCTAGGTGTAGGGGCCGACTATGAATTCCAACCTAAGTGACTCTAGAGTTGTGCGTTTTATTTCCTCGTCAAGTTTGAGATTGACGAGAACCGCTTCTTTTATTTTAACTTCTAGATCATGCAAAACTTCTTGTCGCTGGTTTTCTGCCTCATACTGCTGCTTCAACAAGTCCTGTTGAACGTTTGCTAAAGCGCCCTTGGCCACACGCACACTCACACTCACAATCACACTCACACTCACACTCACACTCACACTCACACTCACACTCACTCACACCCACACCCACACTCACACTCACACTCACACTCACACTCACACCCACACCCACACCCACACCCACACCCACACTCACACTCACAATCACACTCACACTCACACTCACACTCACACTCACACTCACACTCACACCCACACCCACACCCACACTCACACTCACAATCACACTCACACTCACACTCACACCCACACTCACACTCACACCCACACTCTTACTCACACCCACACTCTTACTCACACCCACACTCACACTCACGCCCACACTCTTACTCACACCCACACTCTTACTCACACCCACACTCTTACTCACACCCTCACTCACACTCACACCCACACTCTTACTCACACCCACAGACTCTCACTCACACTCACAATCACACTCACACTCACACCCACACTCACACTCACATCCACACTCTTACTCACACCCACACTCTTACTCACACCCACACTCTTACTCACACCCACACTCACACTCACACTCACACACTCTCACTCACACTCACACTCACACCCACACCCACACTCACACTCGCACTCACACCCACACCCACACTCACACTCACACTCACACTCACACTCACACCCACACCCACACTCACACTCACACTCCCAGTGGTCCCTTTCAATTTTTCGTATTTCATTCTTAGTTGTTCTGGTGTCCTGGTTTGAAGTGTAGAGGCATTGTACTCCGTGCATACGGATTTCCATGCTGTTTCCTGAAAACATGCATTTCCAATTGTTACTAAAATTAAATATTGAGTTCTACGCCTAGCCTAAGCCTAGGTCTACCAAAAGAAAAGGTGTCTGACAGATATTGCCTAGCCTATGATTTTGATATGCCTGGGCCTGCTACATGGGTCCTAGCCAACCTCAATAATAAATGTAGGCCAAGGCCCTAGGTCTAGGGCCCAGCTGTAGAAGAAAGGACAAAGACAGGGCTACTGAACCTTAAAGAATAGTTCCAAACATACATTAATGTATGACCAGACCATGTGTAGGCTACCAGTACAGACAAAGCATGGTGTCGGCAACATAAACCCTCATTTTGGAAAACATAACATTACGTTGGATGTATCAAATCATACTTACTTTATCTCGCCATATCACGGCGTCCGTTCTCTTGTCTTCTATTACTTTTGAATATTTTATTACCAGATCTACAAGTGTATGCGTATTTTCCGCCGAAAAATTGGTTGCTCGCGAGCGCTTCTTGTTGTCCGCCATTTTCCAAAACGATAGCGCCACCAGCGCCACGATATAACCAAGGTCTACTGGATTTACTCCTAGCGGAGTCTGCGCGGCGGCTTCAAGCGATCTAGTGGACCTTGCGATAGAACAACAATAGGGGCAGTGCAGCCAACAGCAAATATCCGCGACGAAACCACTTGATAACTATCGGGATGTTTGTAGTAGCTGCTAGTTGCTCATAATACAGCGCAGTGCATTATCGGGAAGATAACGATATCCAGATGATAGCTATCAGTAACATTTAGCAAGAGATTGTAATACCGGCCCTAAGAAAATCATAACGGATTGACTAGATATAACACGATTTACGAATGCAAGTGGACTCTTAACCTAGCTTTTTCCAAGCCACATGGTGAGTTAGTTAGGCTTACCATACTCAGGACGCATTTTCAGTTGTGATAAGTTATCCAACTTGAGAAGGAAATGTCGAAGGACTTTAAGAAGCCCCCTGAGCTGGAATTGACAGGGAATGTCAATCAAAATTGGAAATTTTGGAAGCAGAAGTTTGAGATCTACATGAGGGCATCCAAAGGATACAAGGAAGAGCCTGAGGACCAGGTTGCAATGTTCCTTAACCTTATTGGGGATGACGCGTTGAGGACTTTCAACACATTTGAAATCGATGATGAAGGTATGAAATCGCTACAAATCGTAATGAACCGGTTTGAGGCCTACTGTTCGCCGAGAAAAAACATTGTTTTTGAGCAGTATAAGTTTTTCAATCGCTCTCAAAGTGAGAACGAAACCTTTGATCAGTTTTTAACCCAACTCAAGTTGCTTGCAAATTCATGTGAGTTCGGGGAAGCGCTGAAGCCACTGCTGTTGCTACGCGTCGTGGTTGGGGTGCGCTATCAAGGCATGAAAGAGAAGCTTCTACGTATTCCGGACTTAACACTCGACAAGGCCTCCGAGTTCTGCAGGGCAGCAGAAACCAGCAGAGAACAAGCTCAGGCCCTGGAGGAGAAGTTTCCGGTGGATTACGTGAAGAAAGCCCAGCCGCAAAGCAAAAACAAGAACGCGTCCAAGAAGACCGATAGTGAAAAAGTTACCAAAATAAAGTGTAATAAATGTGGTTTCACACATGTGCCCAAAAAGTGCCCAGCTTACAATAAGCAATGCAATAAATGCAAGGGGTCAAATCATTTTTCTAAAATGTGTCCTAAGAAAAGTGTTCATGCGTGTGAATGCGACGTGACAGAAGATGAGCAGTCAACCTCAGTGGACAGTAATGAACTGTTTGTGGAAATGGTTGCAGAGCAGTCTCAAGTACACAGTGTGTTAGGACCAGACCTAAGTGATAGGGAATGGACTTCTACACTGGAACTTGGCATGGGCCAAGAAGGGGTCACTGGTAAAGTAAAATTTAAGTTGGACACAGGAGCTCAGGTTAGTTTTCTACCTAACAAGCGGTTTAAACAGCTGCCTTTCAGTGATAATGTTAAGGTGAGGAAGACCAATACTACGTTAGTAACGTTTGGCAATTACAAGGTAAAGCCAATAGGAGTTGTTGATCTTATGTGCTCAAATAGTCCCAACGAACCTGTTAGAATTAGCTTTATGCTAGCTGACTTAGATTGTAGGCCATTGTTAGGTTTGAGTGCGTGCGTTCAGTTGAACCTGGTTAAAAGAATTAACGAGCTCAATGCAGGCCTAACAAAGGGGGATGTTACATCCAAGTATATGGAAGTATTTTCGGGAGGGCTAGGGTGCATGCCGGGAAAACATAAAATAATTCTGAAATCAGATTGCAACCCTGTAGTTCATCCAGCGAGAAAGGTACCGGTTTCTCTCAGGGGAAAACTTAAGGATACGTTAGACTGATTAGAGAGTAGGAACGTAATTGAAAAAGTCAATGGACCAACTGACTGGGTCAGTAACCTGGTTATCGTGGAAAAGTCAAATGGTTCTTTACGAGTTTGTCTCGACCCCAAAGACCTTAACAAGGCCATAAAAAGAGAACATTTTCCTATTCCCACAGCAGACGATGTCTTAGCCAATCTATCGGGGATGGCGTATTTCTCAGTTGTTGATATGAGCGAAGGATTTTTACAAGTATTGCTAGATGAGAGTTGCACAGACTACTGCACTTTTAGCAGTCCCTTTGGTCGTTATAAGTTCTTGCGCATGCCCTTCGGCATATCGTCAGCTCCTGAGGTATTTCAGAAAAGAAACTCTGAAAACTTCGGTGATCTAGTAAACGTACAGGTTGTTTTTGATGACTTGATCATTGCCGGGCGTACTATTGAAGAACATGACAAAGCACTGATGTCAGTTCTTGACCGTGCCAAGAGTCTAGGCATAAAATTCAACCCAGAGAAGTTTCAATACAGGGTAAATGAGGTCAAGTATATGGGCCATATTATGTCAGCCAATGGTCTGAAAGCAGATCCGGAGAGAGTAAGAGCTATTCGCAACCTACCTTCTCCTGCAAACATAACTGAACTTCGCAGGTTCATGGGGATGGTCAATTACGTAGGCAAGTTCGTACCGAACCTATCTAGTACGTCAGAACCTTTACGGCAGTTATTGAAACATAACGTTGAGTGGCAGTGGGGGCCAGAGCAACAGAGAGCTGAGTTAGAAATCAAAGACAGGCTGTGTTCGGCACCCACGTTACCGTTCTATGACGAAACGAAACCGTTGTGTCTGCAGACAGATGCTTCGAAGTCTGGGTTAGGGGCATGTATAATGCAAGATGGTATACCAGTTGCATACGCATCCCGCAGCATGACTCCTACCGAATTAGCGTATCCTCAAATCGAAAAGGAAATGTTAAGCATTTGTTACGGGGTGCAAAAATTTCACCAGTATGTTTATGGTCGAAAGACGATAGTCCAAACTGACCACAAACCTTTAATTCCGATCGTGATGAAAAACATAAACCAGATATCACCTCGACTCCAGAGAATGCAATTGAGGTTGCTTAAGTACGACCTGGAAGTCGAGTATTTACCTGGTAAACTCATGTTTATGGCAGATACGCTGTCACGTGCCTACCTTCCCTACACGGACAAGGATGACCCAGAATTCAATGTAGTAGTACACTCAATTTCTAAACATCTACCATTGTCCGATGAGAGGAGAGTAGAGTTTCAGACAGAAACAAAGAAGAGTGAGGTAACAAGAATCTTGCATGAATTCCATCATAAGGGCTGGCCACAGCACGTCGGTCAGATCCCCTCCCCAGTTAAATATTTCTGGAACATCAAGGAGGAACTATCCTTTGATGATGGGTTAGTGTTTGTGGGTGACAGACTTCTTGTTCTCACCACACTGCGGAAGAGCATGCTTGATCTGTTGCATCAAGGCCACTTTGGTATGGAAAACACAAAGGCTAGGGCTAGACAGGTCTTTTGTTGGCCTGGTATGACAAAAGATATAACCAATCTTGTTGCCAGCTGTTCCACGTGCGAAAGGTTTCGCCCCAAAAACACCAAAGAACCACTCATGCCTCACCCTGTCCCAAGTCGAGCATGGGAAACGATTGCAGCCGACATACTAGAATTTAAAGGTGATTCCTATTTAGTCATTAAGGACTACTACTCTAAATGGTTAGAGCTGATTCACATTAAAAACAAAACTGCTAAAGAACTTATTGGGAAATTTAAATCAGTATTTTCTAGACTAGGAATACCGGATGTATTGATTTCGGATAACATGCCGTTCTCAAGTGCCGAGTTTAAAACGTTCGCCAAAACATGGCACTTCCAAACGAAAACTTCAAGCCCCCGTTATCCCAAGTCTAACGGGATGGCCGAAAATGGAGTCAAGATAGCTAAATCCATGCTTAAGAAGGCTCAGTTTACGAATACTGACCTGTATCTGTTCCTTCTGGAATATCGAAACATGCCGATTACTGGATTGCAACTTGCACCAGCTCAACTATTATTGTCTAGGAAGCTGAAAACTTGCATTCCAATGTCCATTACTCAGTTGCAACCCTATGTGTAACCCGATATTGTTCCTGCCCTTCAGGCTATTCAAAATAAACAAAAGATGTTTCATGACAGGAGTGCCAAACCACTGCCTCCTCTCGTACCAGGGGAAAAAGTTGTGTGGAGAAGGGATGGTGTGTGGGAACCAGCACAAATCATCAACGAACATAGTTCGCCCAGATCATATATTATACATACTGATCAGGGACAGGTACTTCGCAGAAACAGGGGGGATCTACGCAAATCAGTAGTTACCAACAGGCCGGTTGTAGCACCTGATCTGAATGTGGAAGATCACATCTTGGCTTCACCAAGTCTCAATGCTGACAATGTTCTGCCGTTACCGCAAGAACCAGCAAGTGATAGACAGGACGTTGCTGTGAACCAGCAGATGTCTGCACCTGGTAGGGTTGTTATTGATAATCGCACCAAATGTGGACGTATTGTAAAACCACCTGCTAGATTTAAGGATTATGTTTAAAACTGTATGTACTTGCTATAGATCCAACCATTTTCATTTTGAATTGTATTTAGTTGTATTCATTTCTGTCTTAATGTAATAATATTGTGTGTGATGAGCTTTACTCTCTCTTATTGCATTGTATAAGGCTTAACCAAAAAGGGGAGATGTAATGTTTGATTTGAATCTACGAGTCGATGTGTAAATACGACTTAACTAGTACTTTCACATAGCGTGACCAGGTCATGTGACCGTCACCACTTCCGGCATCCCAGTGTGATCATGGCGACTGTCGATGCCGTCTCGTATCTCGTCTTTATAAATAAAGCACTATATGAATATCTTACCACGCTCACGCGTTGTGGTTATTACTAATAACCTATTCAACAACATAACACATACGGCAGCGAAAGCGTATGTTGACCTCATTGGCTTTGTGGGGGTGGGGCTAAAAATAGCATCAAGGGCAAATAGGAACACTTTCTAAAAAGTAAAATGGAAGCATCCCTATTAGTACTTCAGTCTCCAAAGTTATTTTCAAGACGGAGGACGCTGTCGTATGTGCGATTCGCGCTTTTTTAACCATTCTTTAACCCATATTTTTCGAGTTCGCTTTTTTTGCTTCTGTTTGTTTATGTGTAAAATAATGATACTAGCACAAGCAATTGTATGTTTCGATAGCACTGGAGCCATATTGCATGCGTGCTACCGAGCACGAGGAACTATCGCAACTGAGGCGTTTTTTAGGATTTTAGGGGCGTTGTTGACGAGCATGTTGTGCTCCCATGTGGGGGCTAGCATGCTCGCGAGCCTGCGGTTCACGTGGGGTTCACGAGCATGTCTAAAGACATGTTCGCACGTGTGGGGGCCCCTTTAGGCATGTTGGAGACAGACGTCATGTTGCCCAGCCTGGAGATTGTGACATTGTACTCACTGTTGGACCGGGGGGCCATCCTGAGGCATGTTGGAGATAGACGTCATGTTGCCCAGCCTGGAGATTGTGACATTGTACTCACTGTTGGACCGGGGGGCCATCCTGAGGCATGTTGGAGATAGACGTCATGTTGCCCGGCCTGGAGATTGCGACATTGTACTCACTGTTGGACCGGGGGGCCATCCTGAGGCATGTTGGAGATAGACGTCATGTTGCCCAGCCTGGAGATTCTGACAATGAACGTGGCTTTCAACTGCGGCTCGTCGAAGCAAGGGAAAGCTTTGCGAGCATATGTAGGTTCAAACTGAGTTGTGGCGGCAAACCTGAAGAGAAAGACGTGGCAGTTATCTTAAAAGCGTTCCAAAGAAGTCATTTTACCGCTAAAACATGCGTCTAAACTTACACTCCTCACGCAGAAACTGATAACATGACTTCTCTCTATTTTCACGTTCTAGTATAAAAGTGTCAACTTGATGACTTTCATTACAAAAACACGAGATATAATTCTTGAAAGTGTATTTAAAAAATTATAAAGTAAATAATGTTGTACCCATTGAATCTACATTGTGTACAAATTTACATATTTTATCATTTTTTAAATATTCTTTCTATCTTGTGTTTTCGTAATGAAAGTCATCAAGTTGACACTTTTATACTAGAACGTGAAAATAGAGAGAAGTCATGTTATCAGTTTCTGCGTGAGGAGTGTAAGTTTAGACGCATGTTAAGCGGTAAAATGACTTCTTGTGAACGCTGTAAAAGCCAGTATCTCATCTTGGTAATACCTTTCATATGTGAAAAATGATCATGTTTTAGTACGGTGGGTAAGGGGGGGACATCCTGCAGCGCGAGGCAGCGATGTCAGTGGCTGACGTCAATGTAGGCCTACGCCCCATAGAGGCAGCTGGAAATGTTGATACAGTCGTCGTACATCTTCGGTAACGCTTCCGTCACGGGTGGGTGAGCGGCAGCCAACCAGCGGCCGTGGCTGATTCAAAACCTGCCCGGGTTGGCCGAGACCGTAAACACAATTTGTTATCTGTGACGAAAGCATTACCGAAGTTGTTGTACGACGACCTTAAGAAGGTGCCGCTTTGCACAGTTATTCATTATAACTTGAAGATTGATTGAAGGTGAGGAGACACGCTGGCATTCCATGCAGGACGCCATTTTCCAAGATGGCGTCCACAATCATGCACTGCTTATACCCAAGGAGGTTATATAGGGGGCTGGAGGGGCGGTACGGCGTGAAGGTGAAGCCAATCCGCCGGCTGCGCTTCGCGTGGCCGCCATGTTGGGACTGGACACTTTCAGCTGACAGCCCGGTTGTACATGTGTTCTAAGGCGATGATAGTTACGATTTCAGGACGAATTTTAGTAATTACGAGATGCAATTTTGAACTTCGAAGATGGTAATTAGTTGTGCTGTTTTCGGTTATTCCAATAAGTGGAATAAAAAGCCAGAAGGGGTTACTTTTCACAATTAAGTAAGATAACAAACTTGTGTAAGAGATCTCTGTCAATGATGTTGTTTAAGGCTAGCCTTGAACCTTATGCCTAAATGTTTATTATATAAGGCCTTGGCTCAACCAAGGAGGTTAGGGGCTATGCCTAGAGACCCAACAACTAGGCCTAGGTCTAGGTCTATTGCTATAACAAACTTATACAGCGTAGGCCTAGGCTTAGGGCATAGGCCTAGCCCTAACCATCAGGCCTGGGCTGGGCCTAAGCCCTAAAGCCTATGCATCCTATAGGCGTGGGGCCTAGGGCTTATATTATAATAATAACAACTATAATAATAATAAAAGGCATAATAATAATAATAATAATAATAATAAATTAATAATTATAATAATAATGGCCATGTCAACGAATTTCCCCAGACTAGTGATGCGAATTTGTGGGAAAAGTACGGCCCGGCCCGGCCCGTGGCCCGGCCCGAAACTGTCCAGCCCGAGTCCGGCCGGACAAGGTAAAAACCTTCTGCCGCCCGGCCCGAACCCGGCCCGAAAGATGATGATTCCGGCCCGGCCCGGCCCGAAAGCCCGAAAACCCGGCCCGGCCTTGTAGTAAAGTCGCCGCGGACACAAAACGTATCTGTTTGGTCGATCGCCACATTGTTGGCTGTAGGGGTAGGGAATAGGAGAATGTTGTGGGTGGGTGGGTGGACTGTGGCCTGTGGAGAATTCCAAAAAAAAAAAAACTGCTAACCGCTGCTTAGATAATTAAACTGTAAGCAGCTTATATTCAATTTTATGGAATAATTTTGTTTTTTAATTAAAAAACAATATTAAATATTGATATCCAGGCCCAAAATGATGGCCAGGGAAGCCATAAGCCCAACCAAGTTCGAAACCCGACTCGGCCCAAAAGCCCGAAAGCCTGGCCCGGCCCGGCCAGAACTTTCAATGCTTCGGCCCGATACCGGCCCGAAGCCCGAAGCTAACTTAAAAAACCCGGCCCGGTACGAAAGTCAGACTGGGCCGGACCTCCTTGCTCTAACCCAAACCATCGCTAACAATTAAATACCTGAAAATATGAATGCACCATGCAACTAAAGAGTACAATAGAAACCGGTCAGACACAAGAGTCAGGACAGTCTTAAATCGGCTAGTCATCTTCAAACACCAGTAACCAGCAACTGTCAACCAGTTACAACCGTCAACCAGTAACAACCGTGATTAATAATCATTAATTAATTAATAGGCTAGGTTTATTAAAATTTGTCAATAGCCTATCTGTTTATGAGATCATAGTTACTTTACCAATTTTCACACTATGAGCCTAAGCCTCTATAGACTTTTTTTAAATAAACTGTCATTAAATAAACCAAATATGCGTATAAATTAAGATGTGTGCCTATGAACATCATTTTGATATTGACATGTGATTATGCTTCATTTATGCCATTAATAAAAAGCTTGGATTGAATATAAATTGGGAATCTGCATTGTCTGTTTGTTTTTATTGCACTTTGTATCAATACTAAATATTAATAATATGGCCATTATTTCAGTGTTAATATTATTAATGTTAGTATGTATCATTTCATTTAAAGTTACTTTGCCTAACGGCATGAAGAGAGAAGAAAAGGAGGCCTGTCTCTACTGGTTGACCAGATCTTACATGATAGCCTGATTAAGCCAAATGTGGGCATATGATAAAAAAAAAACTTTTCCCGAAGAAATCCTTCATTTCCCTATCCAAAGTAGGCCAGCTGTTCTAGCTGCTATTGACAACACGTAGAAGAGATGCATGCATTGAAATCTGTCCAGTCTTAATATGGCCGCCGCTCGGCCGCGCGCCGTAAAACTGGCTTCACCGCCCCTCCAGTGCTTTATATAACCTCCTTGCTTATACCCATGGTCCAAGAAGGTTATTTGGGCTTATACCTCTATTCCCTTTAGTCCGATATTCATTAATGATTTTTTTAATGACACGTCTTAAATATGTTTATTTATTATCGTTATTATTTTTTAGCATATACCTCTCGGTTTGGCCACAAATAATTACAAGCAATCCAATTCCAATCTTTTCGTAAATGCGTGCGTAAATGGCTCTGCACAATAACATAATTCATCAGAACAAGAACAAATAAAACGATTGGCTCGCGTTAACCCTGAAGGACGTAGTTCTACGGTCGGCCGCTCGGTGCGCGCGTTAACCCTGAGGGACGTAGTTCTACGGACAACCGCTCGGTGCGCGCGTTAACCCTGAGGGACGTAGTTCTACGGTCGGCCGCTCGGTGCGCGCGTTTACCCTGAGGGACGTAGTTCTACGGTCGGCCGCTCGGTGCGCGTGTTTACCCTGAGGGACGTAGTTCTACGGTCGGCCGCTCGGTGCGCGCGTTTACCCCGAGGGACGTAGTTCTACGGTCGGCCGCTCGGTGCGCGCGTTTACCCTGAGGGACGTAGTTCTACGGTCGGCCGCTCGGTGCGCGCGTTTACCCCGAGAGACGTAGTTCTACGGTCGGCCGCTCGGTGCGCGCGTTTACCCTGAGGGACGTAGTTCTCCGGTCGGCCGCTCGGTGCGCGCGTTTACCCTGAGGGACGTAGTTCTACGGTCGGCCGCTCGGCGCGCGCGTTTACCCTGAGGGACGTAGTTCTACGGCCGGCCGCTCGGTGCGCGCGTTATCCCTGAGGGACGTAGTTCTACGGTCGGCCGCTCGGTGCGCGTGTTTACCCTGAGGGACGTAGTTCTACGGTCGGCCGCTCGGTGCGCGCGTTTACCCCGAGGGACGTAGTTCTACGGTCGGCCGCTCGGTGCGCGCGTTTACCCTGTGGGACGTAGTTCTACGGTCGGCCGCTCGGTGCGCGCGTTTACCCCGAGGGACGTAGTTCTACGGTCGGCCGCTCGGTGCGCGCGTTTACCCTGTGGGACGTAGTTCTACGGTCGGCCGCTCGGTGCGCGCGTTAACCCTGAGGGACGTAGTTCTACGGTCGGCCGCTCGGTGCGCGTGTTTACCCTGAGGGACGTAGTTCTACGGTCGGCCGCTCGGTGCGCGCGTTTACCCCGAGGGACGTAGTTCTACGGTCGGCCGCTCGGTGCGCGCGTTTACCCTGAGGGACGTAGTTCTACGGTCGGCCGCTCGGTGCGCGCGTTTACCCCGAGAGACGTAGTTCTACGGTCGGCCGCTCGGTGCGCGCGTTTACCCTGAGGGACGTAGTTCTCCGGTCGGCCGCTCGGTGCGCGCGTTAACCCCGAGGGACGTAGTTCTACGGTCGGCCGCTCGGCGCGCGCGTTTACCCTGAGGGACGTAGTTCTACGGTCGGCCGCTCGGTGCGCGCGTTAACCCTGAGGGACGTAGTTCTACGGTCGGCCGCTCGGCGCGCGCGTTTACCCTGAGGGACGTAGTTCTACGGTCGGCCGCTCGGTGCGCGCGTTTACCTTGAGGGACGTAGTTCCGGTAGTTCTACGGTCGGCCGCTCGGTGCGCGCGTTTACCCCGAGGGACGTAGTTCTACGGTCGGCCGCTCGGCGCGCGCGTTTACCCTGAGGGACGTAGTTCTACGGTCGGCCGCTCGGTGCGCGCGTTAACCCTGAGGGACGTAGTTCTACGGTCGGCCGCTCGGTGCGCGCGTTTACCCTGAGGGACGTAGTTCTACGGTCGGCCGCTCGGTGCGCGCGTTTACCCCGAGGGACGTAGTTCTACGGTCGGCCGCTCGGTGCGCGCGTTTACCCTGAGGTACGTAGTTCTACGGTCGGCCGCTCGGTGCGCGAGTTAACCCTGAGGGACGTAGTTCTACGGTCGGCCGCTCGGTGCGCGCGTTTACCCCGAGGGACGTAGTTCTACGGTCGGCCGCTCGGTGTGCGCGTTTACCCTGAGGGACGTAGTTCTACGGTCGGCCGCTCGGTGTGCGCGTTTACCCTGAGGGACGTAGTTCTACGGTCGGCCGCTCGGTGCGCGAGTTAACCCTGAGAGACGTAGTTCTACGGTCGGCGGCTCGGTGCGCGCGTTTACCCCGAGGGACGTAGTTCTACGGTCGGCCGCTCGGTGCGCGCGTTTACCCCGAGGGACGTAGTTCTACGGTCGGCCGCTCGGTGCGCGCGTTAACCCTGAGGGACGTAGTTCTACGGTCGGCCGCTCGGTGCGCGAGTTAACCCTGAGGGACGTAGTTCTACGGTCGGCCGCTCGGTGCGCGAGTTAACCCTGAGGGACGTAGTTCTACGGTCGGCCGCTCGGTTCGCGCGTTTACCCCGAGGGACGTAGTTCTACGGTCGGCCGCTCGGTGCGCGCGTTTACCCCGAGGGACGTAGTTCTACGGTCGGCCGCTCGGTGCGCGCGTTTACCCTGAGGGACGTAGTTCTACGGTCGGCCGCTCGGTGCGCGCGTTTACCCTGAGGGACGTAGTTCTACGGTCGGCCGCTCGGTGCGCGCGTTTACCCTGAGGGACGTAGTTCTACGGTCGGCCGCTCGGTGCGCGCGTTTACCCTGAGGGACGTAGTTCTACGGTCGGCCGCTCGGTGCGCGCGTTTACCCTGAGGGACGTAGTTCTACGGTCGGCCGCTCGGTGCGCGCGTTTACCCTGAGGGACGTAGTTCTACGGTCGGCCGCTCGGCGCGCGCGTTTACCCCGAGGGACGTAGTTCTACGGTCGGCCGCTCGGCGCGCCACCGTTAGGTTGCGAGTCGGTCGAGCGGAGGCGCCGGTTATTGTGAGCTTGCTCAGCTACTTTTTGGATTGTCACATCGCTCAAGTTGCTCCAAATTTCCATACATTTTAAATTCGAACCCTGGACCATCTGCATTGGAAGCAGGACTAAACCCTCTAGCCTAACGAGCCAAGGCATTAGCAAGTGAACACTAATCCAGGAGATTTAGACAAGTTGGGGGACACAATCAAGTTGCCTCTTTTGACTGGCAGTCATGTTGGGCTTGTTCTACTGCGACCCCAGGCAAAAGGAGGCCTTGGAGGTAAGATATAAATAAAATGAAATTTACTTTGGGTATAACTGCAAGAAGGAAGGACATATCTTTGTCGCCTATTACTCTTACGTCTGGCAGAGTCAACCTGAATTTACTCACCACCCCGGACATGACAAGGTATTAAACTAAAACATTGGTGACGTAGGTTCACACGATGCAGTGTGCGGTAGACAAGATAAGCGTTCTGAGAAGTACCTCTTTTCGCCGGATGCGGTCTTATAGGCGCTCAAGTAGAAGCCCGACATGTTTGTTTTCAGCAAGCCAGTGTAGTTCATGCTCACTTCGTAGTCCTCGTCGGCCTGCAACCTGGCCTCCAACTCGATCACGTAGAAGTGTCTCAGCGTGTCCTCCGACGTCCTCACCACCGCCACCTCGCTATTGTCCGACACCCTCCTCACCGCCAGGCTGTCGTTGTGCACCTCCAGCCCGTCCTCGTGCAGACAGATGGAGCTCACGTCAGCCAAGGCGGTGAACCTGATCTCGACGCGGCCGTCGAAGGTCAAGTTCTCGGGTATGAACGGAACGAGCCACAACTTGTAGTGTGTCGGCCTCCAGTGCGGTGCCAGTCTGTAGTCGATGTCGTCTGGAGGCAGCTCTGAGACCCTCATTAAGGACATGGGGTCTGGCTCGCTGCTGGCTGACCCGCACGCGGCCAGCACCACCATCAACGCTACCACTCGGTACATCTGGCTCACGGCTGTGACAGACTCAACGTAGCTCCTACGAGTACCGCCTAGTTCATAGAGAAATAAAACGTCCAGTTACCATGGTTTCAGCTCTACCAGATAAAACAGGAAGAGGAGAATGACAGTGCTGTACTTCGGGTCCTTATACATTAAGAGTGGCGCATTCTAGCGGTGAGGTTACACAACAGTAACTTCTACCACGGTGTACTTAATCGCCGCTCGCCGCGCCAAGGTCTACTTGATCTCCACCAAGCGTAGGCTCGTACTCCGCTAGGCGGCGATCAAGTAGACCTTGACTTCTGCATGCCTACGCTACCTATTGACAAATCATTCAACCAATTTTGAACTCCTCAGATTTCGGTGGCTCTTTTGGTAGAAGATTTTTCAAGTTAAATTCCACTCCGTTATTTATTCATCTCGAACAGATAATATTTAACATAATATGATTGGGTGTTTTAACATTTGTGTTCGCGTATGAATACAGAACCCCAATGGAACTTCTTTGACATAATTACTATTTTTGACGACGCGCTAACCGACTAAAGTGGCCGCCAAATAAAGAGTTCAGCCGAGTTATGCGGACTGTCTTCCCCTCCTACCCCCACCAGTGTCCGCACACGGGCGAAGACCGTCAGCTGTCAACTAAAGAGTTCGACCGAGCTATGCGGACTATCTTCCCCTCCTACCCCCACCAGTGTCCGCGCACGGGCCAAGACCGTCAGCTGTCAACTAAAGAGTTCACCTGAGTTATGCGGACTGTCTTCCCCTCTTACCCCCACCAGTGTCTTCCCCTCCTACCCCCACCAGTGTCCGCACACGGGCGAAGACCGTCAGCTGTCAACTAAAGAGTTCACCCGAGCTATGCGGACTATCTTCCCCTCCTACCCCCACCAGTGTCCGCGCACGGGCCAAGACCGTCAGCTGTCAACTAAAGAGTTCACCTGAGTTATGCGGACTGTCTTCCCCTCTTACCCCCACCAGTGTCTTCCCCTCCTACCCCCACCAGTGTCCGCGCACGGGCGAGGACCGTCAGCTGTCAACTAAAGAGTTCACCTGAGTTATGCGGACTGTCTTCCCCTCTTACCCCCGCCAATGTCCGCGCACGGGCGAAGACCGTCAGCTGTCAACTAAAGAGTTCACCCGTGTAATGCGGACTGTCTTCCACTCCTACCCCCACCAGTGTCCGCACACGGGCCAAGACCGTCAGCTGTCAACTAAAGAGTTCACCCGAGTTATGCGGACTGTCTTCCCCTCCTACCCCCACCAGTGTCTTCCCCTCCTACCCCCACCAGTGTCCGCGCACGGGCCAAGACCGTCAGCTGTCAACTAAAGAGTTCACTCGAGTTATGCGGACTGTCTTCCCCTCCTACCACCACCAGTGTCCGCGCACGGGCGAAGACCGTCAGCTGTCAACTAAAGAGTTCACTCGAGTCATGCGGACTGTCTTCCCCTCCTACCCCCACCAGTGTCCGCACACAGGCGAAGACCGTCAGCTGTCAACTAAAGAGTTCACTCGAGTTATGCGGACTGTCTTCCCCTCCTACCCCCACCAGTGTCCGCACACGGGCGAAGACCGTCAGCTGTCAACTAAAGAGTTCACTCGAGTTATGCGGACTGTCTTCCCCTCCTACCCCCACCAGTGTCCGCGCACGGGCGAAGACCGTCAGCTGTCAACTAAAGAGTTCACCCGAGTTATGCGGACTGTCTTCCCCTCCTACCCCCACCAGTGTCTTCCCCTCCTACCCCCACCAGTGTCAGCACACGGGCGAAGACCGTCAGCTGTCAACTAAAGAGTTCACTCGAGTTATGCGGACTGTCTTCCCCTCCTACCCCCACCAGTGTCCGCACACGGGCGAAGACCGTCAGCTGTCAACTAAAGAGTTCACCCGAGTTATGCGGACTGTCTTCCCCTCCTACCCCCACCAGTGTCCGCGCACGGGCGAAGACCGTCAGCTGTCAACTAAAGAGTTCACTCGAGTTATGCGGACTGTCTTCCCCTCCTACCCCCACCAGTGTCAGCGCACGGGCGAAGACCGTCAGCTGTCAACTAAAGAGTTCACTCGAGTTATGCGGACTGTCTTCCCCTCCTACCCCCACCAGTGTCCGCGCACGGGCGAAGACCGTCAGCTGTCAACTAAAGAGTTCACTCGAGTTATGCGGACTGTCTTCCCCTCCTACCCCCACCAGTGTCCGCGCACGGGCGAAGACCGTCAGCTGTCAACTAAAGAGTTCACTCGAGTTATGCGGACTGTCTTCCCCTCCTACCCCCACCAGTGTCCGCACACGGGCCAAGACCGTCAGCTGTCAACTAAAGAGTTCACTCGAGTTATGCGGACTGTCTTCCCCTCCTACCACCACCAGTGTCCGCGCACGGGTGAAGACCGTCAGCTGTCAACTAAAGAGTTCACTCGAGTTATGCAGACTGTCTTCTCCTCCTACCCCCACCAGTGTCCGCGCACGGGCGAAGACCGTCAGCTGTCAACTAAAGAGTCGACTCGAGTTATGCGGACTGTCTTCCCCTCCTACCCCCACCAGTGTCCGCACACGGGCCCAGACCGTCAGCTGTCAACTAAAGAGTTCACCCGAGTTATGCGGACTGTCTTCCCCTCCTACCCCCACCAGTGTCCGCGCACGGGCGAAGACCGTCAGCTGTCAACTAAAGAGTTCACCCGAGTTATGCGGGCTGTCTTCCCCTCCTACCCCCACCAGTGTCCGCGCACGGGCGAAGACCGTCAGCTGTCAACTAAAGAGTTCACCCGAGTTATGCGGGCTGTCTTCCCCTCCTACCCCCACCAGTGTCTTCCCCTCCTACCCCCACCAGTGTCTTCCCCTCCTACCCCCACCAGTGTCTTTCCCTCCTACCCCCACCAGTGTCTTCCCCTCCTACCCCCACCAGTGTCTTCCCCTCCTACCCCCACCAGTGTCCGCACACGGGCGAAGACCGTCAGCTGTCAACTAAAGAGTTCACTCGAGTTATGCGGACTGTCTTCCCCTCCTACCCCCAACAGTGTCTTCCCCTCCTACCCCCACCAGTGTCAGCGCACGGGCGAAGACCGTCAGCTGTCAACTAAAGAGTTAACCCGAGTTATGCGGACTGTCTTCCCCTCTTACCCCCACCAGTGTCCGCACACGGGTGAAGACCGTCAGCTGTCAACTAAAGAGTTAACCCGAGTTATGCGGACTGTCTTCCCCTCTTACCCCCACCAGTGTCCGCACACGGGTGAAGACCGTCAGCTGTCAACTAAAGAGTTAACCCGAGTTATGCGGACTGTCTTCCCCTCTTACCCCCACCAGTGTCCGCACACGGGTGAAGACCGTCAGCTGTCAACTAAAGAGTTAACCCGAGTTATGGGGACTGTCTTCCCCTCCTGCCCCCACCAGTGTCCGCGCACGGGTGAAGACCGTCAGCTGTCAACTTAAGAGTTCACTCGAGTTATGCGGACTGTCTTCCCCTCCTGCCCCCACCAGTGTCCGCGCACGGGTGAAGACCGTCAGCTGTCAACTAAAGAGTTCACTCGAGTTATGCGGACTGTCTTCCCCTCCTACCCCCACCAGTGTCCACGCACGGGCGAAGACCGTCAGCTGTCAACTAAAGAGTTCACTCGAGTTATGCGGACTGTCTTCCCCTCCTACCCCCACCAGTGTCCGCGCACAGGCGAAGACCGTCAGCTGTCAACTAAAGAGTTCACCCGAGTTATGCGGACTGTCTCCCCTCCTACCCTAACCAGTGTCCGCACTCGGGCGAAGACCGTCAGCTGTCAACTAAAGAATTCACTCGAGTTATGCGGACTGTCTTCCCCTCCTACCCCCACCAGTGTCCGCGCACGGGCGAAGACCGTCAGCTGTCAACTAAAGAGTTCACCCGAGTTATGGGGACTGTCTTCCCCTCCTACCACCACCAGTGTCCGCGCACGGGCGAAGACCGTCAGCTGTCAACTAAAGAGTTCACCCGAGTTATGGGGACTGTCTTCCCCTCCTACCACCACCAGTGTCCGCGCACGGGCGAAGACCGTCAGCTGTCAACTAAAGAGTTCACCCGAGTTATGGGGACTGTCTTCCCCTCCTACCCCCACCAGTGTCCGCACACGGGCGAAGACCGTCAGCTGTCAACTAAAGAGTTCACCCGAGTTATGCGGACTGTCTTCCCCTCCTACCCCCACCAGTGTCTTCCCCTCCTACCCCCACCAGTGTCCGCACACGGGCGAAGACCGTCAGCTGTCAACTAAAGAGTTCACCCGAGTTATGCGGACTGTCTTCCCCTCCTACCCCCACCAGTGTCCGCACACGGGCGAGGACCGTCGAGCTGTCAACGGTCATCCAATTAAATAAAGCATCTTTTAATACAAACAAATTCCTTTATTCGTAAAACATTATATCATTTTATGTAATTCTATCATTAATTGTTTTACATGAGTTGATATTTTTGTTGAAAAACGATATAAACGCGAATTTTTTTTTCCTATAAATAAATAAATGAATGAATGAATGACAGAATTACTTATAAATAATGGTCACATGAATAACATACGAGCCAAAGTTAAGCTTGATTTTTTTATAATTATTAAATATACCAAAATCACTTCAAAATATATTAAGACACAATGTAAATAAAAAGGTATTAAACGCAAAGAAAATATTTATATTAAAACAATCAGGTAAAAAAGTGCGTATAACGAATAAAACAAAACAAAAACAATAAGCGGTATAAAAAATGTACAATACCCAATTGTTTTTAATTATTTTTTAGATTTAGAAGCTTTTGCAAATGATATGAATATTTCTTCAAGCGACGTTTCGGATATGGAATAGTCTTCGATAATGCGTGAGTTGTCCTTAAGACTCTCCATATTATCGAACAAGAACTTCCACGTGAACTTCGGGTTGGACACGTGGTATTGTAGCATCACCTGAAACACACGCAGCACAGTTTCATTTGCACACATTGTCTCACTCACTCACATATCTAATATACTAGTTCCAACGAAAGTATTCGCATACCGATATCAGGTCATTGTCTACTGCCTCTTTAAACCGCGCCAATTGACAGAAAATCAACAGATACATGGCTTTCTTTTACACATTCGTAAATACACGGTTCGGAACCAATGGAGGGTCTTCAATTATCCCAAACGGACCTGTTCAAATTAAATTAAAGGAATTGGCGAGGCAGGAAGCTGTCACCTTGGACTCGTCTGTGTCGTAACCATCAGAATACTTTCGTTGGGGCCACTATACAACAGAGGTTATCTAGCAAACTTACCGAATGTTCGTCCTTGAGTTCGCACGGAGCGAAATATCCCTGGAATGCTCGTTTCAGTCTGTCGACGTCGGCGTCGCTGGACTCGAACAGTTTTATAGTCACGGAGAATCCCAGTCCGAACTTCTGCTTCAGGTACGGAATACTTCCGATGCACTTGAGCTGTCCGTTCACTTGTATCGACAGCCTGTTGCACAACGCCTCGCACTCGTCCATGCTGCAAGCAAGATGGCGCATGTATTGTCAGCCTGTTGCACAGCGCCTGGCACTCGTCCATGCTGCAAGCAAGATGGCGCATGTATTGTCAGCCTGTTGCACAGCACTCGTCCATGCTGCAAGCAAGACGGCGCATGTATTGTCAGCCTGTTGCACAGCGCCTCACACTCGTCCATGCTGCAAGCAAGATGGCGCATGTATTGTCAGCCTGTTGCACAGCGCCTCGCACTCGTCCATGCTGCAAGCAAGATGGCGCATGTATTGTCAGCCTGTTGCACAGCGCCTCACACTCGTCCATGCTGCAAGCAAGATGGCGCATGTATTGACAGCCTGTTGCACAGCGCCTCGCACTCGTCCATGCTGCAAGCAAGATGGCGCATGTATTGTCAGCCTGTTGCACAGCGCCTCACACTCGTCCATGCTGCAAGCAAGATGGCGCATGTATTGTCAGCCTGTTGCACAGCGCCTCACACTCGTCCATGCTGCAAGCAAGATGGCGCATGTATTGTCAGCCTGTTGCACAGCGCCTCGCACTCGTCCATGCTGCAAGCAAGATGGCGCATGTATTGACAGCCTGTTGCACAGCGCCTCACACTCGTCCATGCTGCAAGCAAGATGGCGCATGTATTGTCAGCCTGTTGCACAGCGCCTCACACTCGTCCATGCTGCAAGCAAGATGGCGCATGTATTGTCAGCCTGTTGCACAGCGCCTCGCACTCGTCCATGCTGCAAGCAAGATGGCGCATGTATTGTCAGCCTGTTGCACAGCGCCTCGCACTCGTCCATGCTGCAAGCAAGATGGCGCATGTATTGACAGCCTGTTGCACAGCGCCTCACACTCGTCCATGCTGCAAGCAAGATGGCGCATGTATTGTCAGCCTGTTGCACAGCACCTGGCACTCGTCCATGCTGCAAGCAAGACGGCGCATGTATTGTCAGCCTGTTGCACAGCGCCTCACACTCGTCCATGCTGCAAGCAAGATGGCGCATGTATTGTCAGCCTGTTGCACAGCGCCTCACACTCGTCCATGCTGCAAGCAAGACGGCGCATGTATTGACAGCCTGTTGCACAGCGCCTCGCACTCGTCCATGCTGCAAGCAAGACGGCGCATGTATTGTCAGCCTGTTGCACAGCGCCTCGCACTCGTCCATGCTGCAAGCAAGATGGCGCATGTATTGTCAGCCTGTTGCACAGCGCCTCGCACTCGTCCATGCTGCAAGCAAGACGGCGCATGTATTGTCAGCCTGTTGCACAGCGCCTCACACTCGTCCATGCTGAAAGCAAGATGGCGCATGTATTGTCAGCCTGTTGCACAGCGCCTCGCACTCGTCCATGCTGCAAGCAAGATGGCGCATGTATTGACAGCCTGTTGCACAGCGCCTGGCACTCGTCCATGCTGCAAGCAAGATGGCGCATGTATTGTCAGCCTGTTGCACAGCGCCTCACACTCGTCCATGCTGCAAGCAAGATGGCGCATGTATTGTCAGCCTGTTGCACAGCGCCTCACACTCGTCCATGCTGCAAGCAAGATGGCGCATGTATTGTCAGCCTGTTGCACAGCACTCGTCCATGCTGCAAGCAAGATGGCGCATGTATTGTCAGCCTGTTGCACAGCGCCTCGCACTCGTCCATGCTGCAAGCAAGATGGCGCATGTATTGTCAGCCTGTTGCACAGCGCCTCGCACTCGTCCATGCTGCAAGCAAGATGGCGCATGTATTGTCAGCCTGTTGCACAGCGCCTCGCACTCGTCCATGCTGCAAGCAAGACGGCGCATGTATTGTCAGCCTGTTGCACAGCGCCTCACACTCGTCCATGCTGAAAGCAAGATGGCGCATGTATTGTCAGCCTGTTGCACAGCGCCTCGCACTCGTCCATGCTGCAAGCAAGATGGCGCATGTATTGACAGCCTGTTGCACAGCGCCTGGCACTCGTCCATGCTGCAAGCAAGATGGCGCATGTATTGTCAGCCTGTTGCACAGCGCCTCACACTCGTCCATGCTGCAAGCAAGATGGCGCATGTATTGTCAGCCTGTTGCACAGCGCCTCACACTCGTCCATGCTGCAAGCAAGATGGCGCATGTATTGTCAGCCTGTTGCACAGCACTCGTCCATGCTGCAAGCAAGATGGCGCATGTATTGTCAGCCTGTTGCACAGCGCCTGGCACTCGTCCATGCTGCAAGCAAGATGGCGCATGTATTGTCAGCCTGTTGCACAGCGCCTCACACTCGTCCATGCTGCAAGCAAGATGGCGCATGTATTGTCAGCCTGTTGCACAGCACTCGTCCATGCTGCAAGCAAGATGGCGCATGTATTGTCAGCCTGTTGCACAGCGCCTCACACTCGTCCATGCTGCAAACAAGATGGCGCATGTATTGACAGCCTGTTGCACAGCGCCTCACACTCGTCCATGCTGCAAGCAAGATGGCGCATGTATTGTCAGCCTGTTGCACAGCGCCTCACACTCGTCCATGCTGCAAGCAAGATGGCGCATGTATTGACAGCCTGTTGCACAGCGCCTCACACTCGTCCATGCTGCAAGCAAGATGGCGCATGTATTGTCAGCCTGTTGCACAGCGCCTCGCACTCGTCCATGCTGCAAGCAAGATGGCGCATGTATTGTCAGCCTGTTGCACAGCGCCTCACACTCGTCCATGCTGCAAGCAAGATGGCGCATGTATTGACAGCCTGTTGCACAGCGCCTCACACTCGTCCATGCTGCAAGCAAGATGGCGCATGTATTGTCAGCCTGTTGCACAGCGCCTCGCACTCGTCCATGCTGCAAGCAAGATGGCGCATGTATTGTCAGCCTGTTGCACAGCGCCTCACACTCGTCCATGCTGCAAGCAAGATGGCGCATGTATTGACAGCCTGTTGCACAGCGCCTCACACTCGTCCATGCTGCAAGCAAGATGGCGCATGTATTGTCAGCCTGTTGCACAGCGCCTCACACTCGTCCATGCTGCAAGCAAGATGGCGCATGTATTGTCAGCCTGTTGCACAGCGCCTCACACTCGTCCATGCTGCAAGCAAGATGGCGCATGTATTGTCAGCCTGCTGCACAGCGCCTCACACTCGTCCATGCTGCAAGCAAGATGGCGCATGTATTGTCAGCCTGTTGCACAGCGCCTCACACTCGTCCATGCTGCAAGCAAGATGGCGCATGTATTGTCAGCCTGTTGCACAGCGCCTCACACTCATCCATGCTGCAAGCAAGATGGCGCATGTATTGTCAGCCTGTTGCACAGCGCCTCACACTCGTCCATGCTGCAAGCAAGATGGCGCATGTATTGTCAGCCTGTTGCACAGCGCCTCACACTCATCCATGCTGCAAGCAAGATGGCGCATGTATTGTCAGCCTGTTGCACAGCGCCTCACACTCGTCCATGCTGCAAGCAAGATGGCGCATGTATTGTCAGCCTGTTGCACAGCGCCTCACCCTCGTCCATGCTGCAAGCAAGATGGCGCATGTATTGACAGCCTGTTGCACAGCGCCTTACACTCGTCCATGCTGCAAGCAAGATGGCGCATGTATTGTCAGCCTGTTGCACAGCGCCTGGCACTCGTCCATGCTGCAAGCAAGATGGCGCATGTATTGTCAGCCTGTTGCACAGCGCCTCACACTCGTCCATGCTGCAAACAAGATGGCGCATGTATTGTCAGCCTGTTGCACAGCGCCTCACACTCATCCATGCTGCAAGCAAGATGGCGCATGTATTGTCAGCCTGTTGCACAGCGCCTTACACTCGTCCATGCTGCAAACAAGATGGCGCATGTATTGTCAGCCTGTTGCACAGCACCTGGCACTCGTCCATGCTGCAAGCAAGATGGCGCATGTATTGTCAGCCTGTTGCACAGCGCCTCACACTCGTCCATGCTGCAAGCAAGATGGCGCTTGTTACGAAAGTAGTGGCTCTCATTTTAATAAGACTACATGGAACTCCCTCTGATACCATTTAGAAGACATTTTGAGTTGGATATCGTCTGCTTTCGTCATGATTGTGTTACATTTCTGCGCAATTCAGTAGACTAGTATTGGTTCTTTATTAAATTGGAGTATTTGTTTTGATATGTATGAAAATCTCTTTGTTACAAAATGCTGATTTTAAAAATAACAACTTATCATATTTTAATAAATGTTATTAATTTAGTCCTTTCTATAGCTTCCGATATTGAATTTTGTTTGTGCCGGTATGTGGCTTAAGGCTAGGAACGCTGGGGTGGAATATTCCATTCGTAATCGGGTGACCCCAATACGAGCTATGACGTAATATGTCGCTCACCTGTGGGAGGTGAGTACGATGCAGTTGTTTGCCTTCTGGACGGTCGTCAGGACACCCCACATAGCCCGCCTGGCGACCGGATCGACGCCGCTGGTCGGCTCGTCCAGAAACAAGACCGGAGGATCACCGACGAGGGCGACCGCCAGGCTGACCTTACGCTTGTTACCTCCGCTGTAGGTGCCGCACGGTTTGCGTTGGTACTCGGCCAGCCCTGCAAGGGTGGCCACACACATGTAACACACAACATTAGCTTGTTACCTCCGCTGTAGGTGCCGCACGGTTTGTGTTGGTACTGGACCAGCCCTGCAAGGGTGACCACACACATGTAACACACAACATTAGCTTGTTACCTCCGCTGTAGGTGCCGCACGGTTTGTGTTGGTACTGGACCAGCCCTGCAAGGGTGGCCACACACATGTAACACACAACATTAGCTTGTTACCTCCGCTGTAGGTGCCGCACGGTTTGCGTTGGTACTCGGCCAGCCCTGCTAGGGTGGCCACACACATGTAACACACAACATTAGCTTGTTACCTCCGCTGTAGGTGCCGCACGGTTTGTGTTGGTACTGGACCAGCCCTGCAAGGGGGGCCACACACATGTAACACACAACATTAGCTTGTTACCTCCGCTGTAGGTGCCGCACGGTTTGTGTTGGTACTGGACCAGCCCTGCAAGGGTGGCCACACACATGTAACACACAACATTAGCTTGTTACCTCCGCTGTAGGTGCCGCACGGTTTGTGTTGGTACTGGACCAGCCCTGCAACCACACACATGTAACACACAACATTAGCTTGTTACCTCCGCTGTAGGTGCCGCACGGTTTGTGTTGGTACTGGACCAGCCCTGCAAGGGGGGCCACACACATGTAACACACAACATTAGCTTGTTACCTCCGCTGTAGGTGCCGCACGGTTTGTGTTGGTACTGGACCAGCCCTGCAAGGGTGGCCACACACATGTAGCACACAACATTAGCTTGTTACCTCCGCTGTAGGTGCCGCACGGTTTGTGTTGGTACTGGACCAGCCCTGCAAGGGTGACCACACACATGTAACACACAACATTAGCTTGTTACCTCCGCTGTAGGTGCCGCACGGTTTGCGTTGGTACTGGACCAGCCCTGCAACCACACACATGTAACACACAACATTAGCTTGTTACCTCCGCTGTAGGTGCCGCACGGTTTGTGTTGGTACTGGACCAGCCCTGCAACCACACACATGTAACACACAACATTAGCTTGTTACCTCCGCTGTAGGTGCCGCACGGTTTGTGTTGGTACTGGACCAGCCCTGCAACCACACACATGTAACACACAACATTAGCTTGTTACCTCCGCTGTAGGTGCCGCACGGTTTGCGTTGGTACTGGACCAGCCCTGCAACCACACACATGTAACACACAACATTAGCTTGTTACCTCCGCTGTAGGTGCCGCACGGTTTGTGTTGGTACTGGACCAGCCCTGCAACCACACACATGTAACACACAACATTAGCTTGTTACCTCCGCTGTAGGTGCCGCACGGTTTGTGTTGGTACTGGACCAGCCCTGCAAGGGGGGCCACACACATGTAACACACAACATTAGCTTGTTACCTCCGCTGTAGGTGCCGCACGGTTTGTGTTGGTACTGGACCAGCCCTGCAACCACACACATGTAACACACAACATTAGCTTGTTACCTCCGCTGTAGGTGCCGCACGGTTTGTGTTGGTACTGGACCAGCCCTGCAACCACACACATGTAACACACAACATTAGCTTGTTACCTCCGCTGTAGGTGCCGCACGGTTTGCGTTGGTACTGGACCAGCCCTGCAACCACACACATGTAACACACAACATTAGCTTGTTACCTCCGCTGTAGGTGCCGCACGGTTTGTGTTGGTACTGGACCAGCCCTGCAACCACACACATGTAACACACAACATTAGCTTGTTACCTCCGCTGTAGGTGCCGCACGGTTTGTGTTGGTACTGGACCAGCCCTGCAAGGGGGGCCACACACATGTAACACACAACATTAGCTTGTTACCTCCGCTGTAGGTGCCGCACGGTTTGTGTTGGTACTCGACCAGCCCTGCAACCACACACATGTAACACACAACATTAGCTTGTTACCTCCGCTGTAGGTGCCGCACGGTTTGTGTTGGTACTGGACCAGCCCTGCAACCACACACATGTAACACACAACATTAGCTTGTTACCTCCGCTGTAGGTGCCGCACGGTTTGTGTTGGTACTGGACCAGCCCTGCAAGGGGGACCACACACATGTAACACACAACATTAGCTTGTTACCTCCGCTGTAGGTGCCGCACGGTTTGTGTTGGTACTGGACCAGCCCTGCAAGGGGGGCCACACACATGTAACACACAACATTAGCTTGTTACCTCCGCTGTAGGTGCTGCACGGTTTGTGTTGGTACTGGACCAGCCCTGCAAGGGTGACCACACACATGTAACACACAACATTAGCTTGTTACCTCCGCTGTAGGTGCCGCACGGTTTGTGTTGGTACTGGACCAGCCCTGCAAGGGGGGCCACACACATGTAACACACAACATTAGCTTGTTACCTCCGCTGTAGGTGCCGCACGGTTTGTGTTGGTACTGGACCAGCCCTGCAAGGGTGACCACACACATGTAACACACAACATTAGCTTGTTACCTCCGCTGTAGGTGCCGCACGGTTTGTGTTGGTACTGGACCAGCCCTGCAAGGGGGGCCACACACATGTAACACACAACATTAGCTTGTTACCTCCGCTGTAGGTGCCGCACGGTTTGTGTTGGTACTGGACCAGCCTTGCAAGGGTGACCACACACATGTAACACACAACATTAGCTTGTTACCTCCGCTGTAGGTGCCGCACGGTTTGTGTTGGTACTGGACCAGCCCTGCAAGGGTGACCACACACATGTAACACACAACATTAGCTTGTTACCTCCGCTGTAGGTGCCGCACGGTTTGTGTTGGTACTGGACCAGCTCTGCAACCACACACATGTAACACACAACATTAGCTTGTTACCTCCGCTGTAGGTGCCGCACGGTTTGTGTTGGTACTGGACCAGCCCTGCAAGGGTGACCACACACATGTAACACACAACATTAGCTTGTTACCTCCGCTGTAGGTGCCGCACGGTTTGTGTTGGTACTGGACCAGCCTTGCAAGGGGGGCCACACACATGTAACACACAACATTAGCTTGTTACCTCCGCTGTAGGTGCCGCACGGTTTGTGTTGGTACTGGACCAGCTCTGCAACCACACACATGTAACACACAACATTAGCTTGTTACCTCCGCTGTAGGTGCCGCACGGTTTGTGTTGGTACTGGACCAGCCCTGCAAGGGGGACCACACACATGTAACACACAACATTAGCTTGTTACCTCCGCTGTAGGTGCCGCACGGTTTGTGTTGGTACTGGACCAGCCTTGCAACCACACACATGTAACACACAACATTAGCTTGTTACCTCCGCTGTAGGTGCCGCACGGTTTGTGTTGGTACTGGACCAGCCTTGCAACCACACACATGTAACACACAACATTAGCTTGTTACCTCCGCTGTAGGTGCCGCACGGTTTGTGTTGGTACTGGACCAGCCCTGCAAGGGTGACCACACACATGTAACACACAACATTAGCTTGTTACCTCCGCTGTAGGTGCCGCACGGTTTGTGTTGGTACTGGACCAGCCCTGCAAGGGTGACCACACACATGTAACACACAACATTAGCTTGTTACCTCCGCTGTAGGTGCCGCACGGTTTGTGTTGGTACTGGACCAGCCTTGCAACCACACACATGTAACACACAACATTAGCTTGTTACCTCCGCTGTAGGTGCCGCACGGTTTGTGTTGGTACTGGACCAGCCTTGCAACCACACACATGTAACACACAACATTAGCTTGTTACCTCCGCTGTAGGTGCCGCACGGTTTGTGTTGGTACTGGACCAGCCCTGCAAGGGTGACCACACACATGTAACACACAACATTAGCTTGTTACCTCCGCTGTAGGTGCCGCACGGTTTGTGTTGGTACTGGACCAGCCCTGCAAGGGTGGCCACACACATGTAACACACAACATTAGCTTGTTACCTCCGCTGTAGGTGCCGCACGGTTTGTGTTGGTACTGGACCAGCCCTGCAAGGGTGGCCACACACATGTAACACACAACATTAGCTTGTTACCTCCGCTGTAGGTGCCGCACGGTTTGTGTTGGTACTGGACCAGCCCTGCAAGGGTGGCCACACACATGTAACACACAACATTAGCTTGTTACCTCCGCTGTAGGTGCCGCACGGTTTGTGTTGGTACTGGACCAGCCCTGCAAGGGTGGCCACACACATGTAACACACAACATTAGCTTGTTACCTCCGCTGTAGGTGCCGCACGGTTTGTGTTGGTACTGGACCAGCCCTGCAAGGGTGGCCACACACATGTAACACACAACATTAGCTTGTTGCCTCCGCTGTAGGTGCCGCACGGTTTGTGTTGGTACTGGACCAGCCCTGCAAGGGGGGCCACACACATGTAACACACAACATTAGCTTGTTACCTCCGCTGTAGGTGCCGCACGGTTTGTGTTGGTACTGGACCAGCCTTGCAAGGGTGGGCACACACATGTAACACACAACATTAGCTTGTTACCTCCGCTGTAGGTGCCGCACGGTTTGTGTTGGTACTGGACCAGCCCTGCAAGGGTGGCCACACACATGTAACACACAACATTAGCTTGTTACCTCCGCTGTAGGTGCCGCACGGTTTGTGTTGGTACTGGACCAGCCCTGCAAGGGTGGCCACACACATGTAACACACAACATTAGCTTGTTACCTCCGCTGTAGGTGCCGCACGGTTTGTGTTGGTACTGGACCAGCCCTGCAAGGGTGGCCACACACATGTAACACACAACATTAGCTTGTTACCTCCGCTGTAGGTGCCGCACGGTTTGTGTTGGTACTGGACCAGCCCTGCAAGGGTGGCCACACACATGTAACACACAACATTAGCTTGTTGCCTCCGCTGTAGGTGCCGCACGGTTTGTGTTGGTACTGGACCAGCCCTGCAAGGGGGGCCACACACATGTAACACACAACATTAGCTTGTTACCTCCGCTGTAGGTGCCGCACGGTTTGTGTTGGTACTGGACCAGCCTTGCAAGGGTGGGCACACACATGTAACACACAACATTAGCTTGTTACCTCCGCTGTAGGTGCCGCACGGTTTGTGTTGGTACTGGACCAGCCCTGCAAGGGTGGCCACACACATGTAACACACAACATTAGCTTGTTACCTCCGCTGTAGGTGCCGCACGGTTTGTGTTGGTACTGGACCAGCCCTGCAACCACACACATGTAACACACAACATTAGCTTGTAACCTCCGCTGTAGGTGCCGCACGGTTTGTGTTGGTACTGGACCAGCCCTGCAACCACACACATGTAACACACAACATTAGCTTGTTACCTCCGCTGTAGGTGCCGCACGGTTTGTGTTGGTACTGGACCAGCCCTGCAAGGGTGGCCACACACATGTAACACACAACATTAGCTTGTTACCTCCGCTGTAGGTGCCGCACGGTTTGTGTTGGTACTGGACCAGCCCTGCAAGGGGGGCCACACACATGTAACACACAACATTAGCTTGTTACCTCCGCTGTAGGTGCCGCACGGTTTGTGTTGGTACTCGGCCAGCCCTGCAAGGGTGACCACACACATGTAACACACAACATTAGCTTGTTACCTCCGCTGTAGGTGCCGCACGGTTTGTGTTGGTACTGGACCAGCCCTGCAACCACACACATGTAACACACAACATTAGCTTGTTACCTCCGCTGTAGGTGCCGCACGGTTTGTGTTGGTACTGGACCAGCCTTGCAACCACACACATGTAACACACAACATTAGCTTGTTACCTCCGCTGTAGGTGCCGCACGGTTTGTGTTGGTACTGGACCAGCCCTGCAAGGGGGGCCACACACATGTAACACACAACATTAGCTTGTTACCTCCGCTGTAGGTGCCGCACGGTTTGTGTTGGTACTGGACCAGCCCTGCAACCACACACATGTAACACACAACATTAGCTTGTTACCTCCGCTGTAGGTGCCGCACGGTTTGTGTTGGTACTGGACCAGCCTTGCAAGGGTGGCCACACACATGTAACACACAACATTAGCTTGTTACCTCCGCTGTAGGTGCCGCACGGTTTGTGTTGGTACTGGACCAGCCTTGCAAGGGGGGCCACACACATGTAACACACAACATTAGCTTGTTACCTCCGCTGTAGGTGCCGCACGGTTTGTGTTGGTACTGGACCAGCCTTGCAAGGGGGGCCACACACATGTAACACACAACATTAGCTTGTTACCTCCGCTGTAGATGCCGCACGGTTTGTGTTGGTACTGGACCAGCCCTGCAAGGGGGACCACACACATGTAACACACAACATTAGCTTGTTACCTCCGCTGTAGGTGCCGCACGGTTTGTGTTGGTACTGGACCAGCCCTGCAAGGGTGGCCACACACATGTAACACACAACATTAGCTTGTTACCTCCGCTGTAGGTGCCGCACGGTTTGTGTTGGTACTGGACCAGCCCTGCAACCACACACATGTAACACACAACATTAGCTTGTTACCTCCGCTGTAGGTGCCGCACGGTTTGTGTTGGTACTGGACCAGCCCTGCAACCACACACATGTAACACACAACATTAGCTTGTTACCTCCGCTGTAGGTGCCGCACGGTTTGTGTTGGTACTGGACCAGCCCTGCAACCACACACATGTAACACACAACATTAGCTTGTTACCTCCGCTGTAGGTGCCGCACGGTTTGTGTTGGTACTGGACCAGCCCTGCAAGGGTGACCACACACATGTAACACACAACATTAGCTTGTTACCTCCGCTGTAGGTGCCGCACGGTTTGTGTTGGTACTGGACCAGCCCTGCAAGGGTGGCCACACACATGTAACACACAACATTAGCTTGTTACCTCCGCTGTAGGTGCCGCACGGTTTGTGTTGGTACTGGACCAGCCTTGCAAGGGGGACCACACACATGTAACACACAACATTAGCTTGTTACCTCCGCTGTAGGTGCCGCACGGTTTGTGTTGGTACTGGACCAGCCCTGCAAGGGTGGCCACACACATGTAACACACAACATTAGCTTGTTACCTCCGCTGTAGGTGCCGCACGGTTTGTGTTGGTACTGGACCAGCCCTGCAAGGGTGGCCACACACATGTAACACACAACATTAGCTTGTTACCTCCGCTGTAGGTGCCGCACGGTTTGTGTTGGTACTGGACCAGCCTTGCAAGGGGGGCCACACACATGTAACACACAACATTAGCTTGTTACCTCCGCTGTAGGTGCCGCACGGTTTGTGTTGGTACTGGACCAGCCTTGCAAGGGGGGCCACACACATGTAACACACAACATTAGCTTGTTACCTCCGCTGTAGGTGCCGCACGGTTTGTGTTGGTACTGGACCAGCCTTGCAAGGGGGGCCACACACATGTAACACACAACATTAGCTTGTTACCTCCGCTGTAGGTGCCGCACGGTTTGTGTTGGTACTGGACCAGCCTTGCAAGGGTGGCCACACACATGTAACACACAACATTAGCTTGTTACCTCCGCTGTAGGTGCCGCACGGTTTGTGTTGGTACTGGACCAGCCTTGCAAGGGGGGCCACACACATGTAACACACAACATTAGCTTGTTACCTCCGCTGTAGGTGCCGCACGGTTTGTGTTGGTACTGGACCAGCCTTGCAAGGGTGGCCACACACATGTAACACACAACATTAGCTTGTTACCTCCGCTGTAGGTGCCGCACGGTTTGTGTTGGTACTGGACCAGCCTTGCAAGGGGGGCCACACACATGTAACACACAACATTAGCTTGTTACCTCCGCTGTAGGTGCCGCACGGTTTGTGTTGGTACTGGACCAGCCCTGCAAGGGTGACCACACACATGTAACACACAACATTAGCTTGTTACCTCCGCTGTAGGTGCCGCACGGTTTGTGTTGGTACTGGACCAGCCCTGCAAGGGTGGCCACACACATGTAACACACAACATTAGCTTGTTACCTCCGCTGTAGGTGCCGCACGGTTTGTGTTGGTACTGGACCAGCCCTGCAAGGGTGGCCACACACATGTAACACACAACATTAGCTTGTTACCTCCGCTGTAGGTGCCGCACGGTTTGTGTTGGTACTGGACCAGCCCTGCAAGGGGGGCCACACACATGTAACACACAACATTAGCTTGTTACCCCCGCTGTAGGTGCCGCACGGTTTGTGTTGGTACTGGACCAGCCCTGCAAGGGTGACCACACACATGTAACACACAACATTAGCTTGTTACCTCCGCTGTAGGTGCCGCACGGTTTGTGTTGGTACTGGACCAGCCCTGCAAGGGGGGCCACACACATGTAACACACAACATTAGCTTGTTACCTCCGCTGTAGGTGCCGCACGGTTTGTGTTGGTACTGGACCAGCCTTGCAACCACACACATGTAACACACAACATTAGCTTGTTACCTCCGCTGTAGGTGCCGCACGGTTTGTGTTGGTACTGGACCAGCCCTGCAAGGGGGGCCACACACATGTAACACACAACATTAGCTTGTTACCTCCGCTGTAGGTGCCGCACGGTTTGTGTTGGTACTGGACCAGCCCTGCAACCACACACATGTAACACACAACATTAGCTTGTTACCTCCGCTGTAGGTGCCGCACGGTTTGTGTTGGTACTGGACCAGCCCTGCAACCACACACATGTAACACACACCATTAGCTTGTTACCTCCGCTGTAGGTGCCGCACGGTTTGTGTTGGTACTGGACCAGCCCTGCAAGGGAGGCCACACACATGTAACACACAACATTAGCTTGTTACCTCCGCTGTAGGTGCCGCACGGTTTGTGTTGGTACTGGACCAGCCCTGCAAGGGAGGCCACACACATGTAACACACAACATTAGCTTGTTACCTCCGCTGTAGGTGCCGCACGGTTTGTGTTGGTACTGGACCAGCCCTGCAACCACACACATGTAACACACAACATTAGCTTGTTACCTCCGCTGTAGGTGCCGCACGGTTTGTGTTGGTACTGGACCAGCCCTGCAACCACACACATGTAACACACAACATTAGCTTGTTACCTCCGCTGTAGGTGCCGCACGGTTTGTGTTGGTACTGGACCAGCCCTGCAAGGGGGGCCACACACATGTAACACACAACATTAGCTTGTTACCTCCGCTGTAGGTGCCGCACGGTTTGTGTTGGTACTGGACCAGCCCTGCAAGGGTGGCCACACACATGTAACACACAACATTAGCTTGTTACCTCCGCTGTAGGTGCCGCACGGTTTGTGTTGGTACTCGGCCAGCCCTGCAAGGGTGGCCACACACATGTAACACACAACATTAGCTTGTTACCTCCGCTGTAGGTGCCGCACGGTTTGTGTTGGTACTCGGCCAGCCCTGCAAGGGTGGCCACACACATGTAACACACAACATTAGCTTGTTACCTCCGCTGTAGGTGCCGCACGGTTTGTGTTGGTACTCGGCCAGCCCTGCAAGGGTGGCCACACACATGTAACACACAACATTAGCTTGTTACCTCCGCTGTAGGTGCCGCACGGTTTGTGTTGGTACTGGACCAGCCCTGCAACCACACACATGTAACACACAACATTAGCTTGTTACCTCCGCTGTAGGTGCCGCACGGTTTGTGTTGGTACTGGACCAGCCCTGCAACCACACACATGTAACACACAACATTAGCTTGTTACCTCCGCTGTAGGTGCCGCACGGTTTGTGTTGGTACTCGGCCAGCCCTGCAAGGGTGGCCACACACATGTAACACACAACATTAGCTTGTTACCTCCGCTGTAGGTGCCGCACGGTTTGTGTTGGTACTGGACCAGCCCTGCAAGGGTGGCCACACACATGTAACACACAACATTAGCTTGTTACCTCCGCTATAGGTGCCGCACGGTTTGTGTTGGTACTCGGTCAGCCCTGCAAGGGGGGCCACACACATGTAACACACAACATTAGCTTGTTACCTCCGCTGTAGGTGCCGCACGGTTTGTGTTGGTACTCGGCCAGCCCTGCAAGGGTGGCCACACACATGTAACACACAACATTAGCTTGTTACCTCCGCTGTAGGTGCCGCACGGTTTGTGTTGGTACTCGGCCAGCCCTGCAAGGGTGGCCACACACATGTAACACACAACATTAGCTTGTTACCTCCGCTGTAGGTGCCGCACGGTTTGTGTTGGTACTGGACCAGCCCTGCAACCACACACATGTAACACACAACATTAGCTTGTTACCTCCGCTGTAGGTGCCGCACGGTTTGTGTTGGTACTGGACCAGCCCTGCAACCACACACATGTAACACACAACATTAGCTTGTTACCTCCGCTGTAGGTGCCGCACGGTTTGTGTTGGTACTCGGCCAGCCCTGCAAGGGTGGCCACACACATGTAACACACAACATTAGCTTGTTACCTCCGCTGTAGGTGCCGCACGGTTTGTGTTGGTACTGGACCAGCCCTGCAAGGGTGGCCACACACATGTAACACACAACATTAGCTTGTTACCTCCGCTATAGGTGCCGCACGGTTTGTGTTGGTACTCGGTCAGCCCTGCAAGGGGGGCCACACACATGTAACACACAACATTAGCTTGTTACCTCCGCTGTAGGTGCCGCACGGTTTGTGTTGGTACTGGACCAGCCTTGCAAGGGGGGCCACACACATGTAACACACAACATTAGCTTGTTACCTCCGCTGTAGGTGCCGCACGGTTTGTGTTGGTACTGGACCAGCCCTGCAAGGGTGGCCACACACATGTAACACACAACATTAGCTTGTTACCTCCGCTGTAGGTGCCGCACGGTTTGTGTTGGTACTGGACCAGCCCTGCAACCACACACATGTAACACACAACATTAGCTTGTTACCTCCGCTGTAGGTGCCGCACGGTTTGTGTTGGTACTGGACCAGCCCTGCAAGGGGGGCCACACACATGTAACACACAACATTAGCTGGTTACCTCCGCTGTAGGTGCCGCACGGTTTGTGTTGGTACTGGACCAGCCCTGCAAGGGAGGCCACACACATGTAACACACAACATTAGCTTGTTACCTCCGCTGTAGGTGCCGCACGGTTTGTGTTGGTACTGGACCAGCCTTGCAAGGGTGGCCACACACATGTAACACACAACATTAGCTTGTTACCTCTGCTGTAGGTGCCGCACGGTTTGTGTTGGTACTGGACCAGCCCTGCAACCACACACATGTAACACACAACATTAGCTTGTTACCTCCGCTGTAGGTGCCGCACGGTTTGTGTTGGTACTGGACCAGCCCTGCAAGGGGGGCCACACACATGTAACACACAACATTAGCTTGTTACCTCCGCTGTAGGTGCCGCACGGTTTGTGTTGGTACTGGACCAGCCTTGCAAGGGGGGCCACACACATGTAACACACAACATTAGCTTGTTACCTCCGCTGTAGGTGCCGCACGGTTTGTGTTGGTACTGGACCAGCCCTGCAACCACACACATGTAACACACAACATTAGCTTGTTACCTCCGCTGTAGGTGCCGCACGGTTTGTGTTGGTACTGGACCAGCCCTGCAACCACACACATGTAACACACAACATTAGCTTGTTACCTCCGCTGTAGGTGCCGCACGGTTTGTGTTGGTACTGGACCAGCCCTGCAACCACACACATGTAACACACAACATTAGCTTGTTACCTCCGCTGTAGGTGCCGCACGGTTTGTGTTGGTACTGGACCAGCCCTGCAAGGGTGACCACACACATGTAACACACAACATTAGCTTGTTACCTCCGCTGTAGGTGCCGCACGGTTTGTGTTGGTACTGGACCAGCCCTGCAAGGGGGACCACACACATGTAACACACAACATTAGCTTGTTACCTCCGCTGTAGGTGCCGCACGGTTTGTGTTGGTACTGGACCAGCCCTGCAAGGGGGGCCACACACATGTAACACACAACATTAGCTTGTTACCTCCGCTGTAGGTGCCGCACGGTTTGTGTTGGTACTGGACCAGCCCTGCAAGGGTGGCCACACACATGTAACACACAACATTAGCTTGTTACCTCCGCTGTAGGTGCCGCACGGTTTGTGTTGGTACTGGACCAGCCCTGCAAGGGGGGCCACACACATGTAACACACAACATTAGCTTGTTACCTCCGCTGTAGGTGCCGCACGGTTTGTGTTGGTACTGGACCAGCCCTGCAAGGGTGGCCACACACATGTAACACACAACATTAGCTTGTTACCTCCGCTGTAGGTGCCGCACGGTTTGTGTTGGTACTGGACCAGCCCTGCAACCACACACATGTAACACACAACATTAGCTTGTTACCTCCGCTGTAGGTGCCGCACGGTTTGTGTTGGTACTGGACCAGCCTTGCAAGGGGGGCCACACACATGTAACACACAACATTAGCTTGTTACCTCCGCTGTAGGTGCCGCACGGTTTGTGTTGGTACTGGACCAGCCCTGCAAGGGGGGCCACACACATGTAACACACAACATTAGCTTGTTACCTCCGCTGTAGGTGCCGCACGGTTTGTGTTGGTACTGGACCAGCCCTGCAACCACACACATGTAACACACAACATTAGCTTGTTACCTCCGCTGTAGGTGCCGCACGGTTTGTGTTGGTACTGGACCAGCCCTGCAACCACACACATGTAACACACAACATTAGCTTGTTACCTCCGCTGTAGGTGCCGCACGGTTTGTGTTGGTACTGGACCAGCCCTGCAAGGGTGGCCACACACATGTAACACACAACATTAGCTTGTTACCTCCGCTGTAGGTGCCGCACGGTTTGTGTTGGTACTGGACCAGCCCTGCAACCACACACATGTAACACACAACATTAGCTTGTTACCTCCGCTGTAGGTGCCGCACGGTTTGTGTTGGTACTGGACCAGCCCTGCAAGGGTGACCACACACATGTAACACACAACATTAGCTTGTTACCTCCGCTGTAGGTGCCGCACGGTTTGTGTTGGTACTGGACCAGCCTTGCAAGGGTGGCCACACACATGTAACACACAACATTAGCTTGTTACCTCCGCTGTAGGTGCCGCACGGTTTGTGTTGGTACTGGACCAGCCTTGCAAGGGGGGCCACACACATGTAACACACAACATTAGCTTGTTACCTCCGCTGTAGGTGCCGCACGGTTTGTGTTGGTACTGGACCAGCCCTGCAACCACACACATGTAACACACAACATTAGCTTGTTACCTCCGCTGTAGGTGCCGCACGGTTTGTGTTGGTACTGGACCAGCCCTGCAACCACACACATGTAACACACAACATTAGCTTGTTACCTCCGCTGTAGGTGCCGCACGGTTTGTGTTGGTACTGGACCAGCCCTGCAAGGGTGGCCACACACATGTAACACACAACATTAGCTTGTTACCTCCGCTGTAGGTGCCGCACGGTTTGTGTTGGTACTGGACCAGCCCTGCAACCACACACATGTAACACACAACATTAGCTTGTTACCTCCGCTGTAGGTGCCGCACGGTTTGTGTTGGTACTGGACCAGCCCTGCTAGGGTGACCACACACATGTAACACACAACATTAGCTTGTTACCTCCGCTGTAGGTGCCGCACGGTTTGTGTTGGTACTGGACCAGCCCTGCAAGGGTGGCCACACACATGTAACACACAACATTAGCTTGTTACCTCCGCTGTAGGTGCCGCACGGTTTGCGTTGGTACTGGACCAGCCCTGCAAGGGGGGCCACACACATGTAACACACAACATTAGCTTGTTACCTCCGCTGTAGGTGCCGCACGGTTTGTGTTGGTACTGGACCAGCCTTGCAAGGGGGGCCACACACATGTAACACACAACATTAGCTTGTTACCTCCGCTGTAGGTGCCGCACGGTTTGTGTTGGTACTGGACCAGCCCTGCAACCACACACATGTAACACACAACATTAGCTTGTTACCTCCGCTGTAGGTGCCGCACGGTTTGTGTTGGTACTGGACCAGCCCTGCAACCACACACATGTAACACACAACATTAGCTTGTTACCTCCGCTGTAGGTGCCGCACGGTTTGTGTTGGTACTGGACCAGCCCTGCTAGGGTGACCACACACATGTAACACACAACATTAGCTTGTTACCTCCGCTGTAGGTGCCGCACGGTTTGTGTTGGTACTGGACCAGCCCTGCAAGGGTGGCCACACACATGTAACACACAACATTAGCTTGTTACCTCCGCTGTAGGTGCCGCACGGTTTGTGTTGGTACTGGACCAGCCCTGCAAGGGTGGCCACACACATGTAACACACAACATTAGCTTGTTACCTCCGCTGTAGGTGCCGCACGGTTTGCGTTGGTACTGGACCAGCCCTGCAAGGGGGGCCACACACATGTAACACACAACATTAGCTTGTTACCTCCGCTGTAGGTGCCGCACGGTTTGTGTTGGTACTGGACCAGCCCTGCAACCACACACATGTAACACACAACATTAGCTTGTTACCTCCGCTGTAGGTGCCGCACGGTTTGTGTTGGTACTGGACCAGCCCTGCAAGGGTGACCACACACATGTAACACACAACATTAGCTTGTTACCTCCGCTGTAGGTGCCGCACGGTTTGTGTTGGTACTGGACCAGCCCTGCAAGGGTGGCCACACACATGTAACACACAACATTAGCTTGTTACCTCCGCTGTAGGTGCCGCACGGTTTGTGTTGGTACTGGACCAGCCCTGCAAGGGGGGCCACACACATGTAACACACAACATTAGCTTGTTACCTCCGCTGTAGGTGCCGCACGGTTTGTGTTGGTACTGGACCAGCCCTGCAAGGGTGGCCACACACATGTAACACACAACATTAGCTTGTTACCTCCGCTGTAGGTGCCGCACGGTTTGTGTTGGTACTGGACCAGCCCTGCAAGGGGGGCCACACACATGTAACACACAACATTAGCTTGTTACCCCCGCTGTAGGTGCAGCACGGTTTGTGTTGGTACTGGACCAGCCCTGCAAGGGTGGCCACACACATGTAACACACAACATTAGCTTGTTACCTCCGCTGTAGGTGCCGCACGGTTTGTGTTGGTACTGGACCAGCCCTGCTAGGGGGACCACACACATGTAACACACAACATTAGCTTGTTACCTCCGCTGTAGGTGCCGCACGGTTTGTGTTGGTACTGGACCAGCCCTGCAAGGGGGGCCACACACATGTAACACACAACATTAGCTTGTTACCTCCGCTGTAGGTGCCGCACGGTTTGTGTTGGTACTGGACCAGCCCTGCAACCACACACATGTAACACACAACATTAGCTTGTTACCTCCGCTGTAGGTGCCGCACGGTTTGTGTTGGTACTGGACCAGCCCTGCAACCACACACATGTAACACACAACATTAGCTTGTTACCTCCGCTGTAGGTGCCGCACGGTTTGTGTTGGTACTGGACCAGCCCTGCAACCACACACATGTAACACACAACATTAGCTTGTTACCTCCGCTGTAGGTGCCGCACGGTTTGTGTTGGTACTGGACCAGCCCTGCAACCACACACATGTAACACACAACATTAGCTTGTTACCTCCGCTGTAGGTGCCGCACGGTTTGTGTTGGTACTGGACCAGCCCTGCAAGGGGGGCCACACACATGTAACACACAACATTAGCTTGTTACCTCCGCTGTAGGTGCCGCACGGTTTGTGTTGGTACTGGACCAGCCCTGCAAGGGTGGCCACACACATGTAACACACAACATTAGCTTGTTACCTCCGCTGTAGGTGCCGCACGGTTTGTGTTGGTACTGGACCAGCCCTGCAACCACACACATGTAACACACAACATTAGCTTGTTACCTCCGCTGTAGGTGCCGCACGGTTTGTGTTGGTACTGGACCAGCCCTGCAACCACACACATGTAACACACAACATTAGCTTGTTACCTCCGCTGTAGGTGCCGCACGGTTTGTGTTGGTACTGGACCAGCCCTGCAAGGGAGGCCACACACATGTAACACACAACATTAGCTTGTTACCTCCGCTGTAGGTGCCGCACGGTTTGTGTTGGTACTCGGCCAGCCCTGCAAGGGTGGCCACACACATGTAACACACAACATTAGCTTGTTACCTCCGCTGTAGGTGCCGCACGGTTTGTGTTGGTACTGGACCAGCCCTGCAAGGGTGACCACACACATGTAACACACAACATTAGCTTGTTACCTCCGCTGTAGGTGCCGCACGGTTTGTGTTGGTACTGGACCAGCCCTGCAAGGGTGACCACACACATGTAACACACAACATTAGCTTGTTACCTCCGCTGTAGGTGCCGCACGGTTTGTGTTGGTACTGGACCAGCCCTGCTAGGGTGGCCACACACATGTAACACACAACATTAGCTTGTTACCTCCGCTGTAGGTGCCGCACGGTTTGTGTTGGTACTGGACCAGCCCTGCAAGGGTGACCACACACATGTAACACACAACATTAGCTTGTTACCTCCGCTGTAGGTGCCGCACGGTTTGTGTTGGTACTGGACCAGCCCTGCTAGGGTGGCCACACACATGTAACACACAACATTAGCTTGTTACCTCCGCTGTAGGTGCCGCACGGTTTGTGTTGGTACTGGACCAGCCCTGCTAGGGTGGCCACACACATGTAACACACAACATTAGCTTGCTACCTCCGCTGTAGGTGCCGCACGGTTTGTGTTGGTACTGGACCAGCCCTGCAACCACACACATGTAACACACAACATTAGCTTGTTACCTCCGCTGTAGGTGCCGCACGGTTTGTGTTGGTACTGGACCAGCCCTGCAAGGGGGGCCACACACATGTAACACACAACATTAGCTTGTTACCTCCGCTGTAGGTGCCGCACGGTTTGTGTTGGTACTGGACCAGCCCTGCAAGGGGGGCCACACACATGTAACACACAACATTAGCTTGTTACCTCCGCTGTAGGTGCCGCACGGTTTGTGTTGGTACTGGACCAGCCCTGCAACCACACACATGTAACACACAACATTAGCTTGTTACCTCCGCTGTAGGTGCCGCACGGTTTGTGTTGGTACTGGACCAGCCTTGCAACCACACACATGTAACACACAACATTAGCTTGTTACCTCCGCTGTAGGTGCCGCACGGTTTGTGTTGGTACTGGACCAGCCTTGCAACCACACACATGTAACACACAACATTAGCTTGTTACCTCCGCTGTAGGTGCCGCATGGTTTGTGTTGGTACTGGACCAGCCCTGCAAGGGTGGCCACACACATGTAACACACAACATTAGCTTGTTACCTCCGCTGTAGGTGCCGCACGGTTTGTGTTGGTACTGGACCAGCCTTGCAACCACACACATGTAACACACAACATTAGCTTGTTACCTCCGCTGTAGGTGCCGCACGGTTTGTGTTGGTACTGGACCAGCCCTGCAAGGGGGGCCACACACATGTAACACACAACATTAGCTTGTTACCTCCGCTGTAGGTGCCGCACGGTTTGTGTTGGTACTGGACCAGCCCTGCAAGGGGGGCCACACACATGTAACACACAACATTAGCTTGTTACCTCCGCTGTAGGTGCCGCACGGTTTGTGTTGGTACTGGACCAGCCCTGCAAGGGTGACCACACACATGTAACACACAACATTAGCTTGTTACCTCCGCTGTAGGTGCCGCACGGTTTGTGTTGGTACTGGACCAGCCCTGCAAGGGTGACCACACACATGTAACACACAACATTAGCTTGTTACCTCCGCTGTAGGTGCCGCACGGTTTGTGTTGGTACTGGACCAGCCTTGCAACCACACACATGTAACACACAACATTAGCTTGTTACCTCCGCTGTAGGTGCCGCACGGTTTGTGTTGGTACTGGACCAGCCTTGCAACCACACACATGTAACACACAACATTAGCTTGTTACCTCCGCTGTAGGTGCCGCACGGTTTGTGTTGGTACTGGACCAGCCCTGCAAGGGTGGCCACACACATGTAACACACAACATTAGCTTGTTACCTCCGCTGTAGGTGCCGCACGGTTTGTGTTGGTACTGGACCAGCCCTGCAAGGGGGGCCACACACATGTAACACACAACATTAGCTTGTTACCTCCGCTGTAGGTGCCGCACGGTTTGTGTTGGTACTGGACCAGCCCTGCAAGGGTGACCACACACATGTAACACACAACATTAGCTTGTTACCTCCGCTGTAGGTGCCGCACGGTTTGTGTTGGTACTGGACCAGCCCTGCAACCACACACATGTAACACACAACATTAGCTTGTTACCTCCGCTGTAGGTGCCGCACGGTTTGTGTTGGTACTGGACCAGCCCTGCAACCACACACATGTAACACACAACATTAGCTTGTTACCTCCGCTGTAGGTGCCGCACGGTTTGTGTTGGTACTGGACCAGCCCTGCAACCACACACATGTAACACACAACATTAGCTTGTTACCTCCGCTGTAGGTGCCGCACGGTTTGTGTTGGTACTGGACCAGCCTTGCAACCACACACATGTAACACACAACATTAGCTTGTTACCTCCGCTGTAGGTGCCGCACGGTTTGTGTTGGTACTGGACCAGCCCTGCAAGGGTGGCCACACACATGTAACACACAACATTAGCTTGTTACCTCCGCTGTAGGTGCCGCACGGTTTGTGTTGGTACTGGACCAGCCTTGCAACCACACACATGTAACACACAACATTAGCTTGTTACCTCCGCTGTAGGTGCCGCACGGTTTGTGTTGGTACTGGACCAGCCCTGCAACCACACACATGTAACACACAACATTAGCTTGTTACCTCCGCTGTAGGTGCCGCACGGTTTGTGTTGGTACTGGACCAGCCCTGCAACCACACACATGTAACACACAACATTAGCTTGTTACCTCCGCTGTAGGTGCCGCACGGTTTGTGTTGGTACTGGACCAGCCCTGCAAGGGTGGCCACACACATGTAACACACAACATTAGCTTGTTACCTCCGCTGTAGGTGCCGCACGGTTTGTGTTGGTACTGGACCAGCCCTGCAAGGGTGACCACACACATGTAACACACAACATTAGCTTGTTACCTCCGCTGTAGGTGCCGCACGGTTTGTGTTGGTACTGGACCAGCCCTGCAAGGGAGGCCACACACATGTAACACACAACATTAGCTTGTTACCTCCGCTGTAGGTGCCGCACGGTTTGTGTTGGTACTGGACCAGCCCTGCAAGGGAGGCCACACACATGTAACACACAACATTAGCTTGTTACCTCCGCTGTAGGTGCCGCACGGTTTGTGTTGGTACTGGACCAGCCCTGCAACCACACACATGTAACACACAACATTAGCTTGTTACCTCCGCTGTAGGTGCCGCACGGTTTGTGTTGGTACTGGACCAGCCTTGCAACCACACACATGTAACACACAACATTAGCTTGTTACCTCCGCTGTAGGTGCCGCACGGTTTGTGTTGGTACTGGACCAGCCTTGCAAGGGGGGCCACACACATGTAACACACAACATTAGCTTGTTACCTCCGCTGTAGGTGCCGCACGGTTTGTGTTGGTACTGGACCAGCCCTGCAAGGGGGGCCACACACATGTAACACACAACATTAGCTTGTTACCTCCGCTGTAGGTGCCGCACGGTTTGTGTTGGTACTGGACCAGCTCTGCAACCACACACATGTAACACACAACATTAGCTTGTTACCTCCGCTGTAGGTGCCGCACGGTTTGTGTTGGTACTGGACCAGCCCTGCAAGGGTGACCACACACATGTAACACACAACATTAGCTTGTTACCTCCGCTGTAGGTGCCGCACGGTTTGTGTTGGTACTCGGCCAGCCCTGCAAGGGAGGCCACACACATGTAACACACAACATTAGCGTGTTACCTCCGCTATAGGTGCCGCACGGTTTGTGTTGGTACTGGACCAGCCCTGCAAGGGGGGCCACACACATGTAACACACAACATTAGCTTGTTACCTCCGCTGTAGGTGCCGCACGGTTTGTGTTGGTACTGGACCAGCCTTGCAACCACACACATGTAACACACAACATTAGCTTGTTACCTCCGCTGTAGGTGCCGCACGGTTTGTGTTGGTACTGGACCAGCCTTGCAACCACACACATGTAACACACAACATTAGCTTGTTACCTCCGCTGTAGGTGCCGCACGGTTTGTGTTGGTACTGGACCAGCCTTGCAACCACACACATGTAACACACAACATTAGCTTGTTACCTCCGCTGTAGGTGCCGCACGGTTTGTGTTGGTACTGGACCAGCCCTGCAAGGGGGGCCACACACATGTAACACACAACATTAGCTTGTTACCTCCGCTGTAGGTGCCGCACGGTTTGTGTTGGTACTGGACCAGCCCTGCAACCACACACATGTAACACACAACATTAGCTTGTTACCTCCGCTGTAGGTGCCGCACGGTTTGTGTTGGTACTGGACCAGCCCTGCAAGGGGGGCCACACACATGTAACACACAACATTAGCTTGTTACCTCCGCTGTAGGTGCCGCACGGTTTGTGTTGGTACTGGACCAGCCCTGCAAGGGGGGCCACACACATGTAACACACAACATTAGCTTGTTACCTCCGCTGTAGGTGCCGCACGGTTTGTGTTGGTACTGGACCAGCCCAGCAAGGGTGGCCACACACATGTAACACACAACATTAGCTTGTTACCTCCGCTGTAGGTGCCGCACGGTTTGTGTTGGTACTGGACCAGCCCTGCAACCACACACATGTAACACACAACATTAGCTTGTTACCTCCGCTGTAGGTGCCGCACGGTTTGTGTTGGTACTGGACCAGCCCTGCAAGGGTGACCACACACATGTAACACACAACATTAGCTTATTACCTCCGCTGTAGGTGCCGCACGGTTTGTGTTGGTACTGGACCAGCCCTGCAAGGGGGGCCACACACATGTAACACACAACATTAGCTTGTTACCTCCGCTGTAGGTGCCGCACGGTTTGTGTTGGTACTGGACCAGCCCTGCAAGGGGGGCCACACACATGTAACACACAACATTAGCTTGTTACCTCCGCTGTAGGTGCCGCACGGTTTGTGTTGGTACTGGACCAGCCTTGCAACCACACACATGTAACACACAACATTAGCTTGTTACCTCCGCTGTAGGTGCCGCACGGTTTGTGTTGGTACTGGACCAGCCCTGCAACCACACACATGTAACACACAACATTAGCTTGTTACCTCCGCTGTAGGTGCCGCACGGTTTGTGTTGGTACTGGACCAGCCCTGCAACCACACACATGAAACACACAACATTAGCTTGTTACCTCCGCTGTAGGTGCCGCACGGTTTGTGTTGGTACTGGACCAGCCCTGCAACCACACACATGTAACACACAACATTAGCTTGTTACCTCCGCTGTAGGTGCCGCACGGTTTGTGTTGGTACTGGACCAGCCCTGCAAGGGGGGCCACACACATGTAACACACAACATTAGCTTGTTACCTCCGCTGTAGGTGCCGCACGGTTTGCGTTGGTACTCGGCCAGCCCTGCTAGGGGGGCCACACACATGTAACACACAACATTAGCTTGTTACCTCCGCTGTAGGTGCCGCACGGTTTGTGTTGGTACTGGACCAGCCCTGCAAGGGTGGCCACACACATGTAACACACAACATTAGCTTGTTACCTCCGCTGTAGGTGCCGCACGGTTTGTGTTGGTACTGGACCAGCCTTGCAAGGGTGACCACACACATGTAACACACAACATTAGCTTGTTACCTCCGCTGTAGGTGCCGCACGGTTTGTGTTGGTACTGGACCAGCCCTGCAACCACACACATGTAACACACAACATTAGCTTGTTACCTCCGCTGTAGGTGCCGCACGGTTTGTGTTGGTACTGGACCAGCCCTGCAAGGGTGACCACACACATGTAACACACAACATTAGCTTGTTACCTCCGCTGTAGGTGCCGCACGGTTTGCGTTGGTACTGGACCAGCCCTGCAACCACACACATGTAACACACAACATTAGCTTGTTACCTCCGCTGTAGGTGCCGCACGGTTTGTGTTGGTACTGGACCAGCCCTGCTAGGGGGGCCACACACATGTAACACACAACATTAGCTTGTTACCTCCGCTGTAGGTGCCGCACGGTTTGTGTTGGTACTGGACCAGCCCTGCAACCACACACATGTAACACACAACATTAGCTTGTTACCTCCGCTGTAGGTGCCGCACGGTTTGTGTTGGTACTGGACCAGCCCTGCTAGGGGGGCCACACACATGTAACACACAACATTAGCTTGTTACCTCCGCTGTAGGTGCCGCACGGTTTGTGTTGGTACTGGACCAGCCTTGCAACCACACACATGTAACACACAACATTAGCTTGTTACCTCCGCTGTAGGTGCCGCACGGTTTGTGTTGGTACTGGACCAGCCCTGCAACCACACACATGTAACACACAACATTAGCTTGTTACCTCCGCTGTAGGTGCCGCACGGTTTGTGTTGGTACTGGACCAGCCCTGCAACCACACACATGAAACACACAACATTAGCTTGTTACCTCCGCTGTAGGTGCCGCACGGTTTGTGTTGGTACTGGACCAGCCCTGCAACCACACACATGTAACACACAACATTAGCTTGTTACCTCCGCTGTAGGTGCCGCACGGTTTGTGTTGGTACTGGACCAGCCCTGCAACCACACACATGTAACACACAACATTAGCTTGTTACCTCCGCTGTAGGTGCCGCACGGTTTGTGTTGGTACTGGACCAGCCTTGCAACCACACACATGTAACACACAACATTAGCTTGTTACCTCCGCTGTAGGTGCCGCACGGTTTGTGTTGGTACTGGACCAGCCCTGCAACCACACACATGTAACACACAACATAAGCTTGTTACCTCCGCTGTAGGTGCCGCACGGTTTGTGTTGGTACTGGACCAGCCCTGCAAGGGGGGCCACACACATGTAACACACAACATTAGCTTGTTACCTCCGCTGTAGGTGCCGCACGGTTTGTGTTGGTACTGGACCAGCCCTGCAACCACACACATGTAACACACAACATTAGCTTGTTACCTCCGCTGTAGGTGCCGCACGGTTTGTGTTGGTACTGGACCAGCCTTGCAACCACACACATGTAACACACAACATTAGCTTGTTACCTCCGCTGTAGGTGCCGCACGGTTTGTGTTGGTACTGGACCAGCCCTGCAACCACACACATGTAACACACAACATTAGCTTGTTACCTCCGCTGTAGGTGCCGCACGGTTTGCGTTGGTACTGGACCAGCCCTGCAAGGGTGGCCACACACATGTAACACACAACATTAGCTTGTTACCTCCGCTGTAGGTGCCGCACGGTTTGTGTTGGTACTGGACCAGCCCTGCAACCACACACATGTAACACACAACATTAGCTTGTTACCTCCGCTGTAGGTGCCGCACGGTTTGTGTTGGTACTGGACCAGCCCTGCAAGGGTGGCCACACACATGTAACACACAACATTAGCTTGTTACCTCCGCTGTAGGTGCCGCACGGTTTGTGTTGGTACTGGACCAGCCCTGCAAGGGGGGCCACACACATGTAACACACAACATTAGCTTGTTACCTCCGCTGTAGGTGCCGCACGGTTTGTGTTGGTACTGGACCAGCCCTGCAAGGGGGGCCACACACATGTAACACACAACATTAGCTTGTTACCTCCGCTGTAGGTGCCGCACGGTTTGTGTTGGTACTGGACCAGCCCTGCAAGGGTGGCCACACACATGTAACACACAACATTAGCTTGTTACCTCCGCTGTAGGTGCCGCACGGTTTGTGTTGGTACTGGACCAGCCTTGCAACCACACACATGTAACACACAACATTAGCTTGTTACCTCCGCTGTAGGTGCCGCACGGTTTGTGTTGGTACTGGACCAGCCCTGCAACCACACACATGTAACACACAACATTAGCTTGTTACCTCCGCTGTAGGTGCCGCACGGTTTGTGTTGGTACTGGACCAGCCCTGCAAGGGGGGCCACACACATGTAACACACAACATTAGCTTGTTACCTCCGCTGTAGGTGCCGCACGGTTTGTGTTGGTACTGGACCAGCCCTGCAACCACACACATGTAACACACAACATTAGCTTGTTACCTCCGCTGTAGGTGCCGCACGGTTTGTGTTGGTACTGGACCAGCCCTGCAACCACACACATGTAACACACAACATTAGCTTGTTACCTCCGCTGTAGGTGCCGCACGGTTTGTGTTGGTACTGGACCAGCCCTGCAAGGGGGGCCACACACATGTAACACACAACATTAGCTTGTTACCTCCGCTGTAGGTGCCGCACGGTTTGCGTTGGTACTCGGCCAGCCCTGCAAGGGAGGCCACACACATGAAACACACAACATTAGCTTGTTACCTCCGCTGTAGGTGCCGCACGGTTTGTGTTGGTACTGGACCAGCCCTGCTAGGGGGGCCACACACATGTAACACACAACATTAGCTTGTTACCTCCGCTGTAGGTGCCGCACGGTTTGTGTTGGTACTGGACCAGCCCTGCAACCACACACATGTAACACACAACATTAGCTTGTTACCTCCGCTGTAGGTGCCGCACGGTTTGCGTTGGTACTCGGTCAGCCCTGCAAGGGTGGCCACACACATGTAACACACAACATTAGCTTGTTACCTCCGCTGTAGGTGCCGCACGGTTTGTGTTGGTACTGGACCAGCCCTGCTAGGGGGGCCACACACATGTAACACACAACATTAGCTTGTTACCTCCGCTGTAGGTGCCGCACGGTTTGTGTTGGTACTGGACCAGCCCTGCAACCACACACATGTAACACACAACATTAGCTTGTTACCTCCGCTGTAGGTGCCGCACGGTTTGTGTTGGTACTGGACCAGCCCTGCAACCACACACATGTAACACACAACATTAGCTTGTTACCTCCGCTGTAGGTGCCGCACGGTTTGTGTTGGTACTGGACCAGCCCTGCAACCACACACATGTAACACACAACATTAGCTTGTTACCTCCGCTGTAGGTGCCGCACGGTTTGTGTTGGTACTGGACCAGCCCTGCTAGGGGGGCCACACACATGTAACACACAACATTAGCTTGTTACCTCCGCTGTAGGTGCCGCACGGTTTGTGTTGGTACTGGACCAGCCCTGCAACCACACACATGTAACACACAACATTAGCTTGTTACCTCCGCTGTAGGTGCCGCACGGTTTGCGTTGGTACTCGGTCAGCCCTGCAAGGGTGGCCACACACATGTAACACACAACATTAGCTTGTTACCTCCGCTGTAGGTGCCGCACGGTTTGTGTTGGTACTGGACCAGCCCTGCTAGGGGGGCCACACACATGTAACACACAACATTAGCTTGTTACCTCCGCTGTAGGTGCCGCACGGTTTGTGTTGGTACTGGACCAGCCCTGCAAGGGTGACCACACACATGTAACACACAACATTAGCTTGTTACCTCCGCTGTAGGTGCCGCACGGTTTGTGTTGGTACTGGACCAGCCCTGCAACCACACACATGTAACACACAACATTAGCTTGTTACCTCCGCTGTAGGTGCCGCACGGTTTGTGTTGGTACTGGACCAGCCCTGCAACCACACACATGTAACACACAACATTAGCTTGTTACCTCCGCTGTAGGTGCCGCACGGTTTGTGTTGGTACTGGACCAGCCCTGCAACCACACACATGTAACACACAACATTAGCTTGTTACCTCCGCTGTAGGTGCCGCACGGTTTGTGTTGGTACTGGACCAGCCTTGCAAGGGTGGCCACACACATGTAACACACAACATTAGCTTGTTACCTCCGCTGTAGGTGCCGCACGGTTTGTGTTGGTACTGGACCAGCCCTGCAAGGGGGGCCACACACATGTAACACACAACATTAGCTTGTTACCTCCGCTGTAGGTGCCGCACGGTTTGTGTTGGTACTGGACCAGCCCTGCAAGGGGGGCCACACACATGTAACACACAACATTAGCTTGTTACCTCCGCTGTAGGTGCCGCACGGTTTGTGTTGGTACTGGACCAGCCCTGCAACCACACACATGTAACACACAACATTAGCTTGTTACCTCCGCTGTAGGTGCCGCACGGTTTGTGTTGGTACTGGACCAGCCCTGCAACCACACACATGTAACACACAACATTAGCTTGTTACCTCCGCTGTAGGTGCCGCACGGTTTGTGTTGGTACTGGACCAGCCCTGCAAGGGGGGCCACACACATGTAACACACAACATTAGCTTGTTACCTCCGCTGTAGGTGCCGCACGGTTTGTGTTGGTACTGGACCAGCCCTGCTAGGGGGGCCACACACATGTAACACACAACATTAGCTTGTTACCTCCGCTGTAGGTGCCGCACGGTTTGTGTTGGTACTGGACCAGCCCTGCAACCACACACATGTAACACACAACATTAGCTTGTTACCTCCGCTGTAGGTGCCGCACGGTTTGTGTTGGTACTGGACCAGCCCTGCAACCACACACATGTAACACACAACATTAGCTTGTTACCTCCGCTGTAGGTGCCGCACGGTTTGTGTTGGTACTGGACCAGCCTTGCAACCACACACATGTAACACACAACATTAGCTTGTTACCTCCGCTGTAGGTGCCGCACGGTTTGTGTTGGTACTGGACCAGCCCTGCAAGGGTGACCACACACATGTAACACACAACATTAGCTTGTTACCTCCGCTGTAGGTGCCGCACGGTTTGTGTTGGTACTGGACCAGCCCTGCAACCACACACATGTAACACACAACATTAGCTTGTTACCTCCGCTGTAGGTGCCGCACGGTTTGTGTTGGTACTGGACCAGCCCTGCAACCACACACATGTAACACACAACATTAGCTTGTTACCTCCGCTGTAGGTGCCGCACGGTTTGTGTTGGTACTGGACCAGCCCTGCAACCACACACATGTAACACACAACATTAGCTTGTTACCTCCGCTGTAGGTGCCGCACGGTTTGTGTTGGTACTGGACCAGCCTTGCAAGGGTGGCCACACACATGTAACACACAACATTAGCTTGTTACCTCCGCTGTAGGTGCCGCACGGTTTGTGTTGGTACTGGACCAGCCCTGCAAGGGGGGCCACACACATGTAACACACAACATTAGCTTGTTACCTCCGCTGTAGGTGCCGCACGGTTTGTGTTGGTACTGGACCAGCCCTGCAAGGGGGGCCACACACATGTAACACACAACATTAGCTTGTTACCTCCGCTGTAGGTGCCGCACGGTTTGTGTTGGTACTGGACCAGCCCTGCAACCACACACATGTAACACACAACATTAGCTTGTTACCTCCGCTGTAGGTGCCGCACGGTTTGTGTTGGTACTGGACCAGCCCTGCAACCACACACATGTAACACACAACATTAGCTTGTTACCTCCGCTGTAGGTGCCGCACGGTTTGTGTTGGTACTGGACCAGCCCTGCAAGGGGGGCCACACACATGTAACACACAACATTAGCTTGTTACCTCCGCTGTAGGTGCCGCACGGTTTGTGTTGGTACTGGACCAGCCCTGCAAGGGGGGCCACACACATGTAACACACAACATTAGCTTGTTACCTCCGCTGTAGGTGCCGCACGGTTTGTGTTGGTACTGGACCAGCCCTGCAACCACACACATGTAACACACAACATTAGCTTGTTACCTCCGCTGTAGGTGCCGCACGGTTTGTGTTGGTACTGGACCAGCCCTGCAAGGGTGACCACACACATGTAACACACAACATTAGCTTGTTACCTCCGCTGTAGGTGCCGCACGGTTTGTGTTGGTACTGGACCAGCCCTGCAACCACACACATGTAACACACAACATTAGCTTGTTACCTCCGCTGTAGGTGCCGCACGGTTTGTGTTGGTACTGGACCAGCCCTGCAAGGGTGGCCACACACATGTAACACACAACATTAGCTTGTTACCTCCGCTGTAGGTGCCGCACGGTTTGTGTTGGTACTGGACCAGCCCTGCAAGGGGGCCACACACATGTAACACACAACATTAGCTTGTTACCTCCGCTGTAGGTGCCGCACGGTTTGTGTTGGTACTGGACCAGCCCTGCAACCACACACATGTAACACACAACATTAGCTTGTTACCTCCGCTGTAGGTGCCGCACGGTTTGTGTTGGTACTGGACCAGCCCTGCAAGGGGGGCCACACACATGTAACACACAACATTAGCTTGTTACCTCCGCTGTAGGTGCCGCACGGTTTGTGTTGGTACTGGACCAGCCCTGCAAGGGGGGCCACACACATGTAACACACAACATTAGCTTGTTACCTCCGCTGTAGGTGCCGCACGGTTTGTGTTGGTACTGGACCAGCCCTGCAACCACACACATGTAACACACAACATTAGCTTGTTACCTCCGCTGTAGGTGCCGCACGGTTTGTGTTGGTACTGGACCAGCCCTGCAACCACACACATGTAACACACAACATTAGCTTGTTACCTCCGCTGTAGGTGCCGCACGGTTTGTGTTGGTACTGGACCAGCCCTGCAAGGGGGCCACACACATGTAACACACAACATTAGCTTGTTACCTCCGCTGTAGGTGCCGCACGGTTTGTGTTGGTACTGGACCAGCCCTGCAACCACACACATGTAACACACAACATTAGCTTGTTACCTCCGCTGTAGGTGCCGCACGGTTTGTGTTGGTACTGGACCAGCCCTGCAAGGGGGACCACACACATGTAACACACAACATTAGCTTGTTACCTCCGCTGTAGGTGCCGCACGGTTTGTGTTGGTACTGGACCAGCCCTGCAACCACACACATGTAACACACAACATTAGCTTGTTACCTCCGCTGTAGGTGCCGCACGGTTTGTGTTGGTACTGGACCAGCCCTGCAACCACACACATGTAACACACAACATTAGCTTGTTACCTCCGCTGTAGGTGCCGCACGGTTTGTGTTGGTACTGGACCAGCCCTGCAAGGGGGCCACACACATGTAACACACAACATTAGCTTGTTACCTCCGCTGTAGGTGCCGCACGGTTTGTGTTGGTACTGGACCAGCCCTGCAACCACACACATGTAACACACAACATTAGCTTGTTACCTCCGCTGTAGGTGCCGCACGGTTTGTGTTGGTACTGGACCAGCCCTGCAAGGGTGACCACACACATGTAACACACAACATTAGCTTGTTACCTCCGCTGTAGGTGCCGCACGGTTTGTGTTGGTACTGGACCAGCCCTGCAACCACACACATGTAACACACAACATTAGCTTGTTACCTCCGCTGTAGGTGCCGCACGGTTTGTGTTGGTACTGGACCAGCCCTGCAACCACACACATGTAACACACAACATTAGCTTGTTACCTCCGCTGTAGGTGCCGCACGGTTTGTGTTGGTACTGGACCAGCCCTGCAAGGGTGGCCACACACATGTAACACACAACATTAGCTTGTTACCTCCGCTGTAGGTGCCGCACGGTTTGTGTTGGTACTGGACCAGCCCTGCAAGGGAGGCCACACACATGTAACACACAACATTAGCTTGTTACCTCCGCTGTAGGTGCCGCACGGTTTGTGTTGGTACTGGACCAGCCTTGCAAGGGGGGCCACACACATGTAACACACAACATTAGCTTGTTACCTCCGCTGTAGGTGCCGCACGGTTTGTGTTGGTACTGGACCAGCCCTGCAAGGGAGGCCACACACATGTAACACACAACATTAGCTTGTTACCTCCGCTGTAGGTGCCGCACGGTTTGTGTTGGTACTGGACCAGCCCTGCAAGGGTGGCCACACACATGTAACACACAACATTAGCTTGTTACCTCCGCTGTAGGTGCCGCACGGTTTGTGTTGGTACTGGACCAGCCCTGCAAGGGTGGCCACACACATGTAACACACAACATTAGCTTGTTACCTCCGCTGTAGGTGCCGCACGGTTTGTGTTGGTACTGGACCAGCCCTGCAAGGGTGGCCACACACATGTAACACACAACATTAGCTTGTTACCTCCGCTGTAGGTGCCGCACGGTTTGTGTTGGTACTGGACCAGCCCTGCCAGGGGGGCCACACACATGTAACACACAACATTAGCTTGTTACCTCCGCTGTAGGTGCCGCACGGTTTGTGTTGGTACTGGACCAGCCCTGCAAGGGGGGCCACACACATGTAACACACAACATTAGCTTGTTACCTCCGCTGTAGGTGCCGCACGGTTTGTGTTGGTACTGGACCAGCCCTGCAAGGGTGGCCACACACATGTAACACACAACATTAGCTTGTTACCTCCGCTGTAGGTGCCGCACGGTTTGTGTTGGTACTGGACCAGCCCTGCAAGGGTGGCCACACACATGTAACACACAACATTAGCTTGTTACCTCCGCTGTAGGTGCCGCACGGTTTGCGTTGGTACTGGACCAGCCCTGCAAGGGTGGCCACACACATGTAACACACAACATTAGCTTGTTACCTCCGCTGTAGGTGCCGCACGGTTTGTGTTGGTACTGGACCAGCCCTGCAAGGGTGGCCACACACATGTAACACACAACATTAGCTTGTTACCTCCGCTGTAGGTGCCGCACGGTTTGTGTTGGTACTGGACCAGCCCTGCAAGGGGGGCCACACACATGTAACACACAACATTAGCTTGTTACCTCCGCTGTAGGTGCCGCACGGTTTGTGTTGGTACTCGGCCAGCCCTGCAAGGGTGGCCACACACATGTAACACACAACATTAGCTTGTTACCTCCGCTGTAGGTGCCGCACGGTTTGTGTTGGTACTGGACCAGCCCTGCAACCACACACATGTAACACACAACATTAGCTTGTTACCTCCGCTGTAGGTGCCGCACGGTTTGTGTTGGTACTGGACCAGCCCTGCAAGGGTGGCCACACACATGTAACACACAACATTAGCTTGTTACCTCCGCTGTAGGTGCCGCACGGTTTGTGTTGGTACTGGACCAGCCCTGCAAGGGTGGCCACACACATGTAACACACAACATTAGCTTGTTACCTCCGCTGTAGGTGCCGCACGGTTTGTGTTGGTACTGGACCAGCCCTGCAAGGGTGGCCACACACATGTAACACACAACATTAGCTTGTTACCTCCGCTGTAGGTGCCGCACGGTTTGCGTTGGTACTGGACCAGCCCTGCAAGGGTGGCCACACACATGTAACACACAACATTAGCTTGTTACCTCCGCTGTAGGTGCCGCACGGTTTGTGTTGGTACTGGACCAGCCCTGCAAGGGTGGCCACACACATGTAACACACAACATTAGCTTGTTACCTCCGCTGTAGGTGCCGCACGGTTTGTGTTGGTACTGGACCAGCCCTGCAAGGGTGGCCACACACATGTAACACACAACATTAGCTTGTTACCTCCGCTGTAGGTGCCGCACGGTTTGTGTTGGTACTGGACCAGCCTTGCAAGGGGGGCCACACACATGTAACACACAACATTAGCTTGTTACCTCCGCTGTAGGTGCCGCACGGTTTGTGTTGGTACTGGACCAGCCCTGCTAGGGGGGCCACACACATGTAACACACAACATTAGCTTGTTACCTCCGCTGTAGGTGCCGCACGGTTTGTGTTGGTACTGGACCAGCCCTGCTAGGGGGGCCACACACATGTAACACACAACATTAGCTTGTTACCTCCGCTGTAGGTGCCGCACGGTTTGTGTTGGTACTGGACCAGCCTTGCAAGGGTGGCCACACACATGTAACACACAACATTAGCTTGTTACCTCCGCTGTAGGTGCCGCACGGTTTGTGTTGGTACTGGACCAGCCCTGCAAGGGTGACCACACACATGTAACACACAACATTAGCTTGTTACCTCCGCTGTAGGTGCCGCACGGTTTGTGTTGGTACTGGACCAGCCTTGCAACCACACACATGTAACACACAACATTAGCTTGTTACCTCCGCTGTAGGTGCCGCACGGTTTGTGTTGGTACTGGACCAGCCTTGCAACCACACACATGTAACACACAACATTAGCTTGTTACCTCCGCTGTAGGTGCCGCACGGTTTGTGTTGGTACTGGACCAGCCTTGCAACCACACACATGTAACACACAACATTAGCTTGTTACCTCCGCTGTAGGTGCCGCACGGTTTGTGTTGGTACTGGACCAGCCCTGCAAGGGTGGCCACACACATGTAACACACAACATTAGCTTGTTACCTCCGCTGTAGGTGCCGCACGGTTTGTGTTGGTACTGGACCAGCCCTGCAACCACACACATGTAACACACAACATTAGCTTGTTACCTCCGCTGTAGGTGCCGCACGGTTTGTGTTGGTACTGGACCAGCCCTGCAACCACACACATGTAACACACAACATTAGCTTGTTACCTCCGCTGTAGGTGCCGCACGGTTTGTGTTGGTACTGGACCAGCCCTGCAAGGGTGGCCACACACATGTAACACACAACATTAGCTTGTTACCTCCGCTGTAGGTGCCGCACGGTTTGTGTTGGTACTGGACCAGCCCTGCAAGGGGGGCCACACACATGTAACACACAACATTAGCTTGTTACCTCCGCTGTAGGTGCCGCACGGTTTGTGTTGGTACTGGACCAGCCTTGCAAGGGTGGCCACACACATGTAACACACAACATTAGCTTGTTACCTCCGCTGTAGGTGCCGCACGGTTTGTGTTGGTACTGGACCAGCCCTGCAACCACACACATGTAACACACAACATTAGCTTGTTACCCCCGCTGTAGGTGCCGCACGGTTTGTGTTGGTACTGGACCAGCCCTGCAACCACACACATGTAACACACAACATTAGCTTGTTACCTCCGCTGTAGGTGCCGCACGGTTTGTGTTGGTACTGGACCAGCCCTGCAAGGGGGGCCACACACATGTAACACACAACATTAGCTTGTTACCTCCGCTGTAGGTGCCGCACGGTTTGTGTTGGTACTGGACCAGCCCTGCAAGGGGGGCCACACACATGTAACACACAACATTAGCTTGTTACCTCCGCTGTAGGTGCCGCACGGTTTGTGTTGGTACTGGACCAGCCCTGCAAGGGTGGCCACACACATGTAACACACAACATTAGCTTGTTACCTCCGCTGTAGGTGCCGCACGGTTTGTGTTGGTACTGGACCAGCCCTGCAACCACACACATGTAACACACAACATTAGCTTGTTACCTCCGCTGTAGGTGCCGCACGGTTTGTGTTGGTACTGGACCAGCCCTGCAAGGGTGGCCACACACATGTAACACACAACATTAGCTTGTTACCTCCGCTGTAGGTGCCGCACGGTTTGTGTTGGTACTGGACCAGCCCTGCAACCACACACATGTAACACACAACATTAGCTTGTTACCTCCGCTGTAGGTGCCGCACGGTTTGTGTTGGTACTGGACCAGCCCTGCAACCACACACATGTAACACACAACATTAGCTTGTTACCTCCGCTGTAGGTGCCGCACGGTTTGTGTTGGTACTGGACCAGCCTTGCAAGGGTGGCCACACACATGTAACACACAACATTAGCTTGTTACCTCCGCTGTAGGTGCCGCACGGTTTGTGTTGGTACTGGACCAGCCCTGCAACCACACACATGTAACACACAACATTAGCTTGTTACCCCCGCTGTAGGTGCCGCACGGTTTGTGTTGGTACTGGACCAGCCCTGCAACCACACACATGTAACACACAACATTAGCTTGTTACCTCCGCTGTAGGTGCCGCACGGTTTGTGTTGGTACTGGACCAGCCCTGCAACCACACACATGTAACACACAACATTAGCTTGTTACCTCCGCTGTAGGTGCCGCACGGTTTGTGTTGGTACTGGACCAGCCCTGCAACCACACACATGTAACACACAACATTAGCTTGTTACCTCCGCTGTAGGTGCCGCACGGTTTGTGTTGGTACTGGACCAGCCTTGCAAGGGTGACCACACACATGTAACACACAACATTAGCTTGTTACCTCCGCTGTAGGTGCCGCACGGTTTGTGTTGGTACTGGACCAGCCCTGCAAGGGTGACCACACACATGAAACACACAACATTAGCTTGTTACCTCCGCTGTAGGTGCCGCACGGTTTGTGTTGGTACTGGACCAGCCCTGCAAGGGTGGCCACACACATGTAACACACAACATTAGCTTGTTACCTCCGCTGTAGGTGCCGCACGGTTTGTGTTGGTACTGGACCAGCCCTGCAAGGGTGGCCACACACATGTAACACACAACATTAGCTTGTTACCTCCGCTGTAGGTGCCGCACGGTTTGTGTTGGTACTGGACCAGCCCTGCAAGGGTGACCACACACATGAAACACACAACATTAGCTTGTTACCTCCGCTGTAGGTGCCGCACGGTTTGTGTTGGTACTGGACCAGCCCTGCAAGGGTGACCACACACATGAAACACACAACATTAGCTTGTTACCTCCGCTGTAGGTGCCGCACGGTTTGTGTTGGTACTGGACCAGCCCTGCAAGGGGGGCCACACACATGTAACACACAACATTAGCTTGTTACCTCCGCTGTAGGTGCCGCACGGTTTGTGTTGGTACTGGACCAGCCTTGCAACCACACACATGTAACACACAACATTAGCTTGTTACCTCCGCTGTAGGTGCCGCACGGTTTGTGTTGGTACTGGACCAGCCCTGCAACCACACACATGTAACACACAACATTAGCTTGTTACCTCCGCTGTAGGTGCCGCACGGTTTGTGTTGGTACTGGACCAGCCCTGCAAGGGTGACCACACACATGTAACACACAACATTAGCTTGTTACCTCCGCTGTAGGTGCCGCACGGTTTGTGTTGGTACTGGACCAGCCTTGCAACCACACACATGTAACACACAACATTAGCTTGTTACCTCCGCTGTAGGTGCCGCACGGTTTGTGTTGGTACACGGCCAGCCTTGCAAGGGAGGCCACACACATGTAACACACAACATTAGCTTGTTACCTCCGCTGTAGGTGCCGCACGGTTTGTGTTGGTACTGGACCAGCCCTGCAAGGGGGGCCACACACATGTAACACACAACATTAGCTTGTTACCTCCGCTGTAGGTGCCGCACGGTTTGTGTTGGTACTGGACCAGCCCTGCAAGGGTGACCACACACATGTAACACACAACATTAGCTTGTTACCTCCGTTGTAGGTGCCGCACGGTTTGTGTTGGTACTGGACCAGCCCTGCAACCACACACATGTAACACACAACATTAGCTTGTTACCTCCGCTGTAGGTGCCGCACGGTTTGTGTTGGTACTGGACCAGCCCTGCAAGGGGGGCCACACACATGTAACACACAACATTAGCTTGTTACCTCCGCTGTAGGTGCCGCACGGTTTGTGTTGGTACTGGACCAGCCTTGCAAGGGGGGCCACACACATGTAACACACAACATTAGCTTGTTACCTCCGCTGTAGGTGCCGCACGGTTTGTGTTGGTACTGGACCAGCCCTGCAAGGGGGACCACACACATGTAACACACAACATTAGCTTGTTACCTCCGCTGTAGGTGCCGCACGGTTTGTGTTGGTACTCGGCCAGCCCTGCAAGGGTGGCCACACACATGTAACACACAACATTAGCTTGTTACCTCCGCTGTTGGTGCCGCACGGTTTGTGTTGGTACTCGGCCAGCCCTGCAAGGGGGACCACACACATGTAACACACAACATTAGCTTGTTACCTCCGCTGTTGGTGCCGCACGGTTTGTGTTGGTACTCGGCCAGCCCTGCAAGGGTGGCCACACACATGTAACACACAACATTAGCTTGTTACCTCCGCTGTAGGTGCCGCACGGTTTGTGTTGGTACTGGACCAGCCCTGCAAGGGTGACCACACACATGTAACACACAACATTAGCTTGTTACCTCCGCTGTAGGTGCCGCACGGTTTGTGTTGGTACTGGACCAGCCCTGCAAGGGTGGCCACACACATGTAACACACAACATTAGCTTGTTACCTCCGTTGTAGGTGCCGCACGGTTTGTGTTGGTACTGGACCAGCCCTGCAACCACACACATGTAACACACAACATTAGCTTGTTACCTCCGCTGTAGGTGCCGCACGGTTTGTGTTGGTACTGGACCAGCCCTGCAAGGGGGGCCACACACATGTAACACACAACATTAGCTTGTTACCTCCGCTGTAGGTGCCGCACGGTTTGTGTTGGTACTGGATCAGCCCTGCAAGGGGGGCCACACACATGTAACACACAACATTAGCTTGTTACCTCCGCTGTAGGTGCCGCACGGTTTGTGTTGGTACTGGACCAGCCCTGCAAGGGGGGCCACACACATGTAACACACAACATTATATTGTTACCTCCGCTGTAGGTGCCGCACGGTTTGTGTTGGTACTGGACCAGCCCTGCAAGGGGGGCCACACACATGTAACACACAACATTAGCTTGTTACCTCCGCTGTAGGTGTCGCACGGTTTGTGTTGGTACTGGATCAGCCCTGCAAGGGGGGCCACACACATGTAACACACAACATTAGCTTGTTACCTCCGCTGTAGGTGCCGCACGGTTTGTGTTGGTACTGGACCAGCCCTGCAAGGGTGGCCACACACATGTAACACACAACATTAGCTTGTTACCTCCGCTGTAGGTGCCGCACGGTTTGTGTTGGTACTGGACCAGCCCTGCAAGGGTGACCACACACATGTAACACACAACATTAGCTTGTTACCTCCGCTGTAGGTGTCGCACGGTTTGTGTTGGTACTGGATCAGCCCTGCAAGGGGGGCCACACACATGTAACACACAACATTAGCTTGTTACCTCCGCTGTAGGTGCCGCACGGTTTGTGTTGGTACTGGACCAGCCCTGCAACCACACACATGTAACACACAACATTAGCTTGTTACCTCCGCTGTAGGTGCCGCACGGTTTGTGTTGGTACTGGACCAGCCCTGCAACCACACACATGTAACACACAACATTAGCTTGTTACCTCCGCTGTAGGTGCCGCACGGTTTGTGTTGGTACTCGGCCAGCCCTGCAAGGGGGGCCACACACATGTAACACACAACATTAGCTTGTTACCTCCGCTGTAGGTGCCGCACGGTTTGTGTTGGTACTGGACCAGCCCTGCAACCACACACATGTAACACACAACATTAGCTTGTTACCTCCGCTGTAGGTGCCGCACGGTTTGTGTTGGTACTGGACCAGCCCTGCAACCACACACATGTAACACACAACATTAGCTTGTTACCTCCGCTGTAGGTGCCGCACGGTTTGTGTTGGTACTGGACCAGCCTTGCAAGGGGGGCCACACACATGTAACACGCAACATTAGCTTGTTACCTCCGCTGTAGGTGCCGCACGGTTTGTGTTGGTACTGGACCAGCCCTGCAAGGGTGGCCACACACATGTAACACACAACATTAGCTTGTTACCTCCGCTGTAGGTGCCGCACGGTTTGTGTTGGTACTGGACCAGCCCTGCAAGGGTGGCCACACACATGTAACACACAACATTAGCTTGTTACCTCCGCTGTAGGTGCCGCACGGTTTGTGTTGGTACTGGACCAGCCCTGCAACCACACACATGTAACACACAACATTAGCTTGTTACCTCCGCTGTAGGTGCCGCACGGTTTGTGTTGGTACTGGACCAGCCTTGCAAGGGGGGCCACACACATGTAACACGCAACATTAGCTTGTTACCTCCGCTGTAGGTGCCGCACGGTTTGTGTTGGTACTGGACCAGCCTTGCAAGGGGGGCCACACACATGTAACACACAACATTAGCTTGTTACCTCCGCTATAGGTGCCGCACGGTTTGTGTTGGTACTGGACCAGCCTTGCAAGGGGGGCCACACACATGTAACACACAACATTAGCTTGTTACCTCCGCTGTAGGTGCCGCACGGTTTGTGTTGGTACTGGACCAGCCCTGCAAGGGTGACCACACACATGTAACACACAACATTAGCTTGTTACCTCCGCTGTAGGTGCCGCACGGTTTGTGTTGGTACTGGACCAGCCCTGCAAGGGGGGCCACACACATGTAACACACAACATTAGCTTGTTACCTCCGCTGTAGGTGCCGCACGGTTTGTGTTGGTACTGGACCAGCCCTGCAACCACACACATGTAACACACAACATTAGCTTGTTACCTCCGCTGTAGGTGCCGCACGGTTTGTGTTGGTACTGGACCAGCCTTGCAAGGGGGGCCACACACATGTAACACACAACATTAGCTTGTTACCTCCGCTGTAGGTGCCGCACGGTTTGTGTTGGTACTGGACCAGCCTTGCAAGGGGGGCCACACACATGTAACACACAACATTAGCTTGTTACCTCCGCTGTAGGTGCCGCACGGTTTGTGTTGGTACTGGACCAGCCTTGCAAGGGTGACCACACACATGTAACACACAACATTAGCTTGTTACCTCCGCTGTAGGTGCCGCACGGTTTGTGTTGGTACTGGACCAGCCTTGCAAGGGGGGCCACACACATGTAACACACAACATTAGCTTGTTACCTCCGCTGTAGGTGCCGCACGGTTTGTGTTGGTACTGGACCAGCCCTGCAAGGGTGGCCACACACATGTAACACACAACATTAGCTTGTTACCTCCGCTGTAGGTGCCGCACGGTTTGTGTTGGTACTGGACCAGCCCTGCTAGGGGGGCCACACACATGAAACACACAACATTAGCTTGTTACCTCCGCTGTAGGTGCCGCACGGTTTGTGTTGGTACTGGACCAGCCTTGCAACCACACACATGTAACACACAACATTAGCTTGTTACCTCCGCTGTAGGTGCCGCACGGTTTGTGTTGGTACTGGACCAGCCTTGCAACCACACACATGTAACACACAACATTAGCTTGTTACCTCCGCTGTAGGTGCCGCACGGTTTGTGTTGGTACTGGACCAGCCCTGCTAGGGGGGCCACACACATGAAACACACAACATTAGCTTGTTACCTCCGCTGTAGGTGCCGCACGGTTTGTGTTGGTACTGGACCAGCCTTGCAAGGGTGGCCACACACATGTAACACACAACATTAGCTTGTTACCTCCGCTGTAGGTGCCGCACGGTTTGCGTTGGTACTGGACCAGCCCTGCTAGGGGGGCCACACACATGTAACACACAACATTAGCTTGTTACCTCCGCTGTAGGTGCCGCACGGTTTGTGTTGGTACTCGGCCAGCCCTGCAAGGGGGGCCACACACATGTAACACACAACATTAGCTTGTTACCTCCGCTGTAGGTGCCGCACGGTTTGTGTTGGTACTGGACCAGCCTTGCAAGGGGGGCCACACACATGTAACACACAACATTAGCTTGTTACCTCCGCTGTAGGTGCCGCACGGTTTGTGTTGGTACTGGACCAGCCCTCTAAGGGTGGCCACACACATGTAACACACAACATTAGCTTGTTACCTCCGCTGTAGGTGCCGCACGGTTTGTGTTGGTACTGGACCAGCCCTGCAACCACACACATGTAACACACAACATTAGCTTGTTACCTCCGCTGTAGGTGCCGCACGGTTTGTGTTGGTACTGGACCAGCCTTGCAAGGGTGGCCACACACATGTAACACACAACATTAGCTTGTTACCTCCGCTGTAGGTGCCGCACGGTTTGTGTTGGTACTGGACCAGCCCTGCAACCACACACATGTAACACACAACATTAGCTTGTTACCTCCGCTGTAGGTGCCGCACGGTTTGTGTTGGTACTGGACCAGCCCTGCAAGGGTGGCCACACACATGTAACACACAACATTAGCTTGTTACCTCCGCTGTAGGTGCCGCACGGTTTGTGTTGGTACTGGACCAGCCTTGCAACCACACACATGTAACACACAACATTAGCTTGTTACCTCCGCTGTAGGTGCCGCACGGTTTGTGTTGGTACTGGACCAGCCCTGCAACCACACACATGTAACACACAACATTAGCTTGTTACCTCCGCTGTAGGTGCCGCACGGTTTGTGTTGGTACTGGACCAGCCCTGCAACCACACACATGTAACACACAACATTAGCTTGTTACCTCCGCTGTAGGTGCCGCACGGTTTGTGTTGGTACTGGACCAGCCTTGCAAGGGGGGCCACACACATGTAACACACAACATTAGCTTGTTACCTCCGCTATAGGTGCCGCACGGTTTGTGTTGGTACTGGACCAGCCCTGCAAGGGGGGCCACACACATGTAACACACAACATTAGCTTGTTACCTCCGCTATAGGTGCCGCACGGTTTGTGTTGGTACTGGACCAGCCCTGCAAGGGGGGCCACACACATGTAACACACAACATTAGCTTGTTACCTCCGCTATAGGTGCCGCACGGTTTGTGTTGGTACTGGACCAGCCCTGCAAGGGGGGCCACACACATGTAACACACAACATTAGCTTGTTACCTCCGCTATAGGTGCCGCACGGTTTGTGTTGGTACTGGACCAGCCCTGCAAGGGGGGCCACACACATGTAACACACAACATTAGCTTGTTACCTCCGCTGTAGGTGCCGCACGGTTTGTGTTGGTACTGGACCAGCCTTGCAAGGGGGGCCACACACATGTAACACACAACATTAGCTTGTTACCTCCGCTATAGGTGCCGCACGGTTTGTGTTGGTACTGGACCAGCCCTGCAAGGGGGGCCACACACATGTAACACACAACATTAGCTTGTTACCTCCGCTGTAGGTGCCGCACGGTTTGTGTTGGTACTGGACCAGCCCTGCAAGGGTGGCCACACACATGTAACACACAACATTAGCTTGTTACCTCCGCTGTAGGTGCCGCACGGTTTGTGTTGGTACTGGACCAGCCTTGCAACCACACACATGTAACACACAACATTAGCTTGTTACCTCCGCTGTAGGTGCCGCACGGTTTGTGTTGGTACTGGACCAGCCCTGCAACCACACACATGTAACACACAACATTAGCTTGTTACCTCCGCTGTAGGTGCCGCACGGTTTGTGTTGGTACTGGACCAGCCCTGCAAGGGTGACCACACACATGTAACACACAACATTAGCTTGTTACCTCTGCTGTAGGTGCCGCACGGTTTGTGTTGGTACTGGACCAGCCCTGCAACCACACACATGTAACACACAACATTAGCTTGTTACCTCCGCTGTAGGTGCCGCACGGTTTGTGTTGGTACTGGACCAGCCCTGCAAGGGTGACCACACACATGTAACACACAACATTAGCTTGTTACCTCCGCTGTAGGTGCCGCACGGTTTGTGTTGGTACTGGACCAGCCCTGCAACCACACACATGTAACACACAACATTAGCTTGTTACCTCCGCTGTAGGTGCCGCACGGTTTGTGTTGGTACTCGGCCAGCCCTGCAAGGGAGGCCACACACATGTAACACACAACATTAGCTTGTTACCTCCGCTGTAGGTGCCGCACGGTTTGTGTTGGTACTGGACCAGCCTTGCAAGGGAGGCCACACACATGTAACACACAACATTAGCTTGTTACCTCCGCTGTAGGTGCCGCACGGTTTGTGTTGGTACTGGACCAGCCCTGCAAGGGTGGCCACACACATGTAACACACATCATTAGCTTGTTACCTCCGCTGTAGGTGCCGCACGGTTTGTGTTGGTACTGGACCAGCCCTGCAAGGGTGGCCACACACATGTAACACACATCATTAGCTTGTTACCTCCGCTGTAGGTGCCGCACGGTTTGTGTTGGTACTGGACCAGCCCTGCAAGGGTGGCCACACACATGTAACACACAACATTAGCTTGTTACCTCCGCTGTAGGTGCCGCACGGTTTGTGTTGGTACTGGACCAGCCCTGCAAGGGTGACCACACACATATAACACACAACATTAGCTTGTTACCTCCGCTGTAGGTGCCGCACGGTTTGTGTTGGTACTGGACCAGCCCTGCAAGGGGGGCCACACACATGTAACACACAACATTAGCTTGTTACCTCCGCTGTAGGTGCCGCACGGTTTGTGTTGGTACTGGACCAGCCTTGCAAGGGGGGCCACACACATGTAACACACAACATTAGCTTGTTACCTCCGCTGTAGGTGCCGCACGGTTTGTGTTGGTACTGGACCAGCCCTGCAAGGGGGGCCACACACATGTAACACACAACATTAGCTTGTTACCTCCGCTGTAGGTGCCGCACGGTTTGTGTTGGTACTGGACCAGCCCTGCAAGGGGGGCCACACACATGTAACACACAACATTAGCTTGTTACCTCCGCTGTAGGTGCCGCACGGTTTGTGTTGGTACTGGACCAGCCTTGCAAGGGGGGCCACACACATGTAACACACAACATTAGCTTGTTACCTCCGCTGTAGGTGCCGCACGGTTTGTGTTGGTACTGGACCAGCCCTGCAACCACACACATGTAACACACAACATTAGCTTGTTACCTCCGCTGTAGGTGCCGCACGGTTTGTGTTGGTACTGGACCAGCCCTGCAACCACACACATGTAACACACAACATTAGCTTGTTACCTCCGCTGTAGGTGCCGCACGGTTTGTGTTGGTACTGGACCAGCCCTGCAACCACACACATGTAACACACAACATTAGCTTGTTACCTCCACTGTAGGTGCCGCACGGTTTGTGTTGGTACTGGACCAGCCCTGCAAGGGTGGCCACACACATGTAACACACAACATTAGCTTGTTACCTCCGCTGTAGGTGCCGCACGGTTTGTGTTGGTACTGGACCAGCCCTGCAACCACACACATGTAACACACAACACTAGCTTGTTACCTCCGCTGTAGGTGCCGCACGGTTTGTGTTGGTACTGGACCAGCCCTGCAACCACACACATGTAACACACAACATTAGCTTGTTACCTCCGCTGTAGGTGCCGCACGGTTTGTGTTGGTACTGGACCAGCCCTGCAACCACACACATATAACACACAACATTAGCTTGTTACCTCCGCTGTAGGTGCCGCACGGTTTGTGTTGGTACTGGACCAGCCCTGCAAGGGGGGCCACACACATGTTACACACAACATTAGCTTGTTACCTCCGCTGTAGGTGCCGCACGGTTTGTGTTGGTACTGGACCAGCCCTGCAAGGGGGGCCACACACATGTAACACACAACATTAGCTTGTTACCTCCGCTGTAGGTGCCGCACGGTTTGTGTTGGTACTGGACCAGCCCTGCAACCACACACATGTAACACACAACATTAGCTTGTTACCTCCGCTGTAGGTGCCGCACGGTTTGTGTTGGTACTGGACCAGCCCTGCAACCACACACATGTAACACACAACATTAGCTTGTTACCTCCGCTGTAGGTGCCGCACGGTTTGTGTTGGTACTGGACCAGCCCTGCAACCACACACATGTAACACACAACATTAGCTTGTTACCTCCGCTGTAGGTGCCGCACGGTTTGTGTTGGTACTGGACCAGCCCTGCAAGGGTGGCCACACACATGTAACACACAACATTAGCTTGTTACCTCCGCTGTAGGTGCCGCACGGTTTGTGTTGGTACTGGACCAGCCCTGCAAGGGTGACCACACACATGTAACACACAACATTAGCTTGTTACCTCCGCTGTAGGTGCCGCACGGTTTGTGTTGGTACTGGACCAGCCCTGCAAGGAGGGCCACACACATGTAACACACAACATTAGCTTGTTACCTCCGCTGTAGGTGCCGCACGGTTTGTGTTGGTACTGGACCAGCCCTGCAACCACACACATGTAACACACAACATTAGCTTGTTACCTCCGCTGTAGGTGCCGCACGGTTTGTGTTGGTACTGGACCAGCCCTGCAAGGGTGGCCACACACATGTAACACACAACATTAGCTTGTTACCTCCGCTGTAGGTGCCGCACGGTTTGTGTTGGTACTGGACCAGCCCTGCAACCACACACATGTAACACACAACATTAGCTTGTTACCTCCGCTGTAGGTGCCGCACGGTTTGTGTTGGTACTGGACCAGCCTTGCAAGGGGGGCCACACACATGTAACACACAACATTAGCTTGTTACCTCCGCTGTAGGTGCCGCACGGTTTGTGTTGGTACTGGACCAGCCCTGCAACCACACACATGTAACACACAACATTAGCTTGTTACCTCCGCTGTAGGTGCCGCACGGTTTGTGTTGGTACTGGACCAGCCCTGCAACCACACACATGTAACACACAACATTAGCTTGTTACCTCCGCTGTAGGTGCCGCACGGTTTGTGTTGGTACTGGACCAGCCCTGCAAGGGGGGCCACACACATGTAACACACAACATTAGCTTGTTACCTCCGCTGTAGGTGCCGCACGGTTTGTGTTGGTACTGGACCAGCCCTGCAAGGGAGGCCACACACATGTAACACACAACATTAGCTTGTTACCTCCGCTGTAGGTGCCGCACGGTTTGTGTTGGTACTGGACCAGCCTTGCAACCACACACATGTAACACACAACATTAGCTTGTTACCTCCGCTGTAGGTGCCGCACGGTTTGTGTTGGTACTGGACCAGCCCTGCAACCACACACATGTAACACACAACATTAGCTTGTTACCTCCGCTGTAGGTGCCGCACGGTTTGTGTTGGTACTGGACCAGCCCTGCAACCACACACATGTAACACACAACATTAGCTTGTTACCTCCGCTGTAGGTGCCGCACGGTTTGTGTTGGTACTGGACCAGCCCTGCAACCACACACATGTAACACACAACATTAGCTTGTTACCTCCGCTGTAGGTGCCGCACGGTTTGTGTTGGTACTGGACCAGCCCTGCAAGGGTGGCCACACACATGTAACACACAACATTAGCTTGTTACCTCCGCTGTAGGTGCCGCACGGTTTGCGTTGGTACTGGACCAGCCCTGCAACCACACACATGTAACACACAACATTAGCTTGTTACCCCCGCTGTAGGTGCCGCACGGTTTGTGTTGGTACTGGACCAGCCCTGCAAGGGGGGCCACACACATGTAACACACAACATATGCTTGTTACCTCCGCTGTAGGTGCCGCACGGTTTGTGTTGGTACTGGACCAGCCCTGCAACCACACACATGTAACACACAACATTAGCTTGTTACCTCCGCTGTAGGTGCCGCACGGTTTGTGTTGGTACTGGACCAGCCCTGCAACCACACACATGTAACACACAACATTAGCTTGTTACCCCCGCTGTAGGTGCCGCACGGTTTGTGTTGGTACTGGACCAGCCCTGCAAGGGGGGCCACACACATGTAACACACAACATATGCTTGTTACCTCCGCTGTAGGTGCCGCACGGTTTGTGTTGGTACTGGACCAGCCCTGCAACCACACACATGTAACACACAACATTAGCTTGTTACCTCCGCTGTAGGTGCCGCACGGTTTGTGTTGGTACTGGACCAGCCCTGCAAGGGGGGCCACACACATGTAACACACAACATTAGCTTGTTACCTCCGCTGTAGGTGCCGCACGGTTTGTGTTGGTACTGGACCAGCCCTGCAAGGGTGACCACACACATGTAACACACAACATTAGCTTGTTACCTCCGCTGTAGGTGCCGCACGGTTTGTGTTGGTACTGGACCAGCTCTGCAACCACACACATGTAACACACAACATTAGCTTGTTACCTCCGCTGTAGGTGCCGCACGGTTTGTGTTGGTACTGGACCAGCCCTGCAAGGGGGGCCACACACATGTAACACACAACATTAGCTTGTTACCTCCGCTGTAGGTGCCGCACGGTTTGTGTTGGTACTGGACCAGCCCTGCAAGGGTGACCACACACATGTAACACACAACATATGCTTGTTACCTCCGCTGTAGGTGCCGCACGGTTTGTGTTGGTACTGGACCAGCCTTGCAACCACACACATGTAACACACAACATATGCTTGTTACCTCCGCTGTAGGTGCCGCACGGTTTGTGTTGGTACTCGGCCAGCCCTGCAAGGGTGACCACACACATGTAACACACAACATTAGCTTGTTACCTCCGCTGTAGGTGCCGCACGGTTTGTGTTGGTACTGGACCAGCCCTGCAAGGGTGACCACACACATGTAACACACAACATTAGCTTGTTACCTCCGCTGTAGGTGCCGCACGGTTTGTGTTGGTACTGGACCAGCCCTGCAAGGGTGACCACACACATGTAACACACAACATTAGCTTGTTACCTCCGCTGTAGGTGCCGCACGGTTTGTGTTGGTACTGGACCAGCCTTGCAAGGGGGGCCACACACATGTAACACACAACATTAGCTTGTTACCTCCGCTGTAGGTGCCGCACGGTTTGTGTTGGTACTGGACCAGCCCTGCAAGGGTGGCCACACACATGTAACACACAACATTAGCTTGTTACCTCCGCTGTAGGTGCCGCACGGTTTGTGTTGGTACTCGGCCAGCCTTGCAAGGGGGGCCACACACATGTAACACACAACATTAGCTTGTTACCTCCGCTGTAGGTGCCGCACGGTTTGTGTTGGTACTGGACCAGCCCTGCAAGGGGGGCCACACACATGTAACACACAACATTAGCTTGTTACCTCCGCTGTAGGTGCCGCACGGTTTGTGTTGGTACTCGGCCAGCCTTGCAAGGGGGGCCACACACATGTAACACACAACATTAGCTTGTTACCTCCGCTGTAGGTGCCGCACGGTTTGTGTTGGTACTGGACCAGCCCTGCAACCACACACATGTAACACACAACATTAGCTTGTTACCTCCGCTGTAGGTGCCGCACGGTTTGTGTTGGTACTGGACCAGCCCTGCAACCACACACATGTAACACACAACACTAGCTTGTTACCTCCGCTGTAGGTGCCGCACGGTTTGTGTTGGTACTCGGCCAGCCCTGCAAGGGGGGCCACACACATGTAACACACAACATTAGCTTGTTACCTCCGCTGTAGGTGCCGCACGGTTTGTGTTGGTACTGGACCAGCCCTGCAACCACACACATGTAACACACAACATTAGCTTGTTACCCCCGCTGTAGGTGCCGCACGGTTTGTGTTGGTACTGGACCAGCCCTGCAAGGAGGGCCACACACATGTAACACACAACATTAGCTTGTTACCTCCGCTGTAGGTGCCGCACGGTTTGTGTTGGTACTGGACCAGCCCTGCAACCACACACATGTAACACACAACATTAGCTTGTTACCTCCGCTGTAGGTGCCGCACGGTTTGTGTTGGTACTGGACCAGCCTTGCAAGGGGGGCCACACACATGTAACACACAACATTAGCTTGTTACCTCCGCTGTAGGTGCCGCACGGTTTGTGTTGGTACTGGACCAGCCCTGCAACCACACACATGTAACACACAACATTAGCTTGTTACCTCCGCTGTAGGTGCCGCACGGTTTGTGTTGGTACTGGACCAGCCTTGCAAGGGGGGCCACACACATGTAACACACAACATTAGCTTGTTACCTCCGCTGTAGGTGCCGCACGGTTTGTGTTGGTACTGGACCAGCCCTGCAAGGGGGGCCACACACATGTAACACACAACATTAGCTTGTTACCTCCGCTGTAGGTGCCGCACGGTTTGTGTTGGTACTGGACCAGCCCTGCAACCACACACATGTAACACACAACACTAGCTTGTTACCTCCGCTGTAGGTGCCGCACGGTTTGTGTTGGTACTCGGCCAGCCTTGCAAGGGGGGCCACACACATGTAACACACAACATTAGCTTGTTACCTCCGCTGTAGGTGCCGCACGGTTTGTGTTGGTACTGGACCAGCCCTGCAAGGGGGGCCACACACATGTAACACACAACATTAGCTTGTTACCTCCGCTGTAGGTGCCGCACGGTTTGTGTTGGTACTGGACCAGCCTTGCAAGGGTGACCACACACATGTAACACACAACATTAGCTTGTTACCTCCGCTGTAGGTGCCGCACGGTTTGTGTTGGTACTGGACCAGCCCTGCAAGGGTGGCCACACACATGTAACACACAACATTAGCTTGTTACCTCCGCTGTAGGTGCCGCACGGTTTGTGTTGGTACTGGACCAGCCCTGCAAGGGGGGCCACACACATGTAACACACAACATTAGCTTGTTACCTCCGCTGTAGGTGCCGCACGGTTTGTGTTGGTACTCGGCCAGCCCTGCAAGGGGGGCCACACACATGTAACACACAACATTAGCTTGTTACCTCCGCTGTAGGTGCCGCACGGTTTGTGTTGGTACTGGACCAGCCCTGCAACCACACACATGTAACACACAACATTAGCTTGTTACCTCCGCTGTAGGTGCCGCACGGTTTGTGTTGGTACTGGACCAGCCCTGCAAGGGTGGCCACACACATGTAACACACAACATTAGCTTGTTACCTCCGCTGTAGGTGCCGCACGGTTTGTGTTGGTACTGGACCAGCCCTGCAAGGGGGGCCACACACATGTAACACACAACATTAGCTTGTTACCTCCGCTGTAGGTGCCGCACGGTTTGTGTTGGTACTGGACCAGCCCTGCAAGGGGGACCACACACATGTAACACACAACATTAGCTTGTTACCTCCGCTGTAGGTGCCGCACGGTTTGTGTTGGTACTGGACCAGCCCTGCAAGGGTGGCCACACACATGTAACACACAACATTAGCTTGTTACCTCCGCTGTAGGTGCCGCACGGTTTGTGTTGGTACTGGACCAGCCCTGCAAGGGGGGCCACACACATGTAACACACAACATTAGCTTGTTACCTCCGCTGTAGGTGCCGCACGGTTTGTGTTGGTACTGGACCAGCCCTGCAAGGGTGGCCACACACATGTAACACACAACATTAGCTTGTTACCTCCGCTGTAGGTGCCGCACGGTTTGTGTTGGTACTGGACCAGCCCTGCAAGGAGGGCCACACACATGTAACACACAACATTAGCTTGTTACCTCCGCTGTAGGTGCCGCACGGTTTGTGTTGGTACTCGGCCAGCCCTGCAAGGGTGGCCACACACATGTAACACACAACATTAGCTTGTTACCTCCGCTGTAGGTGCCGCACGGTTTGTGTTGGTACTGGACCAGCCCTGCAACCACACACATGTAACACACAACACTAGCTTGTTACCTCCGCTGTAGGTGCCGCACGGTTTGTGTTGGTACTGGACCAGCCCTGCAACCACACACATGTAACACACAACATTAGCTTGTTACCTCCGCTGTAGGTGCCGCACGGTTTGTGTTGGTACTGGACCAGCCCTGCAACCACACACATGTAACACACAACATTAGCTTGTTACCTCCGCTGTAGGTGCCGCACGGTTTGTGTTGGTACTGGACCAGCCCTGCAAGGGGGGCCACACACATGTAACACACAACATTAGCTTGTTACCTCCGCTGTAGGTGCCGCACGGTTTGTGTTGGTACTGGACCAGCCCTGCAAGGGTGACCACACACATGTAACACACAACATTAGCTTGTTACCTCCGCTGTAGGTGCCGCACGGTTTGCGTTGGTACTCGGCCAGCCCTGCAAGGGTGGCCACACACATGTAACACACAACATTAGCTTGTTACCTCCGCTGTAGGTGCCGCACGGTTTGCGTTGGTACTCGGCCAGCCCTGCAAGGGTGACCACACACATGTAACACACAACATTAGCTTGTTACCTCCGCTGTAGGTGCCGCACGGTTTGTGTTGGTACTGGACCAGCCCTGCAAGGGGGACCACACACATGTAACACACAACATTAGCTTGTTACCTCCGCTGTAGGTGCCGCACGGTTTGTGTTGGTACTGGACCAGCCCTGCAACCACACACATGTAACACACAACATTAGCTTGTTACCTCCGCTATAGGTGCCGCACGGTTTGTGTTGGTACTGGACCAGCCCTGCAAGGGGGGCCACACACATGTAACACACAACATTAGCTTGTTACCTCCGCTGTAGGTGCCGCACGGTTTGTGTTGGTACTGGACCAGCCCTGCAACCACACACATGTAACACACAACATTAGCTTGTTACCTCCGCTGTAGGTGCCGCACGGTTTGTGTTGGTACTGGACCAGCCCTGCAAGGGTGACCACACACATGTAACACACAACATTAGCTTGTTACCTCCGCTGTAGGTGCCGCACGGTTTGTGTTGGTACTGGACCAGCCCTGCAAGGGAGGCCACACACATGTAACACACAACATTAGCTTGTTACCTCCGCTGTAGGTGCCGCACGGTTTGTGTTGGTACTGGACCAGCCCTGCAACCACACACATGTAACACACAACATTAGCTTGTTACCTCCGCTGTAGGTGCCGCACGGTTTGTGTTGGTACTGGACCAGCCCTGCAAGACTGACCACACACATGTAACACACAACATTAGCTTGTTACCTCCGCTGTAGGTGCCGCACGGTTTGTGTTGGTACTGGACCAGCCCTGCAAGGGGGGCCACACACATGTAACACACAACATTAGCTTGTTACCTCCGCTGTAGGTGCCGCACGGTTTGTGTTGGTACTGGACCAGCCCTGCAACCACACACATGTAACACACAACATTAGCTTGTTACCTCCGCTGTAGGTGCCGCACGGTTTGTGTTGGTACTGGACCAGCCCTGCAAGGGTGGCCACACACATGTAACACACAACATTAGCTTGTTACCTGCGCTGTAGGTGCCGCACGGTTTGTGTTGGTACTGGACCAGCCCTGCAAGGGGGGCCACACACATGTAACACACAACATTAGCTTGTTACCTCCGCTGTAGGTGCCGCACGGTTTGTGTTGGTACTGGACCAGCCCTGCAAGGGTGGCCACACACATGTAACACACAACATTAGCTTGTTACCTCCGCTGTAGGTGCCGCACGGTTTGTGTTGGTACTGGACCAGCCCTGCAAGGGGGGCCACACACATGTAACACACAACATTAGCTTGTTACCTCCGCTGTAGGTGCCGCACGGTTTGTGTTGGTACTCGGTCAGCCCTGCTAGGGGGGCCACACACATGTAACACACAACATTAGCTTGTTACCTCCGCTGTAGGTGCCGCACGGTTTGTGTTGGTACTGGACCAGCCCTGCAAGGGGGGCCACACACATGTAACACACAACATTAGCTTGTTACCTCCGCTGTAGGTGCCGCACGGTTTGTGTTGGTACTCGGTCAGCCCTGCAAGGGTGACCACACACATGTAACACACAACATTAGCTTGTTACCTCCGCTGTAGGTGCCGCACGGTTTGTGTTGGTACTGGACCAGCCCTGCAAGGGGGGCCACACACATGTAACACACAACATTAGCTTGTTACCTCCGCTGTAGGTGCCGCACGGTTTGTGTTGGTACTGGACCAGCCCTGCAACCACACACATGTAACACACAACATTAGCTTGTTACCTCCGCTGTAGGTGCCGCACGGTTTGTGTTGGTACTCGGTCAGCCCTGCTAGGGGGGCCACACACATGTAACACACAACATTAGCTTGTTACCTCCGCTGTAGGTGCCGCACGGTTTGTGTTGGTACTCGGTCAGCCCTGCTAGGGTGGCCACACACATGTAACACACAACATTAGCTTGTTACCTCCGCTGTAGGTGCCGCACGGTTTGCGTTGGTACTCGGCCAGCCCTGCAAGGGTGGCCACACACATGTAACACACAACATTAGCTTGTTACCTCCGCTGTAGGTGCCGCACGGTTTGCGTTGGTACTCGGCCAGCCCTGCAAGGGTGGCCACACACATGTAACACACAACATTAGCTTGTTACCTCCGCTGTAGGTGCCGCACGGTTTGCGTTGGTACTCGGCCAGCCCTGCAAGGGTGGCCACACACATGTAACACACAACATTAGCTTGTTACCTCCGCTGTAGGTGCCGCACGGTTTGCGTTGGTACTCGGCCAGCCCTGCAAGGGAGGCCACACACATGTAACACACAACATTAGCTTGTTACCTCCGCTGTAGGTGCCGCACGGTTTGCGTTGGTACTCGGCCAGCCCTGCAAGGGTGGCCACACACATGTAACACACAACATTAGCTTGTTACCTCCGCTGTAGGTGCCACACGGTTTGCGTTGGTACTCGGCCAGCCCTGCAAAAGTGGCCACACACATGAAACACACAACATTAGCTTGTTACCTCCGCTGTAGGTGCCGCACGGTTTGCGTTGGTACTCGGCCAGCCCTGCTAGGGTGGCCACACACATGAAACACACATGTTTGAAACAGGCTACTGGTATTGCATTGTATAGTGTGTTCAACTGTTCTTCACGCTTCGCTATACTTTGCAACGAGGCGAAAACCTCTAATATCCATCGTGACGTCATGAACTCTTCCAAGATGGCCGCCATGCACACTCGCAGTATATGAATATGCGCCCTATAATGATGGCTTACCTACTTCCTGCACCCAATAGTCTATATGGTGTTTCCTCTCATTCTTCGGTATCCCTCGCAACGCGGCGTACAAGTCTATCATCTCTCTGGTGTTCAGCTCTTCCAAGATGGCCGCCATGCACACTCGCAGTATATGAATATGCGCCCTATAATGATGGCCTACCCACTTCCTGCCCCCAATAGTCTATATGGTGTTTCCTCTCATTCTTCGGTATCCCTCGCAACGCGGCGTACAAGTCTATCATCTCTCTGGTGTTCAGCTCTTCCAAGATGGCCGCCATGCACACTCGCAGTATATGAATATGCGCCCTATAATGATGTCTTACCCACTTCCTGCACCCAATAGTCTATATGGTGTTTCCTCTCATTCTTCGGTATCCCTCGCAACGCGGCGTACAAGTCTATCATCTCTCGTGTGGTCAGCTCTTCCAAGATGGCCGCCATGCACACTCGCAGTATATGAATATGCGCCCTATAATGATGGCTTACCTACTTCCTGCACCCAATAGTCTATATGGTGTTTCCTCTCATTCTTCGGTATCCCTCGCAACGCGGCGTACAAGTCTATCATCTCTCGTGTGGTCAGCTCTTCCAAGATGGCCGCCATGCACACTCGCAGTATATGATTATGCGCCCTATAATGATGGCTTACCCACTTCCTGCACCCAATAGTCTATATGGTGTTTCCTCTCATTCTTCGGTATCCCTCGCAACGCGGCGTACAAGTCTATCATCTCTCTGGTGGTCAGCTCTCCCAAGATGGCCGCCATGTACACTCGCAGTATATGAATATGCGCCCTATAATGATGGCTTACCTACTTCCTGCACCCAATAGTCTATATGGTGTTTCCTCTCATTCTTCGGTATCCCTCGCAACGCGGCGTACAAGTCTATCATCTCTCTGGTGGTCAGCTCTTCCAAGATGGCCGCCATGCACACTCGCAGTATATGAATATGCGCCCTATAATGATGGCTTACCCACTTTCTACACACAATAGTCTATATGGTGTTTCCTCTCATCATTCGGTATCCCTCGCAACGCGGCGTACAAGTCTATCATCTCTCTGGTGGTCAGCTCTTCCAAGATGGCCGCCATGCACACTCGCAGTATATGAATATGCGCCCTATAATGATGGCTTACCTACTTCCTGCACCCAATAGTCTATATGGTGTTTCCTCTCATTCTTCGGTATCCCTCGCAACGCGGCGTACAAGTCTATCATCTCTCTGGTGGTCAGCTCTTCCAAGATGGCCGCCATGCACACTCGCAGTATATGAATATGCGCCCTATAATGATGGCTTACCTACTTCCTGCACCCAATAGTCTATATGGTGTTTCCTCTCATTCTTCGGTATCCCTCGCAACGCGGCGTACAAGTCTATCATCTCTCGTGTGGTCAGCTCTTCCAAGATGGCCGCCATGCACACTCGCAGTATATGAATATGCGCCCTATAATGATGTCTTACCCACTTCCTGCACCCAATAGTCTATATGGTGTTTCCTCTCATTCTTCGGTATCCCTCGCAACGCGGCGTACAAGTCTATCATCTCTCGTGTGGTCAGCTCTTCCAAGATGGCCGCCATGCACACTCGCAGTATATGAATATGCGCCCTATAATGATGGCTTACCCACTTCCTGCACCCAATAGTCTATATGGTGTTTCCTCTCATTCTTCGGTATCCCTCGCAACGCGGCGTACAAGTCTATCATCTCTCGTGTGGTCAGCTCTTCCAAGATGGCCGCCATGCACACTCGCAGTATATGAATATGCGCCCTATAATGATGGCTTACCCACTTCCTGCACCCAATAGTCTATATGGTGTTTCCTCTCATTCTTCGGTATCCCTCGCAACGCGGCGTACAAGTCTATCATCTCTCGTGTGGTCAGCTCTTCCAAGATGGCCGCCATGCACACTCGCAGTATATGAATATGCGCCCTATAATGATGGCTTACCTACTTCCTGCACCCAATAGTCTATATGGTGTTTCCTCTCATTCTTCGGTATCCCTCGCAACGCGGCGTACAAGTCTATCATCTCTCGTGTGGTCAGCTCTTCCAAGATGGCCGCCATGCACACTCGCAGTATATGAATATGCGCCCTATAATGATGTCTTACCCACTTCCTGCACCCAATAGTCTATATGGTGTTTCCTCTCATTCTTCGGTATCCCTCGCAACGCGGCGTACAAGTCTATCATCTCTCGTGTGGTCAGCTCTTCCAAGATGGCCGCCATGCACACTCGCAGTATATGAATATGCGCCCTATAATGATGGCTTACCTACTTCCTGCACCCAATAGTCTATATGGTGTTTCCTCTCATTCTTCGGTATCCCTCGCAACGCGGCGTACAAGTCTATCATCTCTCGTGTGGTCAGCTCTTCCAAGATGGCCGCCATGCACACTCGCAGTATATGAATATGCGCCCTATAATGATGGCTTACCCACTTCCTGCACCCAATAGTCTATATGGTGTTTCCTCTCATTCTTCGGTATCCCTCGCAACGCGGCGTACAAGTCTATCATCTCTCTGGTGGTCAGCTCTTCCAAGATGGCCGCCATGCACACTCGCAGTATATGAATATGCGCCCTATAATGATGTCTTACCCACTTCCTGCACCCAATAGTCTATTTGGTGTTTCCTCTCATTCTTCGGTATCCCTCGCAACGCGGCGTACAAGTCTATCATCTCTCTGGTGGTCAGCTCTTCCAAGATGGCCGCCATGCACACTCGCAGTATATGAATATGCGCCCTATTATGATGGCTTACCTACTTCCTGCACCCAATAGTCTATATGGTGTTTCCTCTCATTCTTCGGTATCCCTCGCAACGCGGCGTACAAGTCTATCATCTCTCGTGTGGTCAGCTCTTCCAAGATGGCCGCCATGCACACTCGCAGTATATGAATATGCGCCCTATAATGATGGCTTACCCACTTCCTGCACCCAATAGTCTATATGGTGTTTCCTCTCATTCTTCGGTATCCCTCGCAACGCGGCGTACAAGTCTATCATCTCTCTGGCGGTCAGCTCTCCCAAGATTGCGTCCTGCTGAGGACAGTAGCCGATGCACTTCAAGTACTACATGAAACAAGCCAGCCACATCTGTGTCTTACTTAGAGGCGGGCGAGATGTTGATAATGTGATGGCAGTAATAACTAACATGCATTACAGTTTACAGAACTCACTATAGATGTAGCAATATCTTGAATGAGTAACAAACAGATATTTTGCTCACTAGGACGGGGAAGATACTGTTTAATGTCAAGATGCACGCATAAAAACCAAATACCTTACTAAAATAATACAGGAAACTGGACCCATTTAACATTGAGCGCATGGCGACACAGCTCTGCAGCGAACCTGGCGGCTTGACTTCACAAAACGCGCGCGATTCAAATCAAAGTGGGGTGAAAATAAATAGAATATTATCGCCTACATGAAGTTTGTAGTTAATCTCTTTTAATTCCAACATGTAAATGAAGGTTTTGGTGATAATCGGGTATGATTTAGCCAACATATTAAAATGTGCACTGTTTATTCTTTACGTTTTATCAATAATCATGACAGTTTTGCCAGTGAAGTATATTCTATTCTGAATGGCCATGTTGTGATCGTCTTTTGTTTTGGTTTATTACCTCAAAATGCCATCGACCGAAAACGTTGGTCAGTGTTGTTTTAAAACATACTGGGCCTAGTATTCTGCTGCCACTATGTGTACATATGAGTAACGCCGTGAAGGTCTAGATATACGACCTTTAGGGGGAGGGGATATTTAGGCCTAGACCTGCATTGAATATTAATTTAAAGCTAAAAATACGTGTATAGTTTGACATAACCTCAACAAAATAATATGTAATTCAGTAAATTATAGAAAACAAATGTTAATAAGCTAAACAACGTTTCACGCATATCGGCCTAGAAAGAGATGCTGAATCAGTATCGGGATTTCAGTCGGTAAAAGAAGCCGGCACAGCGAGTGAACTTCATCGCGTCGATAATTCACCAAGTACTTACCTCAAGCCGCTAGGCCAGGCTGTCGCCAGAAATCGACGGGAGCTTCCCATATTATTTTAGTAAGGTATTTGTAAAAACCCCCCACATTGATTGTTTTGGGAGGCGTAACAAGTGCACAGAGGGCGTTGCGAGCGGTCCGGCCAACAGTCACTGAATATTGGATACACACAATTTCAACAATGAGAATTTCAAATTCATTGAAATATTATTTGACTTCTTTGCAATCTATGTATATTTTGCCAATAATAATTAGTGGTAGCTAATTAGTTAGTGATATGTACTTTATATCAGTACCTATGTGACATGAACCTAATGTAAGTAAATGATATGTGCCTAATATTATTATGTGACTTGTACCTAATGTAAGTAACTGATATGTACCTAATGTTAGTAAATGACATGTACCTAATATAAGTATGTGACATGTACCTTATATTAGTATGTGACATGTACCTAATATTATTATGTGACATGTACCTAATATTAGTATGTGACATGTACCTAATATTATTATGTGACATGTGCATAATGTTAGTAAGTGATATGTACCTAATGTTGGTAAATGATATGTACCTAATATAATATTAGTATGTGACATGTACCTAATTTTAGTTAGTGACATGTACCTAATATTAGTATGTGACATGTAGGTACCTTATATTAGTACGTGACATGTACCTAATATTAGTATGTGACATGTACCTAATATTAGTTAGTGACATGCACCTAATATTAGTATGTGACATGTACCTAATATTAGTAAGTGACATGTACCTAATATTAGTATGTGACATGTACCTAATATTAGTTAGTGACATGTACCTTATATTAGTTAGTGACATGTACCTAACATTAGTAAGTGACATGTACCCAATATTAGTATTTGACATGTACCTTTTATTAGTTAGTGACATGTACCTAATATTAGTTAGTGACATGTACCTAATATTAGTTAGTGACATGTACCTAATATTATTGTGTGACATGTACCTAATACTTGTATGTGACATGTACCTTATATTAGTATGTGACATGTACCTAATATTAGTTAGTGATATGTACCTAATATTATTGTGTGACATGTACCTAATACTAGTATGTGACATATACCTTATATTAGTATGTGACATGTACGTAATATTAGTTAGTGATATGATATGTACCTTATATTTGCATGTGACGTGTACCTAATGTTAGTTAAGTTATATGTTCCTAATGTTAGTAAGTGATATGTACCTTATGTTAGTAAGTGATATGTACCTTATGTTAGTAAGTGATATGTACCTAATGTTAGTTAATGACATGTACCTAATGTTAGTAAATGGCATGTACCTAATGTTAGTAAGTGATATGTACCCAATGTTAGCAAGTGATATGTACCTAATGTTAGTAAATGACATGTACCTAATGTTAGCAAGTGATATGTACCTAATGTTAGTAAATAACATGTACCTAATGTTAGTAAATGACATGTACCTAATGTAAGCAAGTGATATGTACCTAATGTTAGTAAATGACATGTACCTAATGTTAGTAAATGACATGTACCTAATGTAAGCAAGTGATATGTACCTAATGTTAGTAAATGACATGTACCTAATTTTAGTAAATGACATGTACCTAATTTTAGTAAATGACATGTACCTAATGTTAGTAAATGATATGAACCTTATGTTAGTAAGTGACATGTACCTTACATTAGTAAATGACATGTATTATATCCCAAACAATTATTGTGTCTGTAAGGAGTCAACATTACGAAAAAAATTCAGAATACGAGTCAACCCGCAGGTGCAAATATGTTAAATTACTTGTTTCGATACTTTTTGGCTATTTGACAATAAATTGTAGTATAATTTGGGATATGTCTTCTTCTTCTTCTTCTTCTTCTTCTTCTTCTTATGTCAAAAACTGAGCTATTGGTCATCATGCGTTAACCCGTTTCCCAGTAGAGATAGGATTCTTATTCTGCCTCCGCCATATATTTTGGCATTGCATCTCTTATACCGGTAAAGTGTATAGTTGTATAGTTGTATATACCCTAAATTTTATTTTGTATGAATAATATGACCTATCTTTATTTGTAGTTTGTACCAATATTTGTTATCTGTACAAGTCGCATAGTAAATAAAATAAATTAAAATAAAATTAAAAAAAAAAAAATTGATCAAAATAAATATACAAAAAAATATAATTTTTTTTTTATCAAATTAAAACAAAAAATAAAAAAAATATAAAAAATAAAAATAAAATATACTTAATCAAGTGGTAATGAGGTCGCAATTTTCACCTACCACGCTGCCAAGTACAGAATCGTGCATCACTATTTACACCCTCGGACCTACCTGACGTCGCTTCCTGCTGAGTCGATACCACTGAATGCGGGCGTCCCCCCTAGTGGGCCGCGTCCCCCCCGTCAACATCTTGAAGGTCGTCGTCTTGCCCGCCCCGTTCGTGCCCAACAGACCGAAGCACTCACCGGGATGAACGCCCAGCGTCACCCGCCGTACTGCGGGATGGCATCCAAACCCGTACGACTTGGCCAGGTTGTTGGCTATTAGCAGGTCCGGGCCACCTGTTGGATCAGTCAACAGCCATGACACCTGCCGTACTGCGTCCACAGAGCCCGTATGACTTGGCCAGGTTGTTGGCTATTAGCAGGTCCGGGCCACCTGTTGGATCAGTCAACAGTCATGACACCTGCCGTACTGCGTCCACAGAGCCCGTATGACTTGGCCAGGTTGTTGGCTATTAGCAGGTCCGGGCCACCTGTTGGATCAGTCAACAGTCATGACACCTGCCGTACTGCGTCCACAGGGCCCGTATGACTTGGCCAGGTTGTTGGCTATTAGCAGGTCCGGGCCACCTGTTGGATCAGTCAACAGTCATGACACCTGCCGTACTGCGTCCACAGAGCCCGTATGACTTGGCCAGGTTGTTGGCTATTAGCAGGTCCGGGCCACCTGTTGGATCAGTCAACAGTCATGACACCTGCCGTACTGCGTCCACAGGGCCTGTATGACTTGGCCAGGTTGTTGGCTATTAGCAGGTCCGGGCCACCTGTTGGATCAGTCAACAGCCATGACACCCGCCGTACTGCGTCCACAGGGCCTGTATGACTTGGCCAGGTTGTTGGCTATTAGCAGGTCCGGGCCACCTGTTGGATCAGTCAACAGTCATGACACCCGCCGTACTGCGTCCACAGGGCCTGTATGACTTGGCCAGGTTGTTGGCTATTAGCAGGTCCGGGCCACCTGTTGGATCAGTCAACAGTCATGACACCCGCCGTACTGCGACCACAGAGCCCGTATGACTTGGCCAGGTTGTTGGCTATTAGCAGGTCCGGGCCACCTGTTGGATCAGTCAACAGTCATGACACCCGCCGTACTGCGTCCACAGAGCCCGTATGACTTGGCCAGGTTGTTGGCTATTAGCAGGTCCGGGCCACCTGTTGGATCAGTCAACAGTCATGACACCCGCCGTACTGCGTCCACAGAGCCCGTATGACTTGGCCAGGTTGTTGGCTATTAGCAGGTCCGGGCCACCTGTTGGATCAGTCAACAGTCATGACACCCGCCGTACTGCGACCACAGAGCCCGTATGACTTGGCCAGGTTGTTGGCTATTAGCAGGTCCGGGCCACCTGTTGGATCAGTCAACAGTCATGACACCCGCCGTACTGCGTCCACAGGGCCCGTACGACTTGGCCAGGTTGTTGGCTATTAGCAGGTCCTGGCCACCTGTTGGATCAGTCAACAGTCATGACACCTGCCGTACTGCGTCCACAGAGCCCGTATGACTTGGCCAGGTTGTTGGCTATTAGCAGGTCCGGGCCACCTGTTGGATCAGTCAACAGTCATGACGCCCGCCGTACTGCGACCACAGGGCCCGTACGACTTGGCCAGGTTGTTGGCTATTAGCAGGTCCTGGCCACCTGTTGGATCAGTCAACAGTCATGACACCCGCCGTACTGCGTCCACAGAGCCCGTATGACTTGGCCAGGTTGTTGGCTATTAGCAGGTCCTGGCCACCTGTTGGATCAGTCAACAGTCATGACGCCCGCCGTACTGCGACCACAGAGCCCGTATGACTTGGCCAGGTTGTTGGCTATTAGCAGGTCCGGGCCACCTGTTGGATCAGTCAACAGCCATGACACCTGCCGTACTGCGTCCACAGAGCCCGTATGACTTGGCCAGGTTGTTGGCTATTAGCAGGTCCGGGCCACCTGTTGGATCAGTCAACAGTCATGACACCTGCCGTACTGCGTCCACAGAGCCCGTATGACTTGGCCAGGTTGTTGGCTATTAGCAGGTCCGGGCCACCTGTTGGATCAGTCAACAGTCATGACACCCGCCGTACTGCGTCCACAGAGCCCGTATGACTTGGCCAGGTTGTTGGCTATTAGCAGGTCCGGGCCACCTGTTGGATCAGTCAACAGTCATGACGCCCGCCGTACTGCGACCACAGAGCCCGTATGACTTGGCCAGGTTGTTGGCTATTAGCAGGTCCGGGCCACCTGTTGGATCAGTCAACAGCCATGACACCTGCCGTACTGCGTCCACAGAGCCCGTATGACTTGGCCAGGTTGTTGGCTATTAGCAGGTCCGGGCCACCTGTTGGATCAGTCAACAGTCATGACACCTGCCGTACTGCGTCCACAGAGCCCGTATGACTTGGCCAGGTTGTTGGCTATTAGCAGGTCCGGGCCACCTGTTGGATCAGTCAACAGTCATGACACCTGCCGTACTGCGTCCACAGGGCCCGTATGACTTGGCCAGGTTGTTGGCTATTAGCAGGTCCGGGCCACCTGTTGGATCAGTCAACAGTCATGACACCTGCCGTACTGCGTCCACAGAGCCCGTATGACTTGGCCAGGTTGTTGGCTATTAGCAGGTCCGGGCCACCTGTTGGATCAGTCAACAGTCATGACACCTGCCGTACTGCGTCCACAGGGCCTGTATGACTTGGCCAGGTTGTTGGCTATTAGCAGGTCCGGGCCACCTGTTGGATCAGTCAACAGCCATGACACCCGCCGTACTGCGTCCACAGGGCCTGTATGACTTGGCCAGGTTGTTGGCTATTAGCAGGTCCGGGCCACCTGTTGGATCAGTCAACAGTCATGACACCCGCCGTACTGCGTCCACAGGGCCTGTATGACTTGGCCAGGTTGTTGGCTATTAGCAGGTCCGGGCCACCTGTTGGATCAGTCAACAGTCATGACACCCGCCGTACTGCGACCACAGAGCCCGTATGACTTGGCCAGGTTGTTGGCTATTAGCAGGTCCGGGCCACCTGTTGGATCAGTCAACAGTCATGACACCCGCCGTACTGCGTCCACAGAGCCCGTATGACTTGGCCAGGTTGTTGGCTATTAGCAGGTCCGGGCCACCTGTTGGATCAGTCAACAGTCATGACACCCGCCGTACTGCGTCCACAGAGCCCGTATGACTTGGCCAGGTTGTTGGCTATTAGCAGGTCCGGGCCACCTGTTGGATCAGTCAACAGTCATGACACCCGCCGTACTGCGACCACAGAGCCCGTATGACTTGGCCAGGTTGTTGGCTATTAGCAGGTCCGGGCCACCTGTTGGATCAGTCAACAGTCATGACACCCGCCGTACTGCGTCCACAGGGCCCGTACGACTTGGCCAGGTTGTTGGCTATTAGCAGGTCCGGGCCACCTGTTGGATCAGTCAACAGTCATGACACCCGCCGTACTGCGTCCACAGGGCCTGTATGACTTGGCCAGGTTGTTGGCTATTAGCAGGTCCGGGCCACCTGTTGGATCAGTCAACAGTCATGACACCCGCCGTACTGCGACCACAGAGCCCGTATGACTTGGCCAGGTTGTTGGCTATTAGCAGGTCCGGGCCACCTGTTGGATCAGTCAACAGTCATGACACCCGCCGTACTGCGTCCACAGGGCCTGTATGACTTGGCCAGGTTGTTGGCTATTAGCAGGTCCGGGCCACCTGTTGGATCAGTCAACAGTCATGACACCCGCCGTACTGCGACCACAGAGCCCGTATGACTTGGCCAGGTTGTTGGCTATTAGCAGGTCCGGGCCACCTGTTGGATCAGTCAACAGTCATGACACCCGCCGTACTGCGTCCACAGGGCCTGTATGACTTGGCCAGGTTGTTGGCTATTAGCAGGTCCGGGCCACCTGTTGGATCAGTCAACAGTCATGACACCCGCCGTACTGCGTCCACAGAGCCCGTATGACTTGGCCAGGTTGTTGGCTATTAGCAGGTCCGGGCCACCTGTTGGATCAGTCAACAGTCATGACACCCGCCGTACTGCGTCCACAGGGCCTGTATGACTTGGCCAGGTTGTTGGCTATTAGCAGGTCCGGGCCTCCTGTTGGATCAGTCAACAGTCATGACACCCGCCGTACTGCGTCCACAGGGCCTGTATGACTTGGCCAGGTTGTTGGCTATTAGCAGGTCCGGGCCTCCTGTTGGATCAGTCAACAGTCATGACACCCGCCGTACTGCGTCCACAGGGCCTGTATGACTTGGCCAGGTTGTTGGCTATTAGCAGGTCCGGGCCACCTGTTGGATCAGTCAACAGTCATGACACCCGCCGTACTGCGTCCACAGGGCCTGTATGACTTGGCCAGGTTGTTGGCTATTAGCAGGTCCGGGCCACCTGTTGGATCAGTCAACAGTCATGACACCCGCCGTACTGCGACCACAGGGCCTGTATGACTTGGCCAGGTTGTTGGCTATTAGCAGGTCCGGGCCACCTGTTGGATCAGTCAACAGTCATGACACCCGCCGTACTGCGTCCACAGGGCCTGTATGACTTGGCCAGGTTGTTGGCTATTAGCAGGTCCGGGCCACCTGTTGGATCAGTCAACAGTCATGACACCCGCCGTACTGCGTCCACAGAGCCTGTATGACTTGGCCAGGTTGTTGGCTATTAGCAGGTCCGGGCCTCCTGTTGGATCAGTCAACAGTCATGACACCTGCCGTACTGCGTCCACAGGGCCTGTATGACTTGGCCAGGTTGTTGGCTATTAACAGGTCCGGGCCACCTGTTGGATCAGTCAACAGTCATGACGCCGCCAAGAGCCCAAAAATATTAAAATCAAAAACGCCAAGCATTATAAAACCGAAAATAGCGAAACAACCACGAAATCTCGCAAAACTTGGTATGAATTTCCGTTAAACAGTGAATATTTTTGCGAAACTTGATCAAGAAGTCGTTTTTTTTTGTTTTTTTTTATCAGGCCATCATGTAATCTGGTCAACCAGTAGAGACAGGCCTCCTTATCTTCTCTCTTTATGCCGTTCGAGTCGTTGTTTCTTAAAATTAATAAGTTTCTAAAAGGTTGCTCGTTTGTCAAGTGGTTAGCATCCGTGCTTCCAATGCAGAAGGTCCCGTGATCAAATCCTGCTTCAGGCAAAAGTTTTTTAAAAATTCCAAGTTGTTCTGAAACGGCCTTGTTGATTCTGGCATCTGTCCGCAGGTGTTCGCACTGTCAAATCACTGATTCATGTGTTTCATATTTGAAATATAGATGTTTTATTGGTTATCGCTCACTCGTCGATGGAGTTCGGAGCCTACAGGGTTGGTTTAGTCACTTTAAATTAAAGTCCCCCACTGAAAATCAGTCTGTTACTGAGTGGGTAGACTATAAAAACGTTTTTTTTTTTTTTTTTTTTCAGTTAATGTGAATTAAATTTTCGACTGTTTTTCCATAGCGGGGACACGTGTATAGCTTCGTCAAACATTTTACTTTGAGGGAGCGTGTGTAGTGTGCTTTAGTAAGCCTAGATCGTACATTGTACCACGTTATACACACCTAACACTCTTAAATTACTAAGTATTCTTACCTTGCTTAATAACTCTCACCTTGAATAAGTATTTTATTTATTTATTAATCATTTCCATTTACTACAAAAGTGAATGGGGGTTGGCAGAAAAGAGCACAGCTCCAAACACCAGAGTGACTGCCAACCCATACTAAAATTACTTAAAATCTAAATATAATAATGAACATAATACAAAATACAAAATATAAAATACAAAACAAAATACATGAAAACATAATATGAATGAAAATATAATTATAAGATACAACTGTTAAATATGAAGTAAAAAAGAATAAAACAATGAAAATTTACAAAACAATGTTTTGCTTAAGTATTCTTACCTTGCTTAGTAACTCTCATCTTGCTAAAGTATTCTTACATTGCCTAATAACTCTCATCTTGCTTAAGTATTCTTACCTTTCTTAATAACTCTCATCTTGCTTAAGTATTCTTACCTTGATTAATAACTCTCATCTTGCTAAAGTATTCTTATTTTGCTTAATAACTCTCACCTTGGTTAAGTCTTCTTACCTTGCTTAATAACTCTCACCATGTTAAAGAAACCTTACCTTGCTTAGCTATTGTAACGTTGGGTAAACATTTTTCACCTTGTTTAAGTATTCTAACCTTACTCAAGTACACTACTTACTTAAGTATTCTTACGTATGGGTAAGCATGTTTTACCTTGGTATCTATAATCTTGCCCAAGTACACTTCTTACTTAAGTACTACATTGCTTAAGTATTTCAACCTTGTTAAAATTTTTAAGAACTCTCACCTTGCTAAAGAATTCTTACCTTCCTTAAGTACTCTTACCTTGCTTAAGTACTCTTACCTTGCTAGAGAATCCTCACTTTGCTTAAGTACTCCCATCTTGCTTAAGTTACCTTGCTTTAGTACTCGTTGAACTCGCTCCCTTTCTGCTATGACGTCATCGTCTTCATTCTTAATCTTCTGCCTGATCGGCTTCAAACGCAGCAGAATGGAGATGAGGCCCGACTCAATGAGGATAAAGATGACCCATAGGACGGCCGCGCATATCGCCATGTGCTTCAGTTCTACGGCGATACACAGCTCGGGGATTTCTCCCAGATAGTGGATATACACGCGATTCTCCGCTGTAGGAATACAGGCACCGTGTGTTAGTACATACAGCGCTACATGTGGCAAACTGTAGCAACTTGTTGGTGAAGACTATATAGGCACCGTGTGTTAGTACATACAGCGCAACATGTGGCTAACTGTAGCAACTTGTTGGTGAAGACTATCAAGGCACCGTGTGGTAGTGCATACAGCGCTTAAAGTGTTCGTTCACCTCTTACTGCAATGTGTACCAAGACACTCAAGTTGGTATATAGAACACATATTCAATAACAGTTTCACCGAAAATGATTCGAGTTCCACGTAATTAGTGGTTAAATGTTTTATGCAGCCGCTCAACGTTGTACGTTTGGCAACACCTTACCCCGGAGTGTGGTGTGACCTTGCCTCGCGCATCTGGAGGGTTGGGCGAAAAGTATCCAGCCAAGCGCATGTGTATAGTCGTTTCAAATTTTCCGTCCACTACAATAGAAACCGTTTTATTCTTCACATTATAGCAATATATAAAATGGCAGGTCAAATAGAAATTAACACAAATACGTCAAATAGTACAGTTGACGTCGTAGTCTAATGTAACGACATACCTGTAACAAGAAGAATTTTCACCAAGATGTATCAAACAAACGTAAGTTTGTGAAATTTTACTTGAGGTCTTTGTGAAAACCTGTTCGGCGCAAGTAACTTTATTTCTTAATTTGACAAAATTATTATAATTATATTCCTTATCTTGACAAATACTATTATCATTTCTCAAATTGAAAAAAAATATAAGCACATTTCCAGTGAGTCAAAATAAATCTTGTATCTATCCGCTTGACCACGCGCCTTCTGCACCACTTTCATTTGAACAAAGTATCTCGTCAGACCAAGTGCTCTCCCTCCAATGATGTCTTCAGCCAACCACAGATCTTCAGTACCACCCCTCTTTCTAATGCCGGCTGGAGACGCAGCGCAGAGTTGGCAGCATGGGTCACATGACGTAGAATGTCCACCTCGAACAGCAAGTTGCGCGAATAAACAAAGGATACCTGATGGTATAGGCCGCGTGATATACACCCAAACATTGGTATTTAGGGTTAAACTTTAGATAGAGAACAACTTGCTAAAGAGGTGAACGGGCACTTTAATGTGGCTAACTGTAGTAACTTGTTGGAGGCATCGTGTGTTATAGTCCAAGAGCCAGCAACATAAAAGCTCCCCTCATAAGGTACATATGTTTTGACTATTGGAATAGGAGCGGAAAAACTACTCTACTAACAAAACGCGCGTCTTACTCCTCAACGTGGGGGCTTTTAGGCCCCACAGGGGGCCAAAAAAGCCGAAAAAAGGCCCAAGTTCCCCTCATAAGGTACATGGTAGGTCTCGACGGCAAATGAACGGGAAATGTTAGTACAAATAGAAAATACTTAGTCAGACGGGCTGAGTGGGGGCTTTACCCGAGTCAGACGCCCTCAAAAAGGGCCCAAAAAGGCCAAGGTTCCCCTCATAAGGTACATGGATGTAGTAAACGCCATTTTGTAGAGATAAGTGTCCCAAATAGGAATTCGAAGAGTAAGACGGTATATAACAGGGCGTTTACCGATCAGACGCCATTTTGTCCAAAAAGGGCCACTTTTTATTTTCACACGTGCACGCGCTTTTACACCCAAAACATATCCTTAAATGCCCCTAGAGGTGAATACATTTCAAAGATATTGTGTGATGTCCTCGCCAGCACCCCCCCCCCCCCCCCCCCCCCCCCCCACCACAGCCTCGATCCGGATGCGATAGTTTTGAAGCTCCGCCCACCCATAACTTTAATATACCAGTATTTATTATTATTAATGTCAGGATTTAAGGATATGTTTTGGGTGTTAAAGCGCGTGCACGTGTGAAAATAAAAAGTGGCCCCTTTTGGACAAAATGGCGTCTGATCGGTAAACGCCCCCTAATATCCCGTCTTACTCTTCGAATTCCTATTTGGGACACTTTTCTCTACAAAATGGCGTTTACTCAATCCATGTACCTTATGAGGGGAACCTTGGCCTTTTTGGGCCCCTTTTGAGGGCGTCTGGCGAGGACAATAACGCAAACTTTCTTTAAAATGTATGTTTTTCTACGTCTCGAGACATTTCCGGATATGATTTGAGTGTTTAAGCGCATGCATGTGCGAAAATAAAAAATGGCCCTTTTTGGGTAAAATGACGTCTGATCGGTAAACGCCCCCTAATATCCAGTCTTACTCTTCGAATTCCTATTTAGGACACTTATCTCTACAAAATGGCGTTTACTCCAACCATGTACCTTATGAGGGGAACCTTGGCCTTTTTGGGCCCTTTTTGAGGGCGTCTGACTCGGGTAAAGCCCCCACTCAGCCCGTCTGACTAAGTATTTTCTATTTGTACTAACATTTCCCGTTCATTTGCCGTTGAGACCTACCATGTACCTTATGAGGGGAACTTGGGCCTTTTTTCGGCTTTTTTGGCCCCCTGTGGGGCCTAAAAGCCCCCACGTTGAGGAGTAAGACGCGCGTTTTGTTAGTAGAGTAGTTTTTCCGCTCCTATTCCAATAGTCAAAACATATGTACCTTATGAGGGGAGCTTTTATGTTGCTGGCTCTCCGTCTATTAGTACATACAGCACTACATGTGGCCAAGTGTAGCAACTTATTGGTGAAGACTATCTACGCACCGTGTGTTAGTACATACAGCGCTACATGTGGCCAAGTGTAGCAACTTATTGGTGAAGACTATCTACGCACCGTGTGTTAGTACATACAGCGCTACATGTGGCTAACTGTAGCAACTTGTTGGAGGCATCGTGTGTTAGTACATACAGCGCTACATGTGGCCAAGTGTAGCAACTTATTGGTGAAGACTATATAGGCATCGTGTGTTAGTACATACAGCGCCACATGTGGCCAAGTGTAGCAACTTATTGGTGAAGACTAAATAGGCATCGTGTGTTAGTACATACAGCGCTACATGTGGCCGTGTCTAGACACTTATTGGTGAAGACTATAAAGGCACCGTGTGTTAGTACATACAGCGCCACATGTGGCCAAGTGTAGCAACTTGTTGGTGAAGACTATAAAGGGACCGTGTGTTAGTACATACAGCGCAACATGTGGCCAAGAGGAACTTATTGGTGAAGACTATATAGGCATCGTGTGTTAGTACATACAGCGCTACATGTGGCCAAGAGGAACTTATTGGTGAAGACTATATAGGCATCGTGTGTTAGTACATACAGTGCTACATGTGGCCAAGTGTAGCAACTTGTTGGTGAAGACTATAAAGGGACCGTGTGTTAGTACATACAGCGCAACATGTGGCCAAGAGGAACTTATTGGTGAAGACTATATAGGCATCGTGTGTTAGTACATACAGCGCTACATGTGGCCAAGAGGAACTTATTGGTGAAGACTATATAGGCATCGTGTGTTAGTACATACAGCGCTACATGTGGCCAAGTGTAGCAACTTATTGGTGAAGACTATATAGGCACCGTGTGTTAGTACATACAGCGCTACATGTGGCCAAGTGTAGCAACTTATTGGTGAAGACTATATAGGCATCGTGTGTTAGTACATACAGCGCTACATGTGGCCAAGTGTAGCAACTTATTGGAGGCATCGTGTGTTAGTACATACAGCGCTACATGTGGCCAAGTGTAGCAACTTATTGGTGAAGACTATATAGGCACCGTGTGTTAGTACATACAGCGCTACATGTGGCCAAGTGTAGCAACTTATTGGTGAAGACTATATAGGCACCGTGTGTTAGTACATACAGCGCTACATGTGGCCAAGTGTAGCAACTTATTGGTGAAGACTATATAGGCATCGTGTGTTAGTACATACAGCGCTACATGTGGCCAAGTGTAGCAACTTATTGGTGAAGACTATATAGGCACCGTGTGTTAGTACACACAGCGCTACATGTGGCCAAGTGTAGCAACTTATTGGTGAAGACTATATAGGCATCGTGTGTTAGTACATACAGCGCTACATGTGGCCAAGTGTAGCAACTTATTGGTGAAGACTATATAGGCACCGTGTGTTAGTACATACAGCGCTACATGTGGCCAAGTGTAGCAACTTATTGGTGAAGACTATATAGGCACCGTGTGTTAGTACACACAGCGCTACATGTGGCCAAGTGTAGCAACTTATTGGTGAAGACTATATAGGCATCGTGTGTTAGTACATACAGCGCTACATGTGGCCAAGTGTAGCAACTTATTCGTGAAGACTATATAGGCATCGTGTGTTAGTACATACAGCGCTACATGTGGCCAAGTGAAGCAACTTATTGGTGAAGACTATATAGGCATCGTGTGTAAGTGCATACAGCGCTACATGTGGCCAAGAGGAACTTATTGGTGAAGACTATATAGGCATCGTGTGTTAGTACATACAGCGCTACATGTGGCCAAGTGTAGCAACTTATTGGTGAAGACTATATAGGCATCGTGTGTTAGTACATACAGCGCTACATGTGGCCAAGTGAAGCAACTTATTGGTGAAGACTATATAGGCATCGTGTGTTAGTGCATACAGCGCTACATGTGGCCAAGAGGAACTTATTGGTGAAGACTATAAAGGCACCGTGTGTTAGTACATACAGCGCTACATGTGGCCAAGAGGAACTTATTGGTGAAGACTATATAGGCATCGTGTGTTAGTACATACAGCGCTACATGTGGCCAAGTGAAGCAACTTATTGGTGAAGACTATATAGGCACCGTGTGTTAGTACATACAGCGCTACATGTGGCCAAGTGAAGCAACTTATTGGTGAAGACTATATAGGCATCGTGTGTTAGTACATACAGCGCTACATGTGGCCAAGTGAAGCAACTTATTGGTGAAGACTATATAGGCATCGTGTGTTAGTGCATACAGCGCTACATGTGGCCAAGAGGAACTTATTGGTGAAGACTATAAAGGCACCGTGTGTTAGTACATACAGCGCTACATGTGGCCAAGAGGAACTTATTGGTGAAGACTATATAGGCACCGTGTGTTAGTACATACAGCGCTACATGTGGCCAAGTGTAGCAACTTATTGGTGAAGACTATATAGGCATCGTGTGTTAGTACATACAGCGCCACATGTGGCCAAGTGTTGCAACTTATTGGTGAAGACTATATAGGCATCGTGTGTTAGTACATACAGCGCTACATGTGGCCAAGTGTTGCAACTTATTGGTGAAGACTATATAGGCATCGTGTGTTAGTACATACAGCGCTACATGTGGCCAAGTGTTGCAACTTATTGGTGAAGACTATATAGGCATCGTGTGTTAGTACATACAGCGCTACATGTGGCCAAGTGTAGCAACTTATTGGTGAAGACTATATAGGCACCGTGTGTTAGTACATACAGTGCTACATGTGGCCACCTGTAGCAACTTATTGGTGAAGACTATATAGGCATCGTGTGTTAGTACATACAGCGCTACATGTTGCCAAGTGTAGCAACTTATTGGTGAAGACTATATAGGCACCGTGTGTTAGTACATACAGCGCTACATGTGGCCAAGTGTAGCAACTTATTGGTGAAGACTATATAGGCATCGTGTGTTAGTACATACAGCGCTACATGTTGCCAAGTGTAGCAACTTATTGGTGAAGACTATATAGGCACCGTGTGTTAGTACATACAGCGCTACATGTGGCCAAGTGTAGCAACTTATTGGTGAAGACTATATAGGCATCGTGTGTTAGTACATACAGCGCTACATGTAGCCAAGAGGAACTTATTGGTGAAGACTATATAGGCATCGTGTGTTAGTACATACAGCGCTACATGTAGCCAAGAGGAACTTATTGGTGAAGACTATATAGGCACCGTGTGTTAGTACATACAGCGCTACATGTGGCCAAGTGTAGCAACTTATTGGTGAAGACTATATAGGCACCGTGTGTTAGTACATACAGCGCTACATGTGGCCAAGTGTAGCAACTTATTGGTGAAGACTATATAGGCATCGTGTGTAAGTACATACAGCGCTACATGTGGCCAAGTGTAGCAACTTATTGGTGAAGACTATATAGGCACCGTGTGTTAGTACATACAGCGCTACATGTGGCCAAGTGTAGCAACTTATTGGTGAAGACTATATAGGCATCGTGTGTTAGTACATACAGCGCTACATGTTGCCAAGTGTAGCAACTTATTGGTGAAGACTATATAGGCACCGTGTGTTAGTACATACAGCGCTACATGTGGCCAAGAGGAACTTATTGGTGAAGACTATATAGGCATCGTGTGTTAGTACATACAGCGCTACATGTGGCCAAGAGGAACTTATTGGTGAAGACTATATAGGCATCGTGTGTTAGTGCATACAGCGCTACATGTGGCCAAGTGTAGCAACTTATTGGTGAAGACTATATAGGCATCGTGTGTTAGTACATACAGCGCTACATGTGGCCAAGTGAAGCAACTTATTGGTGAAGACTATATAGGCATCGTGTGTTAGTACATACAGCGCTACATGTGGCCAAGTGAAGCAACTTATTGGTGAAGACTATATAGGCACCGTGTGTTAGTACATACAGCGCTACATGTGGCCAAGAGGAACTTATTGGTGAAGACTATATAGGCATCGTGTGTTAGTACATACAGCGCTACATGTGGCCAAGAGGAACTTATTGGTGAAGACTATATAGGCACCGTGTGTTAGTACATACAGCGCTACATGTGGCCAAGTGTAGCAACTTATTGGTGAAGACTATATAGGCACCGTGTGTTAGTACATACAGCGCTACATGTGGCCAAGAGGAACTTATTGGTGAAGACTATATAGGCATCGTGTGTTAGTACATACAGCGCTACATGTGGCCAAGTGAAGCAACTTATTGGTGAAGACTATATAGGCACCGTGTGTTAGTACATACAGCGCTACATGTGGCCAAGAGGAACTTATTGGTGAAGACTATATAGGCACCGTGTGTTAGTACATACAGCGCTACATGTGGCCAAGAGGAACTTATTGGTGAAGACTATATAGGCATCGTGTGTTAGTACATACAGCGCTACATGTGGCCAAGAGGAACTTATTGGTGAAGACTATATAGGCACCGTGTGTTAGTACATACAGCGCTACATGTGGCCAAGTGTAGCAACTTATTGGTGAAGACTATATAGGCATCGTGTGTTAGTACATACAGCGCTACATGTGGCCAAGAGGAACTTATTGGTGAAGACTATATAGGCATCGTGTGTTAGTACATACAGCGCTACATGTGGCCAAGAGGAACTTATTGGTGAAGACTATATAGGCATCGTGTGTTAGTACATACAGCGCTACATGTGGCCAAGAGGAACTTATTGGTGAAGACTATATAGGCATCGTGTGTTAGTACATACAGCGCTACATGTGGCCAAGAGGAACTTATTGGTGAAGACTATATAGGCATCGTGTGTTAGTACATACAGCGCTACATGTGGCCAAGTGTAGCAACTTATTGGTGAAGACTATATAGGCACCGTGTGTTAGTACATACAGCGCTACATGTGGCCAAGTGTAGCAACTTATTGGTGAAGACTATATAGGCATCGTGTGTAAGTACATACAGCGCTACATGTGGCCAAGTGTAGCAACTTATTGGTGAAGACTATATAGGCATCGTGTGTTAGTACATACAGCGCTACATGTGGCCAAGTGTAGCAACTTATTGGTGAAGACTATATAGGCATCGTGTGTTAGTACATACAGCGCTACATGTGGCCAAGTGTAGCAACTTATTGGTGAAGACTATATAGGCATCGTGTGTTAGTACATACAGCGCTACATGTGGCCAAGAGGAACTTATTGGTGAAGACTATATAGGCATCGTGTGTGAGTACATACAGCGCTACATGTGGCCAAGAGGAACTTATTGGTGAAGACTATATAGGCATCGTGTGTTAGTACATACAGCGCTACATGTGGCCAAGAGGAACTTATTGGTGAAGACTATATAGGCACCGTGTGTTAGTACATACAGCGCTACATGTGGCCAAGAGGAACTTATTGGTGAAGACTATATAGGCACCGTGTGTTAGTACATACAGCGCTACATGTGGCCAAGTGTAGCAACTTATTGGTGAAGACTATATAGGCACTGTGTGTTAGTACATACAGCGCTACATGTGGCCAAGTGTAGCAACTTATTGGTGAAGACTATATAGGCATCGTGTGTTAGTACATACAGCGCTACATGTGGCCAAGTGTAGCAACTTATTGGTGAAGACTATATAGGCATCGTGTGTTAGTACATACAGCGCTACATGTGGCCAAGTGTAGCAACTTATTGGTGAAGACTATATAGGCACCGTGTGTTAGTACATACAGCGCTACATGTGGCCAAGAGGAACTTATTGTTGAAGACTATATAGGCATCGTGTGTTAGTACATACAGCGCTACATGTGGCCAAGTGTAGCAACTTATTGGTGAAGACTATATAGGCATCGTGTGTTAGTACATACAGCGCTACATGTGGCCAAGAGGAACTTATTGTTGAAGACTATATAGGCATCGTGTGTTAGTACATACAGCGCTACATGTGGCCAAGTGTAGCAACTTATTGGTGAAGACTATATAGGCACCGTGTGTTAGTACATACAGCGCTACATGTGGCCAAGTGTAGCAACTTATTGGTGAAGACTATATAGGCACCGTGTGTTAGTACATACAGCGCTACATGTGGCCAAGTGTAGCAACTTATTGGTGAAGACTATATAGGCATCGTGTGTTAGTACATACAGCGCTACATGTGGCCAAGAGGAACTTATTGTTGAAGACTATATAGGCATCGTGTGTTAGTACATACAGCGCTACATGTGGCCAAGTGTAGCAACTTATTGGTGAAGACTATATAGGCATCGTGTGTTAGTACATACAGCGCTACATGTGGCCAAGTGTAGCAACTTATTGGTGAAGACTATATAGGCACCGTGTGTTAGTACATACAGCGCTTCATGTGGCCAAGAGGAACTTATTGGTGAAGACTATATGGGCATCGTGTGTTAGTACATACAGCGCTACATGTGGCCAAGAGGAACTTATTGGTGAAGACTATATAGGCATCGTGTGTTAGTACATACAGCGCTACATGTGGCCAAGAGGAACTTATTGGTGAAGACTATATAGGCATCGTGTGTTAGTACATACAGCGCTACATGTGGCCAATGTAACAACTTATTGGTGAAGACTATATAGGCATCGTGTGTTAGTACATACAGCGCTACATGTGGCCAAGTGTAGCAACTTATTGGTGAAGACTATATAGGCATCGTGTGTTAGTACATACAGCGCTACATGTGGCCAAGTGTAGCAACTTATTGGTGGAGACTATATAGGCACCGTGTGTTAGTACATACAGCGCTACATGTGGCCAAGTGAAGCAACTTATTGGTGAAGACTATATAGGCACCGTGTGTTAGTACATACAGCGCTACATGTGGCCAAGTGTAGCAACTTATTGGTGAAGACTATATAGGCATCGTGTGTTAGTACATACAGCGCTACATGTGGCCAAGTGTAGCAACTTATTGGTGAAGACTATATAGGCACCGTGTGTTAGTACATACAGCGCTACATGTGGCCAAGTGTAGCAACTTATTGGTGAAGACTATATAGGCATCGTGTGTTAGTGCATACAGCGCTACATGTGGCCAAGTGTAGCAACTTATTGGTGAAGACTATATAGGCATCGTGTGTTAGTGCATACAGCGCTACATGTGGCCAAGAGGAACTTATTGGTGAAGACTATATAGGCATCGTGTGTTAGTACATACAGCGCTACATGTGGCCAAGAGGAACTTATTGGTGAAGACTATATAGGCATCGTGTGTTAGTACATACAGCGCTACATGTGGCCAAGAGGAACTTATTGGTGAAGACTATATAGGCATCGTGTGTTAGTACATACAGCGCTACATGTGGCCAAGTGTAGCAACTTATTGGTGAAGACTATATAGGCATCGTGTGTTAGTACATACAGCGCTACATGTGGCCAAGTGTAGTAACTTATTGGTGAAGACTATATAGGCATCGTGTGTTAGTGCATACAGCGCTACATGTGGCCAAGTGTAGCAACTTATTGGTGAAGACTATATAGGGTTCGTGTGTTAGTGCATACAGCGCTACATGTGGCCAAGAGGAACTTATTGGTGAAGACTATATAGGCATCGTGTGTTAGTACATACAGCGCTACATGTGGCCAAGTGTAGCAACTTATTGGTGAAGACTATATAGGCATCGTGTGTTAGTGCATACAGCGCTACATGTGGCCAAGAGGAACTTATTGGTGAAGACTATATAGGCATCGTGTGTTAGTACATACAGCGCTACATGTGGCCAAGAGGAACTTATTGGTGAAGACTATATAGGCATCGTGTGTTAGTACATACAGCGCTACATGTGGCTTAGTGTAGCAACTTATTGGTGAAGACTATATAGGCATCGTGTGTTAGTGCATACAGCGCTACATGTGGCCAAGTGGAGCAACTTATTGGTGAAGACTATATAGGCACCGTGTGTTAGTACATACAGCGCTACATGTGGCCAAGTGTAGCAACTTATTGGTGAAGACTATATAGGCATCGTGTGTTAGTGCATACAGCGCTACATGTGGCCAAGTGTAGCAACTTATTGGTGAAGACTATATAGGCATCGTGTGTTAGTGCATACAGCGCTACATGTGGCCAAGAGGAACTTATTGGTGAAGACTATATAGGCATCGTGTGTTAGTACATACAGCGCTACATGTGGCCAAGAGGAACTTATTGGTGAAGACTATATAGGCATCGTGTGTTAGTACATACAGCACTACATGTGGCCAAGTGTAGCAACTTATTGGTGAAGACTATATAGGCATCGTGTGTTAGTGCATACAGCGCTACATGTGGCCAAGAGGAACTTATTGGTGAAGACTATATAGGCATCGTGTGTTAGTGCATACAGCGCTACATGTGGCCAAGTGTAGCAACTTATTGGTGAAGACTATATAGGCATCGTGTGTTAGTACATACAGCGCTACATGTGGCCAAGAGGAACTTATTGGTGAAGACTATATAGGCATCGTGTGTTAGTGCATACAGCGCTACATGTGGCCAAGTGTAGCAACTTATTGGTGAAGACTATATAGGCATCGTGTGTTAGTACATACAGCGCTACATGTGGCCAAGTGTAGCAACTTATTGGTGAAGACTATATAGGCATCGTGTGTTAGTACATACAGCGCTACATGTGGCCAAGTGTAGCAACTTATTGGTGAAGACTATATAGGCATCGTGTGTTAGTACATACAGCGCTACATGTGGCCAAGTGTAGCAACTTATTGGTGAAGACTATATAGGCATCGTGTGTTAGTACATACAGCGCTACATGTGGCCAAGTGTAGCAACTTATTGGTGAAGACTATATAGGCATCGTGTGTTAGTACATACAGCGCTACATGTGGCCAAGTGTAGCAACTTATTGGTGAAGACTATATAGGCATCGTGTGTTAGTACATACAGCGCTACATGTGGCCAAGTGTAGAAACTTATTGGTGAAGACTATATAGGCATCGTGTGTTAGTACATACAGCGCTACATGTGGCCAAGTGTAGCAACTTATTGGTGAAGACTATATAGGCATCGTGTGTTAGTACATACAGCGCTACATGTGGCCAAGTGTAGCAACTTATTGGTGAAGACTATATAGGCATCGTGTGTTAGTACATACAGCGCTACATGTGGCCAAGAGGAACTTATTGGTGAAGACTATATAGGCATCGTGTGTTAGTGCATACAGCGCTACATGTGGCCAAGTGTAGCAACTTATTGGTGAAGACTATATGGGCATCGTGTGTTAGTACATACAGCGCTACATGTGGCCAAGAGCAACTTATTGGTGAAGACTATATAGGCATCGTGTGTTAGTACATACAGCGCTACATGTGGCCAAGAGGAACTTATTGGTGAAGACTATATAGGCATCGTGTGTTAGTACATACAGCGCTACATGTGGCCAAGTGTAGCAACTTATTGGTGAAGACTATATAGGCATCGTGTGTTAGTACATACAGCGCTACATGTGGCCAAGTGTAGCAACTTATTGGTGAAGACTATATGGGCATCGTGTGTTAGTACATACAGCGCTACATGTGGCCAAGAGGAACTTATTGGTGAAGACTATATAGGCATCGTGTGTTAGTACATACAGCGCTACATGTGGCCAAGAGGAACTTATTGGTGAAGACTATATAGGCATCGTGTGTTAGTACATACAGCGCTACATGTGGCCAAGAGGAACTTATTGGTGAAGACTATATAGGCATCGTGTGTTAGTACATACAGCGCTACATGTGGCCAAGAGGAACTTATTGGTGAAGACTATATAGGCATCGTGTGTTAGTACATACAGCGCTACATGTGGCCAAGAGGAACTTATTGGTGAAGACTATATAGGCACCGTGTGTTAGTACATACAGCGCTACATGTGGCTAACTGTAGCAACTTATTGGTGAAGACTATATAGGCACCGTGTGTTAGTACATACAGCGCTACATGTGGCCAAGTGTAGCAACTTATTGGTGAAGACTATATAGGCATCGTGTGTTAGTACATACAGCGCTACATGTGGCCAAGTGTAGCAACTTATTGGTGAAGACTATATAGGCATCGTGTGTTAGTACATACAGCGCTACATGTGGCCAAGAGGAACTTATTGGTGAAGACTATATAGGCATCGTGTGTTAGTACATACAGCGCTACATGTGGCCAAGTGTAGCAACTTATTGGTGAAGACTATATAGGCATCGTGTGTTAGTACATACAGCGCTACATGTGGCCAAGAGGAACTTATTGGTGAAGACTATATAGGCATCGTGTGTTAGTACATACAGCGCTACATGTGGCCAAGAGGAACTTATTGGTGAAGACTATATAGGCACCGTGTGTTAGTACATACAGCGCTACATGTGGCCAAGTGTAGCAACTTATTGGTGAAGACTATATAGGCATCGTGTGTTAGTACATACAGCGCTACATGTTGCCAAGTGTAGCAACTTATTGGTGAAGACTATATAGGCATCGTGTGTTAGTACATACAGCGCTACATGTGGCCAAGAGGAACTTATTGGTGAAGACTATAAAGGCATCGTGTGTTAGTGCATACAGCGCTACATGTGGCCAAGTGTAGCAACTTATTGGTGAAGACTATATGGGCATCGTGTGTTAGTACATACAGCGCTACATGTGGCCAAGAGCAACTTATTGGTGAAGACTATATAGGCATCGTGTGTTAGTACATACAGCGCTACATGTGGCCAAGAGGAACTTATTGGTGAAGACTATATAGGCATCGTGTGTTAGTACATACAGCGCTACATGTGGCCAAGTGAAGCAACTTATTGGTGAAGACTATATAGGCATCGTGTGTTAGTACATACAGCGCTACATGTGGCCAAGTGAAGCAACTTATTGGTGAAGACTATATAGGCATCGTGTGTTAGTACATACAGCGCTACATGTGGCCAAGAGGAACATATTGGTGAAGACTATATAGGCATCGTGTGTTAGTACATACAGCGCTACATGTGGCCAAGAGGAACTTATTGGTGAAGACTATATAGGCATCGTGTGTTAGTACATACAGCGCTACATGTGGCCAAGAGGAACTTATTGGTGAAGACTATATAGGCATCGTGTGTTAGTACATACAGCGCTACATGTGGCCAAGAGGAACTTATTGGTGAAGACTATATAGGCACCGTGTGTTAGTACATACAGCGCTACATGTGGCCAAGAGGAACTTATTGGTGAAGACTATATAGGCATCGTGTGTTAGTACATACAGCGCTACATGTGGCCAAGTGTAGCAACTTATTGGTGGAGACTATATAGGCATCGTGTGTTAGTACATACAGCGCTACATGTGGCCAAGAGGAACTTATTGGTGAAGACTATATAGGCATCGTGTGTTAGTACATACAGCGCTACATGTGGCCAAGAGGAACTAATTGGTGAAGACTATATAGGCATCGTGTGTTAGTACATACAGCGCTACATGTGGCCAAGTGTAGCAACTTATTGGTGGAGACTATATAGGCATCGTGTGTTAGTACATACAGCGCTACATGTGGCCAAGAGGAACTTATTGGTGAAGACTATATAGGCACCGTGTGTTAGTACATACAGCGCTACATGTGGCCAAGAGGAACTTATTGGTGAAGACTATATAGGCATCGTGTGTTAGTGCATACAGCGCTACATGTGGCCAAGTGTAGCAACTTATTGGTGAAGACTATATAGGCACCGTGTGTTAGTACATACAGCGCTACATGTAGCCAAGAGGAACTTATTGGTGAAGACTGAATAGGCATCGTGTGTAAGTACATACAGCGCTACATGTGGCCAAGTGTAGCAACTTATTGGTGAAGACTATATAGGCATCGTGTGTTAGTACATACAGCGCTACATGTGGCCAAGTGTAGCAACTTATTGGTGAAGACTATATAGGCATCGTGTGTTAGTACATACAGCGCTACATGTGGCCAAGAGGAACTAATTGGTGAAGACTATATAGGCACCGTGTGTTAGTACATACAGCGCTACATGTGGCCAAGTGTAGCAACTTATTGGTGAAGACTATATAGGCATCGTGTGTTAGTACATACAGCGCTACATGTGGCCAAGAGGAACTAATTGGTGAAGACTATATAGGCATCGTGTGTTAGTACATACAGCGCCACATGTGGCCAAGAGGAACTTATTGGTGAAGACTATATAGGCATCGTGTGTAAGTACATACAGCGCTACATGTGGCCAAGTGTAGCAACTTATTGGTGAAGACTATATAGGCATCGTGTGTTAGTACATACAGCGCTACATGTGGCCAAGAGGAACTAATTGGTGAAGACTATATAGGCATCGTGTGTAAGTACATACAGCGCTACATGTGGCCAAGTGTAGCAACTTATTGGTGAAGACTATATAGGCATCGTGTGTTAGTACATACAGCGCTACATGTGGCCAAGTGTAGCAACTTATTGGTGAAGACTATATAGGCATCGTGTGTTAGTACATACAGCGCTACATGTGGCCAAGAGGAACTAATTGGTGAAGACTATATAGGCATCGTGTGTTAGTACATACAGCGCTACATGTGGCCAAGAGGAACTAATTGGTGAAGACTATATAGGCATCGTGTGTTAGTACATACAGCGCTACATGTAGCCAAGAGGAACTTATTGGTGAAGACTATATAGGCATCGTGTGTTAGTACATACAGCGCTACATGTGGCCAAGTGTAGCAACTTATTGGTGAAGACTATATAGGCATCGTGTGTTAGTACATACAGCGCTACATGTAGCCAAGAGGAACTTATTGGTGAAGACTGTAGAGGCACCGTGTGTTAGTACATACAGCGCTACATGTAGCCAAGAGGAACTTATTGGTGAAGACTATATAGGCATCGTGTGTTAGTACATACAGCGCTACATGTGGCCAAGTGTAGCAACTTATTGGTGGAGACTATATAGGCATCGTGTGTTAGTGCATACAGCGCTACATGTGGCCAAGAGGAACTAATTGGTGAAGACTATATAGGCATCGTGTGTTAGTACATACAGCGCTACATGTGGCCAAGTGTAGCAACTTATTGGTGAAGACTATATAGGCATCGTGTGTTAGTACACACAGCGCTACATGTGGCCAAGTGTAGCAACTTATTGGTGAAGACTATATAGGCATCGTGTGTTAGTACATACAGCGCTACATGTGGCCAAGTGTAGCAACTTATTGGTGAAGACTATATAGGCATCGTGTGTTAGTACATACAGCGCTACATGTGGCCAAGTGTAGCAACTTATTGGTGAAGACTATATAGGCACCGTGTGTTAGTACATACAGCGCTACATGTGGCCAAGAGGAACTTATTGGTGAAGACTATATAGGCATCGTGTGTTAGTTCATACAGCGCTACATGTGGCCAAGTGTAGCAACTTATTGGTGAAGACTATATAGGCACCGTGTGTTAGTACATACAGCGCTACATGTGGCCAAGAGGAACTTATTGGTGAAGACTATATAGGCATCGTGTGTTAGTACATACAGCGCTACATGTGGCCAAGAGGAACTAATTGGTGAAGACTATATAGGCATCGTGTGTTAGTACATACAGCGCTACATGTAGCCAAGAGGAACTTATTGGTGAAGACTATATAGGCACCGTGTGTTAGTACATACAGCGCTACATGTGGCCAAGTGTAGCAACTTATTGGTGAAGACTATATAGGTACCGTGTGTTAGTACATACAGCGCTACATGTGGCCAAGTGAAGCAACTTATTGGTGAAGACTATATAGGCATCGTGTGTAAGTACATACAGCGCTACATGTGGCCAAGTGTAGCAACTTATTGGTGAAGACTATATAGGCATCGTGTGTTAGTACATACAGCGCTTCATGTGGCCAAGAGGAACTTATTGGTGAAGACTATATAGGCATCGTGTGTTAGTACATACAGCGCTACATGTGGCCAAGAGGAACTTATTGGTGAAGACTATATAGGCACCGTGTGTTAGTACATACAGCGCTACATGTGGCCAAGTGAGGCACCGTGTGTTAGTACATACAGCGCTACATGTGGCCAAGTGTAGCAACTTATTGGTGAAGACTATATAGGCATCGTGTGTTAGTACATACAGCGCTACATGTGGCCAAGTGTAGCAACTTATTGGTGAAGACTATATAGGCATCGTGTGTTAGTACATACAGCGCTACATGTGGCCAAGTGTAGCAACTTATTGGTGGAGACTATATAGGCACCGTGTGTTAGTACATACAGCGCTACATGTGGCCAAGTGTAGCAACTTATTGGTGAAGACTATATAGGCATCGTGTGTTAGTACATACAGCGCTACATGTGGCCAAGTGTAGCAACTTATTGGTGAAGACTATATAGGCACCGTGTGTTAGTACATACAGCGCTACATGTGGCCAAGTGTAGCAACTTATTGGTGGAGACTATATAGGCACCGTGTGTTAGTACATACAGCGCCACATGCGGCCAAGTGTAGCAACTTATTGGTGGAGACTATATAGGCACCGTGTGTTAGTACATACAGCGCCACATGCGGCCAAGTGTAGCAACTTATTGGTGGAGACTATATAGGCACCGTGTGTTAGTACATACAGCGCTACATGTGGCCAAGTGTAGCAACTTATTGGTGGAGACTATATAGGCACCGTGTGTTAGTACATACAGCGCTACATGTGGCCAAGTGTAGCAACTTATTGGTGAAGACTATATAGGCACCGTGTGTTAGTACATACAGCGCCACATGTGGCCAAGTGTAGCAACTTATTGGTGGAGACTATATAGGCACCGTGTGTTAGTACATACAGCGCTACATGTGGCCAAGTGTAGCAACTTATTGGTGGAGACTATATAGGCACCGTGTGTTAGTACATACAGCGCTACATGTGGCCAAGTGTAGCAACTTATTGGTGGAGACTATATAGGCACCGTGTGTTAGTACATACAGCGCCACATGTGGCCAAGTGTAGCAACTTATTGGTGAAGACTATATAGGCACCGTGTGTTAGTACATACAGCGCTACATGTGGCCAAGTGTAGCAACTTATTGGTGAAGACTATATAGGCACCGTGTGTTAGTACATACAGCGCTACATGTGGCCAAGTGTAGCAACTTATTGGTGAAGACTATATAGGCACCGTGTGTTAGTACATACAGCGCTACATGTGGCCAAGTGTAGCAACTTATTGGTGGAGACTATATAGGCACCGTGTGTTAGTACATACAGCGCCACATGTGGCCAAGTGTAGCAACTTATTGGTGAAGACTATATAGGCACCGTGTGTTAGTACATACAGCGCTACATGTGGCCAAGTGGAACTTATTGGTGAAGACTATATAGGCATCGTGTGTTAGTACATACAGCGCCACATGTGGCCAAGTGTAGCAACTTATTGGTGAAGACTATATAGGCACCGTGTGTTAGTACATACAGCGCTATATGTGGCCAAGAGGAACTTATTGGTGAAGACTATATAGGCATCGTGTGTTAGTACATACAGCGCTACATGTGGCCAAGTGTAGCAACTTATTGGTGAAGACTATATAGGCACCGTGTGTTAGTACATACAGCGCTACATGTGGCCAAGAGGAACTTATTGGTGAAGACTATATAGGCACCGTGTGTTAGTACATACAGCGCTACATGTGGCCAAGTGTAGCAACTTATTGGTGAAGACTATATAGGCATCGTGTGTTAGTACATACAGCGCTACATGTTGCCAAGTGTAGCAACTTATTGGTGAAGACTATATAGGCATCGTGTGTTAGTACATACAGCGCTACATGTGGCTAACTGTAGCAACTTATTGGTGAAGACTATATAGGCATCGTGTGTTAGTACATACAGCGCTACATGTGGCCAAGTGTAGCAACTTATTGGTGAAGACTATATAGGCACCGTGTGTTAGTACATACAGCGCTACATGTGGCCAAGTGGAACTTATTGGTGAAGACTATATAGGCATCGTGTGTTAGTACATACAGCGCTACATGTGGCCAAGTGTAGCAACTTATTGGTGAAGACTATATAGGCATCGTGTGTTAGTACATACAGCGCTACATGTGGCCAAGTGTAGCAACTTATTGGTGAAGACTATATAGGCATCGTGTGTTAGTACATACAGCGCTACATGTGGCCAAGAGGAACTTATTGGTGAAGACTATATAGGCACCGTGTGTTAGTACATACAGCGCTACATGTGGCCAAGTGGAACTTATTGGTGAAGACTATATAGGCACCGTGTGTTAGTACATACAGCGCTACATGTGGCCAAGTGTAGCAACTTATTGGTGAAGACTATATAGGCATCGTGTGTTAGTACACACAGCGCTACATGTGGCCAAGTGTAGCAACTTATTGGTGAAGACTATATAGGCATCGTGTGTTAGTACATACAGCGCTACATGTGGCCAAGTGGAACTTATTGGTGAAGACTATATAGGCACCGTGTGTTAGTACATACAGCGCTACATGTGGCCAAGAGGAACTTATTGGTGAAGACTATATAGGCATCGTGTGTTAGTACATACAGCGCTACATGTGGCCAAGTGTAGCAACTTATTGGTGAAGACTATATAGGCACCGTGTGTTAGTACATACAGCGCTACATGTGGCCAAGAGGAACTTATTGGTGAAGACTATATAGGCACCGTGTGTTAGTACATACAGCGCTACATGTGGCCAAGTGTAGCAACTTATTGGTGAAGACTATATAGGCATCGTGTGTTAGTACATACAGCGCTACATGTGGCCAAGAGGAACTTATTGGTGAAGACTATATAGGCACCGTGTGTTAGTGCATACAGCGCTACATGTGGCCAAGTGTAGCAACTTATTGGTGAAGACTATATAGGCACCGTGTGTTAGTACATACAGCGCTACATGTGGCCAAGAGGAACTTATTGGTGAAGACTATATAGGCACCGTGTGTTAGTGCATACAGCGCTACATGTGGCCAAGAGGAACTTATTGGTGAAGACTATATAGGCATCGTGTGTTAGTACATACAGCGCTACATGTGGCCAAGAGGAACTTATTGGTGAAGACTATATAGGCACCGTGTGTTAGTACATACAGCGCTACATGTGGCCAAGTGTAGCAACTTATTGGTGAAGACTATATAGGCATCGTGTGTTAGTACATACAGCGCTACATGTAGCCAAGAGGAACTTATTGGTGAAGACTGAATAGGCATCGTGTGTAAGTACATACAGCGCTACATGTGGCCAAGTGTAGCAACTTATTGGTGAAGACTATATAGGCATCGTGTGTTAGTACATACAGCGCTACATGTGGCCAAGTGTAGCAACTTATTGGTGAAGACTATATAGGCATCGTGTGTTAGTACATACAGCGCTACATGTGGCCAAGAGGAACTAATTGGTGAAGACTATATAGGCACCGTGTGTTAGTACATACAGCGCTACATGTGGCCAAGTGTAGCAACTTATTGGTGAAGACTATATAGGCATCGTGTGTTAGTACATACAGCGCTACATGTGGCCAAGAGGAACTAATTGGTGAAGACTATATAGGCATCGTGTGTTAGTACATACAGCGCCACATGTGGCCAAGAGGAACTTATTGGTGAAGACTATATAGGCATCGTGTGTAAGTACATACAGCGCTACATGTGGCCAAGTGTAGCAACTTATTGGTGAAGACTATATAGGCATCGTGTGTTAGTACATACAGCGCTACATGTGGCCAAGAGGAACTAATTGGTGAAGACTATATAGGCATCGTGTGTAAGTACATACAGCGCTACATGTGGCCAAGTGTAGCAACTTATTGGTGAAGACTATATAGGCATCGTGTGTTAGTACATACAGCGCTACATGTGGCCAAGTGTAGCAACTTATTGGTGAAGACTATATAGGCATCGTGTGTTAGTACATACAGCGCTACATGTGGCCAAGAGGAACTAATTGGTGAAGACTATATAGGCATCGTGTGTTAGTACATACAGCGCTACATGTGGCCAAGAGGAACTAATTGGTGAAGACTATATAGGCATCGTGTGTTAGTACATACAGCGCTACATGTAGCCAAGAGGAACTTATTGGTGAAGACTATATAGGCATCGTGTGTTAGTACACACAGCGCTACATGTGGCCAAGTGTAGCAACTTATTGGTGAAGACTATATAGGCATCGTGTGTTAGTACATACAGCGCTACATGTGGCCAAGTGTAGCAACTTATTGGTGAAGACTATATAGGCATCGTGTGTTAGTACATACAGCGCTACATGTAGCCAAGAGGAACTTATTGGTGAAGACTGTAGAGGCACCGTGTGTTAGTACATACAGCGCTACATGTAGCCAAGAGGAACTTATTGGTGAAGACTATATAGGCATCGTGTGTTAGTACATACAGCGCTACATGTGGCCAAGTGTAGCAACTTATTGGTGGAGACTATATAGGCATCGTGTGTTAGTGCATACAGCGCTACATGTGGCCAAGAGGAACTAATTGGTGAAGACTATATAGGCATCGTGTGTTAGTACATACAGCGCTACATGTGGCCAAGTGTAGCAACTTATTGGTGAAGACTATATAGGCATCGTGTGTTAGTACACACAGCGCTACATGTGGCCAAGTGTAGCAACTTATTGGTGAAGACTATATAGGCATCGTGTGTTAGTACATACAGCGCTACATGTGGCCAAGTGTAGCAACTTATTGGTGAAGACTATATAGGCATCGTGTGTTAGTACATACAGCGCTACATGTGGCCAAGTGTAGCAACTTATTGGTGAAGACTATATAGGCACCGTGTGTTAGTACATACAGCGCTACATGTGGCCAAGAGGAACTTATTGGTGAAGACTATATAGGCATCGTGTGTTAGTTCATACAGCGCTACATGTGGCCAAGTGTAGCAACTTATTGGTGAAGACTATATAGGCACCGTGTGTTAGTACATACAGCGCTACATGTGGCCAAGAGGAACTTATTGGTGAAGACTATATAGGCATCGTGTGTTAGTACATACAGCGCTACATGTGGCCAAGAGGAACTAATTGGTGAAGACTATATAGGCATCGTGTGTTAGTACATACAGCGCTACATGTAGCCAAGAGGAACTTATTGGTGAAGACTATATAGGCACCGTGTGTTAGTACATACAGCGCTACATGTGGCCAAGTGTAGCAACTTATTGGTGAAGACTATATAGGTACCGTGTGTTAGTACATACAGCGCTACATGTGGCCAAGTGAAGCAACTTATTGGTGAAGACTATATAGGCATCGTGTGTAAGTACATACAGCGCTACATGTGGCCAAGTGTAGCAACTTATTGGTGAAGACTATATAGGCATCGTGTGTTAGTACATACAGCGCTTCATGTGGCCAAGAGGAACTTATTGGTGAAGACTATATAGGCATCGTGTGTTAGTACATACAGCGCTACATGTGGCCAAGAGGAACTTATTGGTGAAGACTATATAGGCACCGTGTGTTAGTACATACAGCGCTACATGTGGCCAAGTGAGGCACCGTGTGTTAGTACATACAGCGCTACATGTGGCCAAGTGTAGCAACTTATTGGTGAAGACTATATAGGCATCGTGTGTTAGTACATACAGCGCTACATGTGGCCAAGTGTAGCAACTTATTGGTGAAGACTATATAGGCATCGTGTGTTAGTACATACAGCGCTACATGTGGCCAAGTGTAGCAACTTATTGGTGGAGACTATATAGGCACCGTGTGTTAGTACATACAGCGCTACATGTGGCCAAGTGTAGCAACTTATTGGTGAAGACTATATAGGCATCGTGTGTTAGTACATACAGCGCTACATGTGGCCAAGTGTAGCAACTTATTGGTGAAGACTATATAGGCACCGTGTGTTAGTACATACAGCGCTACATGTGGCCAAGTGTAGCAACTTATTGGTGGAGACTATATAGGCACCGTGTGTTAGTACATACAGCGCCACATGCGGCCAAGTGTAGCAACTTATTGGTGGAGACTATATAGGCACCGTGTGTTAGTACATACAGCGCCACATGCGGCCAAGTGTAGCAACTTATTGGTGGAGACTATATAGGCACCGTGTGTTAGTACATACAGCGCTACATGTGGCCAAGTGTAGCAACTTATTGGTGGAGACTATATAGGCACCGTGTGTTAGTACATACAGCGCTACATGTGGCCAAGTGTAGCAACTTATTGGTGAAGACTATATAGGCACCGTGTGTTAGTACATACAGCGCCACATGTGGCCAAGTGTAGCAACTTATTGGTGGAGACTATATAGGCACCGTGTGTTAGTACATACAGCGCTACATGTGGCCAAGTGTAGCAACTTATTGGTGGAGACTATATAGGCACCGTGTGTTAGTACATACAGCGCTACATGTGGCCAAGTGTAGCAACTTATTGGTGGAGACTATATAGGCACCGTGTGTTAGTACATACAGCGCCACATGTGGCCAAGTGTAGCAACTTATTGGTGAAGACTATATAGGCACCGTGTGTTAGTACATACAGCGCTACATGTGGCCAAGTGTAGCAACTTATTGGTGAAGACTATATAGGCACCGTGTGTTAGTACATACAGCGCTACATGTGGCCAAGTGTAGCAACTTATTGGTGAAGACTATATAGGCACCGTGTGTTAGTACATACAGCGCTACATGTGGCCAAGTGTAGCAACTTATTGGTGGAGACTATATAGGCACCGTGTGTTAGTACATACAGCGCCACATGTGGCCAAGTGTAGCAACTTATTGGTGAAGACTATATAGGCACCGTGTGTTAGTACATACAGCGCTACATGTGGCCAAGTGGAACTTATTGGTGAAGACTATATAGGCATCGTGTGTTAGTACATACAGCGCTACATGTGGCCAAGTGTAGCAACTTATTGGTGAAGACTATATAGGCACCGTGTGTTAGTACATACAGCGCTATATGTGGCCAAGAGGAACTTATTGGTGAAGACTATATAGGCATCGTGTGTTAGTACATACAGCGCTACATGTGGCCAAGTGTAGCAACTTATTGGTGAAGACTATATAGGCACCGTGTGTTAGTACATACAGCGCTACATGTGGCCAAGAGGAACTTATTGGTGAAGACTATATAGGCACCGTGTGTTAGTACATACAGCGCTACATGTGGCCAAGTGTAGCAACTTATTGGTGAAGACTATATAGGCATCGTGTGTTAGTACATACAGCGCTACATGTTGCCAAGTGTAGCAACTTATTGGTGAAGACTATATAGGCATCGTGTGTTAGTACATACAGCGCTACATGTGGCTAACTGTAGCAACTTATTGGTGAAGACTATATAGGCATCGTGTGTTAGTACATACAGCGCTACATGTGGCCAAGTGTAGCAACTTATTGGTGAAGACTATATAGGCACCGTGTGTTAGTACATACAGCGCTACATGTGGCCAAGTGGAACTTATTGGTGAAGACTATATAGGCATCGTGTGTTAGTACATACAGCGCTACATGTGGCCAAGTGTAGCAACTTATTGGTGAAGACTATATAGGCATCGTGTGTTAGTACATACAGCGCTACATGTGGCCAAGTGTAGCAACTTATTGGTGAAGACTATATAGGCATCGTGTGTTAGTACATACAGCGCTACATGTGGCCAAGAGGAACTTATTGGTGAAGACTATATAGGCATCGTGTGTTAGTACATACAGCGCTACATGTGGCCAAGTGGAACTTATTGGTGAAGACTATATAGGCACCGTGTGTTAGTACATACAGCGCTACATGTGGCCAAGTGGAACTTATTGGTGAAGACTATATAGGCACCGTGTGTTAGTACATACAGCGCTACATGTGGCCAAGAGGAACTTATTGGTGAAGACTATATAGGCATCGTGTGTTAGTACATACAGCGCTACATGTGGCCAAGTGTAGCAACTTATTGGTGAAGACTATATAGGCACCGTGTGTTAGTACATACAGCGCTACATGTGGCCAAGAGGAACTTATTGGTGAAGACTATATAGGCACCGTGTGTTAGTACATACAGCGCTACATGTGGCCAAGTGTAGCAACTTATTGGTGAAGACTATATAGGCATCGTGTGTTAGTACATACAGCGCTACATGTGGCCAAGAGGAACTTATTGGTGAAGACTATATAGGCACCGTGTGTTAGTGCATACAGCGCTACATGTGGCCAAGTGTAGCAACTTATTGGTGAAGACTATATAGGCACCGTGTGTTAGTACATACAGCGCTACATGTGGCCAAGAGGAACTTATTGGTGAAGACTATATAGGCACCGTGTGTTAGTGCATACAGCGCTACATGTGGCCAAGAGGAACTTATTGGTGAAGACTATATAGGCATCGTGTGTTAGTACATACAGCGCTACATGTGGCCAAGAGGAACTTATTGGTGAAGACTATATAGGCATCGTGTGTTAGTACATACAGCGCTACATGTGGCCAAGTGTAGCAACTTATTGGTGAAGACTATATAGGCACCGTGTGTTAGTACATACAGCGCTACATGTGGCCAAGAGGAACTTATTGGTGAAGACTATATAGGCACCGTGTGTTAGTACATACAGCGCTACATGTGGCCAAGAGGAACTTATTGGTGGAGACTATATAGGCATCGTGTGTTAGTACATACAGCGCTACATGTGGCCAAGAGGAACTTATTGGTGGAGACTATATAGGCATCGTGTGTTAGTACATACAGCGCTACATGTGGCCAAGAGGAACTTATTGGTGAAGACTATATAGGCACCGTGTGTTAGTACATACAGCGCTACATGTGGCCAAGTGTAGCAACTTATTGGTGAAGACTATATAGGCATCGTGTGTTAGTACATACAGCGCTACATGTGGCCAAGAGGAACTTATTGGTGAAGACTATATAGGCATCGTGTGTTAGTACATACAGCGCTACATGTGGCCAAGAGGAACTTATTGGTGAAGACTATATAGGCATCGTGTGTTAGTACATACAGCGCTATATGTGGCCAAGAGGAACTTATTGGTGAAGACTATATAGGCATCGTGTGTTAGTACATACAGCGCTACATGTGGCCAAGTGTAGCAACTTATTGGTGAAGACTATATAGGCATCGTGTGTTAGTACATACAGCGCTACATGTGGCCAAGTGTAGCAACTTATTGGTGAAGACTATATAGGCATCGTGTGTTAGTGCATACAGCGCTACATGTGGCCAAGTGAAGCAACTTATTGGTGAAGACTATATAGGCATCGTGTGTTAGTACATACAGCGCTACATGTGGCCAAGTGTAGCAACTTATTGGTGAAGACTATATAGGCATCGTGTGTTAGTGCATACAGCGCTACATGGGGCCAAGTGTAGCAACTTATTGGTGAAGACTATATAGGCATCGTGTGTTAGTACATACAGCGCTACATGTGGCCAAGTGTAGCAACTTATTGGTGAAGACTATATAGGCATCGTGTGTTAGTACATACAGCGCTACATGTGGCCAAGAGGAACTTATTGGTGAAGACTATATAGGCACCGTGTGTTAGTACATACAGCGCTACATGTGGCTAACTGTAGCAACTTATTGGTGAAGACTATATAGGCATCGTGTGTTAGTACATACAGCGCTACATGTGGCCAAGTGTAGCAACTTATTGGTGAAGACTATATAGGCATCGTGTGTTAGTGCATACAGCGCTACATGGGGCCAAGTGTAGCAACTTATTGGTGAAGACTATATAGGCATCGTGTGTTAGTACATACAGCGCTACATGTGGCCAAGTGTAGCAACTTATTGGTGAAGACTATATAGGCATCGTGTGTTAGTACATACAGCGCTACATGTGGCCAAGTGTAGCAACTTATTGGTGAAGACTATATAGGCATCGTGTGTTAGTACATACAGCGCCACATGTGGCCAAGTGTAGCAACTTATTGGTGAAGACTATATAGGCATCGTGTGTTAGTACATACAGCGCTACATGTGGCCAAGTGTAGCAACTTATTGGTGAAGACTATATAGGCACCGTGTGTTAGTACATACAGCGCTACATGTGGCCAAGAGGAACTTATTGGTGAAGACTATATAGGCATCGTGTGTTAGTACATACAGCGCCACATGTGGCCAAGTGTAGCAACTTATTGGTGAAGACTATATAGGCATCGTGTGTTAGTACATACAGCGCTACATGTGGCCAAGTGTAGCAACTTATTGGTGAAGACTATATAGGCATCGTGTGTTAGTACATACAGCGCTACATGTGGCCAAGTGTAGCAACTTATTGGTGAAGACTATATAGGCATCGTGTGTTAGTACATACAGCGCTACATGTGGCCAAGTGTAGCAACTTATTGGTGAAGACTATATAGGCATCGTGTGTTAGTGCATACAGCGCTACATGGGGCCAAGTGTAGCAACTTATTGGTGAAGACTATATAGGCATCGTGTGTTAGTACATACAGCGCTACATGTGGCCAAGTGGAGCAACTTATTGGTGAAGACTATATAGGCACCGTGTGTTAGTACATACAGCGCTACATGTGGCCAAGTGTAGCAACTTATTGGTGAAGACTATATAGGCATCGTGTGTTAGTACATACAGCGCTACATGTGGCCAAGTGTAGCAACTTATTGGTGAAGACTATATAGGCATCGTGTGTTAGTACATACAGCGCCACATGTGGCCAAGTGTAGCAACTTATTGGTGAAGACTATATAGGCATCGTGTGTTAGTGCATACAGCGCTACATGTGGCCAAGTGTAGCAACTTATTGGTGAAGACTATATAGGCATCGTGTGTTAGTACATACAGCGCTACATGTGGCCAAGTGGAACTTATTGGTGAAGACTATATAGGCATCGTGTGTTAGTACATACAGCGCCACATGTGGCCAAGTGTAGCAACTTATTGGTGAAGACTATATAGGCATCGTGTGTTAGTACATACAGCGCTACATGGGGCCAAGTGTAGCAACTTATTGGTGAAGACTATATAGGCATCGTGTGTTAGTACATACAGCGCCACATGTGGCCAAGTGTAGCAACTTATTGGTGAAGACTATATAGGCATCGTGTGTTAGTACATACAGCGCTACATGTGGCCAAGTGTAGCAACTTATTGGTGAAGACTATATAGGCATCGTGTGTTAGTACATACAGCGCTACATGTGGCCAAGTGTAGCAACTTATTGGTGAAGACTATATAGGCATCGTGTGTTAGTACATACAGCGCTACATGTGGCCAAGTGTAGCAACTTATTGGTGAAGACTATATAGGCATCGTGTGTTAGTGCATACAGCGCTACATGGGGCCAAGTGTAGCAACTTATTGGTGAAGACTATATAGGCATCGTGTGTTAGTACATACAGCGCTACATGTGGCCAAGTGGAGCAACTTATTGGTGAAGACTATATAGGCACCGTGTGTTAGTACATACAGCGCTACATGTGGCCAAGTGTAGCAACTTATTGGTGAAGACTATATAGGCATCGTGTGTTAGTACATACAGCGCTACATGTGGCCAAGTGTAGCAACTTATTGGTGAAGACTATATAGGCATCGTGTGTTAGTACATACAGCGCCACATGTGGCCAAGTGTAGCAACTTATTGGTGAAGACTATATAGGCATCGTGTGTTAGTGCATACAGCGCTACATGGGGCCAAGTGTAGCAACTTATTGGTGAAGACTATATAGGCATCGTGTGTTAGTACATACAGCGCTACATGTGGCCAAGTGTAGCAACTTATTGGTGAAGACTATATAGGCATCGTGTGTTAGTACATACAGCGCTACATGTGGCCAAGTGTAGCAACTTATTGGTGAAGACTATATAGGCACCGTGTGTTAGTACATACAGCGCTACATGTGGCCAAGTGTAGCAACTTATTGGTGAAGACTATATAGGCACCGTGTGTTAGTACATACAGCGCTACATGGGGCCAAGTGTAGCAACTTATTGGTGAAGACTATATAGGCATCGTGTGTTAGTACATACAGCGCTACATGTGGCCAAGTGTAGCAACTTATTGTTGAAGACTATATAGGCATCGTGTGTTAGTACATACAGCGCTACATGTGGCCAAGTGTAGCAACTTATTGGTGAAGACTATATAGGCATCGTGTGTTAGTGCATACAGCGCTACATGTGGCCAAGAGGAACTTATTGGTGAAGACTATATAGGCACCGTGTGTTAGTACATACAGCGCTACATGTGGCCAAGTGTAGCAACTTATTGGTGAAGACTATATAGGCATCGTGTGTTAGTACACACAGCGCTACATGTGGCCAAGTGTAGCAACTTATTGGTGAAGACTATATAGGCATCGTGTGTTAGTACATACAGCGCTACATGTGGCCAAGAGGAACTTATTGGTGAAGACTATATAGGCATCGTGTGTTAGTACATACAGCGCTACATGTGGCCAAGAGGAACTTATTGGTGAAGACTATATAGGCATCGTGTGTTAGTACATACAGCGCTACATGTGGCCAAGAGGAACTTATTGGTGAAGACTATATAGGCACCGTGTGTTAGTACATACAGCGCTACATGTGGCCAAGAGGAACTTATTGGTGAAGACTATATAGGCATCGTGTGTTAGTACATACAGCGCTACATGTGGCCAAGAGGAACTTATTGGTGAAGACTATATAAAACACCGTGTGTTAGTACATACAGCGCTACATGTGGCCAAGAGGAACTTATTGGTGAAGACTATATAGGCACCGTGTGTTAGTACATACAGCGCTACATGTGGCCAAGAGGAACTTATTGGTGAAGACTATATAGGCATCGTGTGTTAGTACATACAGCGCTACATGTGGCCAAGTGTAGCAACTTATTGGTGAAGACTATATAGGCATCGTGTGTTAGTACATACAGCGCTACATGTGGCCAAGAGGAACTTATTGGTGAAGACTATATAGGCATCGTGTGTTAGTACATACAGCGCTACATGTGGCCAAGTGTAGCAACTTATTGGTGAAGACTATATAGGCATCGTGTGTTAGTACATACAGCGCTACATGTGGCCAAGAGGAACTTATTGGTGAAGACTATATAGGCATCGTGTGTTAGTACATACAGCGCTACATGTGGCCAAGAGGAACTTATTGGTGAAGACTATATAGGCATCGTGTGTTAGTACATACAGCGCTACATGTGGCCAAGAGGAACTTATTGGTGAAGACTATATAGGCATCGTGTGTTAGTACATACAGCGCTACATGTGGCCAAGAGGAACTTATTGGTGAAGACTATATAGGCATCGTGTGTTAGTACATACAGCGCTACATGTGGCCAAGTGTAGCAACTTATTGGTGAAGACTATATAGGCACCGTGTGTTAGTACATACAGCGCTACATGTGGCCAAGAGGAACTTATTGGTGAAGACTATATAGGCATCGTGTGTTAGTACATACAGCGCTACATGTGGCCAAGAGGAACTTATTGGTGAAGACTATATAGGCATCGTGTGTTAGTACATACAGCGCTACATGTGGCCAAGAGGAACTTATTGGTGAAGACTATATAGGCATCGTGTGTTAGTACATACAGCGCTACATGTGGCCAAGTGTAGCAACTTATTGGTGAAGACTATATAGGCACCGTGTGTTAGTACATACAGCGCTACATGTGGCCAAGAGGAACTTATTGGTGAAGACTATATAGGCATCGTGTGTTAGTACATACAGCGCTACATGTGGCCAAGTGTAGCAACTTATTGGTGAAGACTATATAGGCATCGTGTGTTAGTACATACAGCTCTACATGTGGCCAAGTGTAGCAACTTATTGGTGAAGACTATATAGGCACCGTGTGTTAGTACATACAGCGCTACATGTGGCCAAGAGGAACTTATTGGTGAAGACTATATAGGCATCGTGTGTTAGTACATACAGCTCTACATGTGGCCAAGTGTAGCAACTTATTGGTGAAGACAATATAGGCATCGTGTGTTAGTACATACAGCGCTACATGTGGCCAAGAGGAACTTATTGGTGAAGACTATATAGGCATCGTGTGTTAGTACATACAGCTCTACATGTGGCCAAGTGTAGCAACTTATTGGTGAAGACTATATAGGCACCGTGTGTTAGTACATACAGCGCTACATGTGGCCAAGTGTAGCAACTTATTGGTGAAGACTATATAGGCACCGTGTGTTAGTGCATACAGCGCTACATGTGGCCAAGAGGAACTTATTGGTGAAGACTATATAGGCACCGTGTGTTAGTACATACAGCGCTACATGTGGCCAAGTGTAGCAACTTATTGGTGAAGACTATATAGGCACCGTGTGTTAGTGCATACAGCGCTACATGTGGCCAAGAGGAACTTATTGGTGAAGACTATATAGGCATCGTGTGTTAGTACATACAGCGCTACATGTGGCCAAGTGTAGCAACTTATTGGTGAAGACTATATAGGCACCGTGTGTTAGTACATACAGCGCTACATGTGGCCAAGTGAAGCAACTTATTGGTGAAGACTATATAGGCATCGTGTGTTAGTACATACAGCGCTACATGTGGCCAAGAGGAACTTATTGGTGAAGACTATATAGGCATCGTGTGTTAGTACATACAGCGCTACATGTGGCCAAGTGTAGCAACTTATTGGTGAAGACTATATAGGCACCGTGTGTTAGTACATACAGCGCTACATGTGGCCAAGTGTAGCAACTTATTGGTGAAGACTATATAGGCACCGTGTGTTAGTACATACAGCGCTACATGTGGCCAAGAGGAACTTATTGGTGAAGACTATATAGGCATCGTGTGTTAGTACATACAGCGCTACATGTGGCCAAGAGGAACTTATTGGTGAAGACTATATAGGCACCGTGTGTTAGTACACACAGCGCTACATGTGGCCAAGTGTAGCAACTTATTGGTGAAGACTATATAGGCATCGTGTGTTAGTACATACAGCGCTACATGTGGCCAAGTGTAGCAACTTATTGGTGAAGACTATATAGGCACCGTGTGTTAGTACATACAGCGCTACATGTGGCCAAGTGTAGCAACTTATTGGTGAAGACTATATAGGCACCGTGTGTTAGTACATACAGCGCTACATGTGGCCAAGTGTAGCAACTTATTGGTGAAGACTATATAGGCACCGTGTGTTAGTACATACAGCGCTACATGTGGCCAAGTGTAGCAACTTATTGGTGAAGACTATATAGGCACCGTGTGTTAGTACATACAGCGCTACATGTGGCCAAGAGGAACTTATTGGTGAAGACTATATAGGCATCGTGTGTTAGTACATACAGCGCTACATGTGGCCAAGAGGAACTTATTGGTGAAGACTATATAGGCACCGTGTGTTAGTACATACAGCGCTACATGTGGCCAAGAGGAACTTATTGGTGAAGACTATATAGGCACCGTGTGTTAGTACATACAGCGCTACATGTGGCCAAGAGGAACTTATTGGTGAAGACTATATAGGCACCGTGTGTTAGTACATACAGCGCTACATGTGGCCAAGTGTAGCAACTTATTGGTGAAGACTATATAGGCACCGTGTGTTAGTACATACAGCGCTACATGTGGCCAAGAGGAACTTATTGGTGAAGACTATATAGGCACCGTGTGTTAGTACATACAGCGCTACATGTGGCCAAGAGGAACTTATTGGTGAAGACTATATAGGCACCGTGTGTTAGTACATACAGCGCTACATGTGGCCAAGTGTAGCAACTTATTGGTGAAGACTATATAGGCACCGTGTGTTAGTACATACAGCGCTACATGTGGCCAAGAGGAACTTATTGGTGAAGACTATATAGGCACCGTGTGTTAGTACATACAGCGCTACATGTGGCCAAGAGGAACTTATTGGTGAAGACTATATAGGCACCGTGTGTTAGTACATACAGCGCTACATGTGGCCAAGTGTAGCAACTTATTGGTGAAGACTATATAGGCACCGTGTGTTAGTACATACAGCGCTACATGTGGCCAAGAGGAACTTATTGGTGAAGACTATATAGGCATCGTGTGTTAGTGCATACAGCGCTACATGTGGCCAAGAGGAACTTATTGGTGAAGACTATATAGGCATCGTGTGTTAGTACATACAGCGCTACATGTGGCCAAGAGGAACTTATTGGTGAAGACTATATAGGCATCGTGTGTTAGTGCATACAGCGCTACATGTGGCCAAGAGGAACTTATTGGTGAAGACTATATAGGCATCGTGTGTTAGTACATACAGCGCTACATGTGGCCAAGTGTAGCAACTTATTGGTGAAGACTATATAGGCATCGTGTGTTAGTACATACAGCGCTACATGTGGCCAAGTGTAGCAACTTATTGGTGAAGACTATATAGGCACCGTGTGTTAGTGCATACAGCGCTACATGTGGCCAAGAGGAACTTATTGGTGAAGACTATATAGGCATCGTGTGTTAGTACATACAGCGCTACATGTGGCCAAGAGGAACTTATTGGTGAAGACTATATAGGCATCGTGTGTTAGTGCATACAGCGCTACATGTGGCCAAGAATAGCAACTTATTGTTGAAGACTATATAGGCATCGTGTGTTAGTACATACAGCGCTACATGTGGCCAAGAGGAACTTATTGGTGAAGACTATATAGGCATCGTGTGTTAGTACATACAGCGCTACATGTGGCCAAGTGTAGCAACTTATTGGTGAAGACTATATAGGCACCGTGTGTTAGTACATACAGCGCTACATGTGGCCAAGAGGAACTTATTGGTGAAGACTATATAGGCATCGTGTGTTAGTACATACAGCGCTACATGTGGCCAAGAGGAACTTATTGGTGAAGACTATATAGGCATCGTGTGTTAGTACATACAGCGCTACATGTGGCCAAGAGGAACTTATTGGTGAAGACTATATAGGCATCGTGTGTTAGTACATACAGCGCTACATGTGGCCAAGAGGAACTTATTGGTGAAGACTATATAGGCATCGTGTGTTAGTACATACAGCGCTACATGTGGCCAAGAGGAACTTATTGGTGAAGACTATATAGGCATCGTGTGTTAGTACATACAGCGCTACATGTGGCCAAGAGGAACTTATTGGTGAAGACTATATAGGCATCGTGTGTTAGTACATACAGCGCTACATGTGGCCAAGAGGAACTTATTGGTGAAGACTATATAGGCATCGTGTGTTAGTACATACAGCGCTACATGTGGCCAAGAGGAACTTATTGGTGAAGACTATATAGGCATCGTGTGTTAGTACATACAGCGCTACATGTGGCCAAGTGAAGCAACTTATTGGTGAAGACTATATAGGCATCGTGTGTTAGTACATACAGCGCTATATGTGGCCAAGTGTAGCAACTTATTGGTGAAGACTATATAGGCATCGTGTGTTAGTACATACAGCGCTACATGTGGCCAAGTGAAGCAACTTATTGGTGAAGACTATATAGGCATCGTGTGTTAGTACATACAGCGCTACATGTGGCCAAGTGTAGCAACTTATTGGTGAAGACTATATAGGCATCGTGTGTTAGTACATACAGCGCTACATGTGGCCAAGAGGAACTTATTGGTGAAGACTATATAGGCATCGTGTGTTAGTGCATACAGCGCTACATGTGGCCAAGTGTAGCAACTTATTGGTGAAGACTATATAGGCATCTTGCGTTAGTACATACAGCGCTATATGTGGCCAAATGTAGCAACTTATTGGTGAAGACTATATAGGCATCGTGTGTTAGTACATACAGCGCTACATGTGGCCAAGTGTAGCAACTTATTCGTGAAGACTATATAGGCATCGTGTGTTAGTACATACAGCGCTACATGTGGCCAAGTGAAGCAACTTATTGGTGAAGACTATATAGGCATCGTGTGTTAGTACATACAGCGCTACATGTGGCCAAGTGAAGCAACTTATTGGTGAAGACTATATAGGCATCGTGTGTTAGTACATACAGCGCTACATGTGGCCAAGAGGAACTTATTGGTGAAGACTATATAGGCATCGTGTGTTAGTACATACAGCGCTACATGTGGCCAAGAGGAACTTATTGGTGAAGACTATATAGGCACCGTGTGTTAGTGCATACAGTGCTACATGTGGCCAAGAATAGCAACTTATTGTTGAAGACTATATAGGCATCGTGTGTTAGTACATACAGCGCTACATGTGGCCAAGAGGAACTTATTGGTGAAGACTATATAGGCGCCGTGTGTTAGTACATACAGCGCTACATGTGGCCAAGTGTAGCAACTTATTGGTGAAGACTATATAGGCATCGTGTGTTAGTACATACAGCGCTACATGTAGCCAAGTGTAGCAACTTATTGGTGAAGACTATATAGGCATCGTGTGTTAGTGCATACAGCGCTACATGTGGCCAAGTGTAGCAACTTATTGGTGAAGACTATATAGGCATCGTGTGTTAGTACATACAGCGCTACATGTAGCCAAGTGTAGCAACTTATTGGTGAAGACTATATAGGCACCGTGTGTTAGTACATACAGCGCTACATGTGGCCAAGTGTAGCAACTTATTCGTGAAGACTATATAGGCATCGTGTGTTAGTGCATACAGCGCTACATGTGGCCAAGTGTAGCAACTTATTGGTGAAGACTATATAGGCATCGTGTGTTAGTACATACAGCGCTACATGTGGCCAAGTGTAGCAACTTATTGGTGAAGACTATATAGGCATCTTGCGTTAGTACATACAGCGCTACATGTGGCCAAGTGTAGCAACTTATTCGTGAAGACTATATAGGCATCGTGTGTTAGTACATACAGCGCTACATGTGGCCAAGTGTAGCAACTTATTCGTGAAGACTATATAGGCACCGTGTGTTAGTACATACAGCGCTACATGTGGCCAAGTGTAGCAACTTATTCGTGAAGACTATATAGGCATCGTGTGTTAGTACATACAGCGCTACATGTGGCCAAGTGTAGCAACTTATTCGTGAAGACTATATAGGCACCGTGTGTTAGTGCATACAGCGCTACATGTGGCCAAGTGTAGCAACTTATTGGTGAAGACTATAAAGGCATCGTGTGTTAGTACATACAGCGCTACATGTGGCCAAGTGTAGCAAGTTATTGGTGAAGACTATATAGGCATCGTGTGTTAGTACATACAGCGCTACATGTGGCCAAGTGTAGCAAGTTATTGGTGAAGACTATATAGGCATCGTGTGTTAGTACATACAGCGCTACATGTGGCCAAGTGTAGCAACTTATTGGTGAAGACTATATAGGCATCGTGTGTTAGTACATACAGCGCTACATGTGGCCAAGTGTAGCAACTTATTGGTGAAGACTATATAGGCATCGTGTGTTAGTGCATACAGCGCTACATGGGGCCAAGTGTAGCAACTTATTGGTGAAGACTATATAGGCATCGTGTGTTAGTACATACAGCGCTACATGTGGCCAAGTGGAGCAACTTATTGGTGAAGACTATATAGGCACCGTGTGTTAGTACATACAGCGCTACATGTGGCCAAGTGTAGCAACTTATTGGTGAAGACTATATAGGCATCGTGTGTTAGTACATACAGCGCTACATGTGGCCAAGTGTAGCAACTTATTGGTAAAGACTATATAGGCATCGTGTGTTAGTACATACAGCGCCACATGTGGCCAAGTGTAGCAACTTATTGGTGAAGACTATATAGGCATCGTGTGTTAGTGCATACAGCGCTACATGGGGCCAAGTGTAGCAACTTATTGGTGAAGACTATATAGGCATCGTGTGTTAGTACATACAGCGCTACATGTGGCCAAGTGTAGCAACTTATTGGTGAAGACTATATAGGCATCGTGTGTTAGTACATACAGCGCTACATGTGGCCAAGTGTAGCAACTTATTGGTGAAGACTATATAGGCACCGTGTGTTAGTACATACAGCGCTACATGTGGCCAAGTGTAGCAACTTATTGGTGAAGACTATATAGGCACCGTGTGTTAGTACATACAGCGCTACATGGGGCCAAGTGTAGCAACTTATTGGTGAAGACTATATAGGCATCGTGTGTTAGTACATACAGCGCTACATGTGGCCAAGTGTAGCAACTTATTGTTGAAGACTATATAGGCATCGTGTGTTAGTACATACAGCGCTACATGTGGCCAAGTGTAGCAACTTATTGGTGAAGACTATATAGGCATCGTGTGTTAGTGCATACAGCGCTACATGTGGCCAAGAGGAACTTATTGGTGAAGACTATATAGGCACCGTGTGTTAGTACATACAGCGCTACATGTGGCCAAGTGTAGCAACTTATTGGTGAAGACTATATAGGCATCGTGTGTTAGTACACACAGCGCTACATGTGGCCAAGTGTAGCAACTTATTGGTGAAGACTATATAGGCATCGTGTGTTAGTACATACAGCGCTACATGTGGCCAAGAGGAACTTATTGGTGAAGACTATATAGGCATCGTGTGTTAGTACATACAGCGCTACATGTGGCCAAGAGGAACTTATTGGTGAAGACTATATAGGCATCGTGTGTTAGTACATACAGCGCTACATGTGGCCAAGAGGAACTTATTGGTGAAGACTATATAGGCACCGTGTGTTAGTACATACAGCGCTACATGTGGCCAAGAGGAACTTATTGGTGAAGACTATATAGGCATCGTGTGTTAGTACATACAGCGCTACATGTGGCCAAGAGGAACTTATTGGTGAAGACTATATAAAACACCGTGTGTTAGTACATACAGCGCTACATGTGGCCAAGAGGAACTTATTGGTGAAGACTATATAGGCACCGTGTGTTAGTACATACAGCGCTACATGTGGCCAAGAGGAACTTATTGGTGAAGACTATATAGGCATCGTGTGTTAGTACATACAGCGCTACATGTGGCCAAGTGTAGCAACTTATTGGTGAAGACTATATAGGCATCGTGTGTTAGTACATACAGCGCTACATGTGGCCAAGAGGAACTTATTGGTGAAGACTATATAGGCATCGTGTGTTAGTACATACAGCGCTACATGTGGCCAAGTGTAGCAACTTATTGGTGAAGACTATATAGGCATCGTGTGTTAGTACATACAGCGCTACATGTGGCCAAGAGGAACTTATTGGTGAAGACTATATAGGCATCGTGTGTTAGTACATACAGCGCTACATGTGGCCAAGAGGAACTTATTGGTGAAGACTATATAGGCATCGTGTGTTAGTACATACAGCGCTACATGTGGCCAAGAGGAACTTATTGGTGAAGACTATATAGGCATCGTGTGTTAGTACATACAGCGCTACATGTGGCCAAGAGGAACTTATTGGTGAAGACTATATAGGCATCGTGTGTTAGTACATACAGCGCTACATGTGGCCAAGTGTAGCAACTTATTGGTGAAGACTATATAGGCACCGTGTGTTAGTACATACAGCGCTACATGTGGCCAAGAGGAACTTATTGGTGAAGACTATATAGGCATCGTGTGTTAGTACATACAGCGCTACATGTGGCCAAGAGGAACTTATTGGTGAAGACTATATAGGCATCGTGTGTTAGTACATACAGCGCTACATGTGGCCAAGAGGAACTTATTGGTGAAGACTATATAGGCATCGTGTGTTAGTACATACAGCGCTACATGTGGCCAAGTGTAGCAACTTATTGGTGAAGACTATATAGGCACCGTGTGTTAGTACATACAGCGCTACATGTGGCCAAGAGGAACTTATTGGTGAAGACTATATAGGCATCGTGTGTTAGTACATACAGCGCTACATGTGGCCAAGTGTAGCAACTTATTGGTGAAGACTATATAGGCATCGTGTGTTAGTACATACAGCTCTACATGTGGCCAAGTGTAGCAACTTATTGGTGAAGACTATATAGGCACCGTGTGTTAGTACATACAGCGCTACATGTGGCCAAGAGGAACTTATTGGTGAAGACTATATAGGCATCGTGTGTTAGTACATACAGCTCTACATGTGGCCAAGTGTAGCAACTTATTGGTGAAGACAATATAGGCATCGTGTGTTAGTACATACAGCGCTACATGTGGCCAAGAGGAACTTATTGGTGAAGACTATATAGGCATCGTGTGTTAGTACATACAGCTCTACATGTGGCCAAGTGTAGCAACTTATTGGTGAAGACTATATAGGCACCGTGTGTTAGTACATACAGCGCTACATGTGGCCAAGTGTAGCAACTTATTGGTGAAGACTATATAGGCACCGTGTGTTAGTGCATACAGCGCTACATGTGGCCAAGAGGAACTTATTGGTGAAGACTATATAGGCACCGTGTGTTAGTACATACAGCGCTACATGTGGCCAAGTGTAGCAACTTATTGGTGAAGACTATATAGGCACCGTGTGTTAGTGCATACAGCGCTACATGTGGCCAAGAGGAACTTATTGGTGAAGACTATATAGGCATCGTGTGTTAGTACATACAGCGCTACATGTGGCCAAGTGTAGCAACTTATTGGTGAAGACTATATAGGCACCGTGTGTTAGTACATACAGCGCTACATGTGGCCAAGTGAAGCAACTTATTGGTGAAGACTATATAGGCATCGTGTGTTAGTACATACAGCGCTACATGTGGCCAAGAGGAACTTATTGGTGAAGACTATATAGGCATCGTGTGTTAGTACATACAGCGCTACATGTGGCCAAGTGTAGCAACTTATTGGTGAAGACTATATAGGCACCGTGTGTTAGTACATACAGCGCTACATGTGGCCAAGTGTAGCAACTTATTGGTGAAGACTATATAGGCACCGTGTGTTAGTACATACAGCGCTACATGTGGCCAAGAGGAACTTATTGGTGAAGACTATATAGGCATCGTGTGTTAGTACATACAGCGCTACATGTGGCCAAGAGGAACTTATTGGTGAAGACTATATAGGCACCGTGTGTTAGTACACACAGCGCTACATGTGGCCAAGTGTAGCAACTTATTGGTGAAGACTATATAGGCATCGTGTGTTAGTACATACAGCGCTACATGTGGCCAAGTGTAGCAACTTATTGGTGAAGACTATATAGGCACCGTGTGTTAGTACATACAGCGCTACATGTGGCCAAGTGTAGCAACTTATTGGTGAAGACTATATAGGCACCGTGTGTTAGTACATACAGCGCTACATGTGGCCAAGTGTAGCAACTTATTGGTGAAGACTATATAGGCACCGTGTGTTAGTACATACAGCGCTACATGTGGCCAAGTGTAGCAACTTATTGGTGAAGACTATATAGGCACCGTGTGTTAGTACATACAGCGCTACATGTGGCCAAGAGGAACTTATTGGTGAAGACTATATAGGCATCGTGTGTTAGTACATACAGCGCTACATGTGGCCAAGAGGAACTTATTGGTGAAGACTATATAGGCACCGTGTGTTAGTACATACAGCGCTACATGTGGCCAAGAGGAACTTATTGGTGAAGACTATATAGGCACCGTGTGTTAGTACATACAGCGCTACATGTGGCCAAGAGGAACTTATTGGTGAAGACTATATAGGCACCGTGTGTTAGTACATACAGCGCTACATGTGGCCAAGTGTAGCAACTTATTGGTGAAGACTATATAGGCACCGTGTGTTAGTACATACAGCGCTACATGTGGCCAAGAGGAACTTATTGGTGAAGACTATATAGGCACCGTGTGTTAGTACATACAGCGCTACATGTGGCCAAGAGGAACTTATTGGTGAAGACTATATAGGCACCGTGTGTTAGTACATACAGCGCTACATGTGGCCAAGTGTAGCAACTTATTGGTGAAGACTATATAGGCACCGTGTGTTAGTACATACAGCGCTACATGTGGCCAAGAGGAACTTATTGGTGAAGACTATATAGGCACCGTGTGTTAGTACATACAGCGCTACATGTGGCCAAGAGGAACTTATTGGTGAAGACTATATAGGCACCGTGTGTTAGTACATACAGCGCTACATGTGGCCAAGTGTAGCAACTTATTGGTGAAGACTATATAGGCACCGTGTGTTAGTACATACAGCGCTACATGTGGCCAAGAGGAACTTATTGGTGAAGACTATATAGGCATCGTGTGTTAGTGCATACAGCGCTACATGTGGCCAAGAGGAACTTATTGGTGAAGACTATATAGGCATCGTGTGTTAGTACATACAGCGCTACATGTGGCCAAGTGTAGCAACTTATTGGTGAAGACTATATAGGCATCGTGTGTTAGTACATACAGCGCTACATGTGGCCAAGTGTAGCAACTTATTGGTGAAGACTATATAGGCACCGTGTGTTAGTGCATACAGCGCTACATGTGGCCAAGAGGAACTTATTGGTGAAGACTATATAGGCATCGTGTGTTAGTACATACAGCGCTACATGTGGCCAAGAGGAACTTATTGGTGAAGACTATATAGGCATCGTGTGTTAGTGCATACAGCGCTACATGTGGCCAAGAATAGCAACTTATTGTTGAAGACTATATAGGCATCGTGTGTTAGTACATACAGCGCTACATGTGGCCAAGAGGAACTTATTGGTGAAGACTATATAGGCATCGTGTGTTAGTACATACAGCGCTACATGTGGCCAAGTGTAGCAACTTATTGGTGAAGACTATATAGGCACCGTGTGTTAGTACATACAGCGCTACATGTGGCCAAGAGGAACTTATTGGTGAAGACTATATAGGCATCGTGTGTTAGTACATACAGCGCTACATGTGGCCAAGAGGAACTTATTGGTGAAGACTATATAGGCATCGTGTGTTAGTACATACAGCGCTACATGTGGCCAAGAGGAACTTATTGGTGAAGACTATATAGGCATCGTGTGTTAGTACATACAGCGCTACATGTGGCCAAGAGGAACTTATTGGTGAAGACTATATAGGCATCGTGTGTTAGTACATACAGCGCTACATGTGGCCAAGAGGAACTTATTGGTGAAGACTATATAGGCATCGTGTGTTAGTACATACAGCGCTACATGTGGCCAAGAGGAACTTATTGGTGAAGACTATATAGGCATCGTGTGTTAGTACATACAGCGCTACATGTGGCCAAGAGGAACTTATTGGTGAAGACTATATAGGCATCGTGTGTTAGTACATACAGCGCTACATGTGGCCAAGAGGAACTTATTGGTGAAGACTATATAGGCATCGTGTGTTAGTACATACAGCGCTACATGTGGCCAAGTGAAGCAACTTATTGGTGAAGACTATATAGGCATCGTGTGTTAGTACATACAGCGCTATATGTGGCCAAGTGTAGCAACTTATTGGTGAAGACTATATAGGCATCGTGTGTTAGTACATACAGCGCTACATGTGGCCAAGTGAAGCAACTTATTGGTGAAGACTATATAGGCATCGTGTGTTAGTACATACAGCGCTACATGTGGCCAAGTGTAGCAACTTATTGGTGAAGACTATATAGGCATCGTGTGTTAGTACATACAGCGCTACATGTGGCCAAGAGGAACTTATTGGTGAAGACTATATAGGCATCGTGTGTTAGTGCATACAGCGCTACATGTGGCCAAGTGTAGCAACTTATTGGTGAAGACTATATAGGCATCTTGCGTTAGTACATACAGCGCTATATGTGGCCAAATGTAGCAACTTATTGGTGAAGACTATATAGGCATCGTGTGTTAGTACATACAGCGCTACATGTGGCCAAGTGTAGCAACTTATTCGTGAAGACTATATAGGCATCGTGTGTTAGTACATACAGCGCTACATGTGGCCAAGTGAAGCAACTTATTGGTGAAGACTATATAGGCATCGTGTGTTAGTACATACAGCGCTACATGTGGCCAAGTGAAGCAACTTATTGGTGAAGACTATATAGGCATCGTGTGTTAGTACATACAGCGCTACATGTGGCCAAGAGGAACTTATTGGTGAAGACTATATAGGCATCGTGTGTTAGTACATACAGCGCTACATGTGGCCAAGAGGAACTTATTGGTGAAGACTATATAGGCACCGTGTGTTAGTGCATACAGTGCTACATGTGGCCAAGAATAGCAACTTATTGTTGAAGACTATATAGGCATCGTGTGTTAGTACATACAGCGCTACATGTGGCCAAGAGGAACTTATTGGTGAAGACTATATAGGCGCCGTGTGTTAGTACATACAGCGCTACATGTGGCCAAGTGTAGCAACTTATTGGTGAAGACTATATAGGCATCGTGTGTTAGTACATACAGCGCTACATGTAGCCAAGTGTAGCAACTTATTGGTGAAGACTATATAGGCATCGTGTGTAAGTGCATACAGCGCTACATGTGGCCAAGTGTAGCAACTTATTGGTGAAGACTATATAGGCATCGTGTGTTAGTACATACAGCGCTACATGTAGCCAAGTGTAGCAACTTATTGGTGAAGACTATATAGGCACCGTGTGTTAGTACATACAGCGCTACATGTGGCCAAGTGTAGCAACTTATTCGTGAAGACTATATAGGCATCGTGTGTTAGTGCATACAGCGCTACATGTGGCCAAGTGTAGCAACTTATTGGTGAAGACTATATAGGCATCGTGTGTTAGTACATACAGCGCTACATGTGGCCAAGTGTAGCAACTTATTGGTGAAGACTATATAGGCATCTTGCGTTAGTACATACAGCGCTACATGTGGCCAAGTGTAGCAACTTATTCGTGAAGACTATATAGGCATCGTGTGTTAGTACATACAGCGCTACATGTGGCCAAGTGTAGCAACTTATTGGTGAAGACTATATAGGCATCGTGTGTTAGTACATACAGCGCTACATGTGGCCAAGTGTAGCAACTTATTGGTGAAGACTATATAGGCACCGTGTGTTAGTACATACAGCGCTACATGTGGCCAAGTGTAGCAACTTATTGGTGAAGACTATATAGGCACCGTGTGTTAGTACATACAGCGCTACATGTGGCCAAGTGTAGCAACTTATTGGTGAAGACTATATAGGCATCGTGTGTTAGTGCATACAGCGCTACATGTGGCCAAGTGTAGCAACTTATTGGTGAAGACTATATAGGCACCGTGTGTTAGTACATACAGCGCTACATGTGGCCAAGTGGAGCAACTTATTGGTGAAGACTATATAGGCACCGTGTGTTAGTACATACAGCGCTACATGTGGCCAAGTGTAGCAACTTATTGGTGAAGACTATATAGGCATCGTGTGTTAGTGCATACAGCGCTACATGTGGCCAAGTGTAGCAACTTATTGGTGAAGACTATATAGGCATCGTGTGTTAGTACATACAGCGCTACATGTGGCCAAGAGGAACTTATTGGTGAAGACTATATAGGCATCGTGTGTTAGTACATACAGCGCTACATGTGGCCAAGTGTAGCAACTTATTGGTGAAGACTATATAGGCATCGTGTGTTAGTACATACAGCGCTACATGTGGCCAAGTGTAGCAACTTATTGGTGAAGACTATATAGGCATCGTGTGTTAGTACATACAGCGCTACATGTGGCCAAGAGGAACTTATTGGTGAAGACTATATAGGCACCGTGTGTTAGTACATACAGCGCTACATGTGGCCAAGTGTAGCAACTTATTGGTGAAGACTATATAGGCACCGTGTGTTAGTACATACAGCGCTACATGTGGCCAAGTGTAGCAACTTATTGGTGAAGACTATATAGGCACCGTGTGTTAGTACATACAGCGCTACATGTGGCCAAGTGTAGCAACTTATTGGTGAAGACTATATAGGCATCGTGTGTTAGTACATACAGCGCTACATGTTGCCAAGTGTAGCAACTTATTGGTGAAGACTATATAGGCACCGTGTGTTAGTACATACAGCGCTACATGTGGCCAAGTGTAGCAACTTATTGGTGAAGACTATATAGGCATCGTGTGCTAGTACATACAGCGCTACATGTGGCCAAGTGTAGCAACTTATTGGTGAAGACTATATAGGCACCGTGTGTTAGTACATACAGCGCTACATGTGGCCAAGTGTAGCAACTTATTGGTGAAGACTATATAGGCACCGTGTGTTAGTACATACAGCGCTACATGTTGCCAAATGTAGCAACTTATTGGTGAAGACTATATAGGCATCGTGTGTTAGTACATACAGCGCTACATGTGGCCAAGTGTAGCAACTTATTGGTGAAGACTATATAGGCACCGTGTGTTAGTACATACAGCGCTACATGTGGCCAAGTGTAGCAACTTATTGGTGAAGACTATATAGGCATCGTGTGTAAGTACATACAGCGCTACATGTGGCCAAGTGGAGCAACTTATTGGTGAAGACTATATAGGCACCGTGTGTTAGTACATACAGCGCTACATGTGGCCAAGTGTAGCAACTTATTGGTGAAGACTATATAGGCATCGTGTGTTAGTACATACAGCGCTACATGTGGCCAAGTGTAGCAACTTATTGGTGAAGACTATATAGGCATCGTGTGTTAGTACATACAGCGCTACATGTGGCCAAGTGTAGCAACTTATTGGTGAAGACTATATAGGCATCGTGTGTTAGTACATACAGCGCTACATGTGGCCAAGTGTAGCAACTTATTGGTGAAGACTATATAGGCATCGTGTGTTAGTACATACAGCGCTACATGTGGCCAAGAGGAACTTATTGGTGAAGACTATATAGGCACCGTGTGTTAGTACATACAGCGCTACATGTGGCCAAGAGGAACTTATTGGTGAAGACTATATAGGCATCGTGTGTTAGTACATACAGCGCTACATGTGGCCAAGTGTAGCAACTTATTGGTGAAGACTATATAGGCATCGTGTGTTAGTGCATACAGCGCTACATGTGGCCAAGTGTAGCAACTTATTGGTGAAGACTATATAGGCATCGTGTGTTAGTGCATACAGCGCTACATGTGGCCAAGTGTAGCAACTTATTGGTGAAGACTATATAGGCATCGTGTGTTAGTACATACAGCGCTACATGTGGCCAAGAGGAACTTATTGGTGAAGACTATATAGGCACCGTGTGTTAGTACATACAGCGCTACATGTGGCCAAGAGGAACTTATTGGTGAAGACTATATAGGCATCGTGTGTTAGTACATACAGCGCTACATGTGGCCAAGAGGAACTTATTGGTGAAGACTATATAGGCATCGTGTGTTAGTACATACAGCGCTACATGTGGCCAAGAGGAACTTATTGGTGAAGACTATATAGGCATCGTGTGTTAGTACATACAGCGCTACATGTGGCCAAGAGGAACTTATTGGTGAAGACTATATAGGCATCGTGTGTTAGTGCATACAGCGCTACATGTGGCCAAGTGTAGCAACTTATTGGTGAAGACTATATAAGCACCGTGTGTTAGTACACACAGCGCTACATGTGGCCAAGTGTAGCAACTTATTGGTGAAGACTATATAGGCATCGTGTGTTAGTACATACAGCGCTACATGTGGCCAAGTGTAGCAACTTATTGGTGAAGACTATATAGGCATCGTGTGTTAGTACATACAGCGCTACATGTGGCCAAGTGTAGCAACTTATTGGTGAAGACTATATAGGCATCGTGTGTTAGTACATACAGCGCTACATGTGGCCAAGAGGAACTTATTGGTGAAGACTATATAGGCACCGTGTGTTAGTACATACAGCGCTACATGGGGCCAAGTGTAGCAACTTATTGGTGAAGACTATATAGGCATCGTGTGTTAGTACATACAGCGCTACATGTGGCCAAGAGGAACTTATTGGTGAAGACTATATAGGCATCGTGTGTTAGTACATACAGCGCTACATGTGGCCAAGTGTAGCAACTTATTGGTGAAGACTATATAGGCATCGTGTGTTAGTACATACAGCACTACATGTGGCCAAGTGTAGCAACTTATTGGTGAAGACTATATAGGCATCGTGTGTTAGTACATACAGCGCTACATGTGGCCAAGAGGAACTTATTGGTGAAGACTATATAGGCATCGTGTGTTAGTACATACAGCGCTACATGTGGCCAAGAGGAACTTATTGGTGAAGACTATATAGGCACCGTGTGTTAGTGCATACAGCGCTACATGTGGCCAAGAGGAACTTATTGGTGAAGACTATATAGGCATCGTGTGTTAGTACATACAGCGCTACATGTGGCCAAGAGGAACTTATTGGTGAAGACTATATAGGCATCGTGTGTTAGTGCATACAGCGCTACATGTGGCCAAGTGTAGCAACTTATTGGTGAAGACTATATAGGCATCGTGTGTTAGTGCATACAGCGCTACATGTGGCCAAGTGTAGCAACTTATTGGTGAAGACTATATAGGCATCGTGTGTTAGTACATACAGCGCTACATGTGGCCAAGAGGAACTTATTGGTGAAGACTATATAGGCATCGTGTGTTAGTACATACAGCGCTACATGTGGCCAAGAGGAACTTATTGGTGAAGACTATATAGGCATCGTGTGTTAGTACATACAGCGCTACATGTGGCCAAGAGGAACTTATTGGTGAAGACTATATAGGCACCGTGTGTTAGTACATACAGCGCTACATGTGGCCAAGAGGAACTTATTGGTGAAGACTATATAGGCACCGTGTGTTAGTACATACAGCGCTACATGTGGCCAAGTGTAGCAACTTATTGGTGAAGACTATATAGGCATCGTGTGTTAGTACATACAGCGCTACATGTGGCCAAGAGGAACTTATTGGTGAAGACTATATAGGCATCGTGTGTTAGTGCATACAGCGCTACATGTGGCCAAGTGTAGCAACTTATTGGTGAAGACTATATAGGCATCGTGTGTTAGTACATACAGCGCTACATGTGGCCAAGTGTAGCAACTTATTGGTGAAGACTATATAGGCATCGTGTGTTAGTACATACAGCGCTACATGTGGCCAAGTGTAGCAACTTATTGGTGAAGACTATATAGGCATCGTGTGTTAGTACATACAGCGCTACATGTGGCCAAGTGTAGCAACTTATTGGTGAAGACTATATAGGCACCGTGTGTTAGTACATACAGCGCTACATGTGGCCAAGTGTAGCAACTTATTGGTGAAGACTATATAGGCATCGTGTGTTAGTACATACAGCGCTACATGTGGCCAAGTGTAGCAACTTATTGGTGAAGACTATATAGGCACCGTGTGTTAGTACATACAGCGCTACATGTGGCCAAGAGGAACTTATTGGTGAAGACTATATAGGCACCGTGTGTTAGTACATACAGCGCTACATGTGGCCAAGAGGAACTTATTGGTGAAGACTATATAGGCACCGTGTGTTAGTGCATACAGCGCTACATGTGGCCAAGTGTAGCAACTTATTGGTGAAGACTATATAGGCATCGTGTGTTAGTACATACAGCGCTACATGTGGCCAAGTGTAGCAACTTATTGGTGAAGACTATATAGGCATCGTGTGTTAGTACATACAGCGCTACATGTGGCCAAGTGTAGCAACTTATTGGTGAAGACTATATAGGCACCGTGTGTTAGTACATACAGCGCTACATGTGGCCAAGAGGAACTTATTGGTGAAGACTATATAGGCATCGTGTGTTAGTACATACAGCGCTACATGTGGCCAAGTGTAGCAACTTATTGGTGAAGACTATATAGGCATCGTGTGTTAGTACATACAGCGCTACATGTGGCCAAGAGGAACTTATTGGTGAAGACTATATAGGCATCGTGTGTTAGTACATACAGCGCTACATGTGGCCAAGAGGAACTTATTGGTGAAGACTATATAGGCACCGTGTGTTAGTACATACAGCGCTACATGTGGCCAAGAGGAACTTATTGGTGAAGACTATATAGGCATCGTGTGTTAGTACATACAGCGCTACATGTGGCCAAGTGTAGCAACTTATTGGTGAAGACTATATAGGCACCGTGTGTTAGTACATACAGCGCTACATGTGGCCAAGTGTAGCAACTTATTGGTGAAGACTATATAGGCACCGTGTGTTAGTACATACAGCGCTACATGTGGCCAAGTGTAGCAACTTATTGGTGAAGACTATATAGGCATCGTGTGTTAGTACATACAGCGCTACATGTGGCCAAGTGTAGCAACTTATTGGTGAAGACTATATAGGCACCGTGTGTTAGTACATACAGCGCTACATGTGGCCAAGTGTAGCAACTTATTGGTGAAGACTATATAGGCACCGTGTGTTAGTACATACAGCGCTACATGTGGCCAAGTGTAGCAACTTATTGGTGAAGACTATATAGGCATCGTGTGTTAGTACATACAGCGCTACATGTGGCCAAGTGTAGCAACTTATTGGTGAAGACTATATAGGCACCGTGTGTTAGTACATACAGCGCTACATGTGGCCAAGAGGAACTTATTGGTGAAGACTATATAGGCATCGTGTGCTAGTACATACAGCGCTACATGTGGCCAAGTGTAGCAACTTATTGGTGAAGACTATATAGGCACCGTGTGTTAGTACATACAGCGCTACATGTGGCCAAGAGGAACTTATTGGTGAAGACTATATAGGCATCGTGTGCTAGTACATACAGCGCTACATGTGGCCAAGAGGAACTTATTGGTGAAGACTATATAGGCATCGTGTGCTAGTACATACAGCGCTACATGTGGCCAAGTGTAGCAACTTATTGGTGAAGACTATATAGGCATCGTGTGTTAGTACATACAGCGCTACATGTGGCCAAGTGTAGCAACTTATTGGTGAAGACTATATAGGCATCGTGTGTTAGTACATACAGCGCTACATGTGGCCAAGTGTAGCAACTTATTGGTGAAGACTATATAGGCATCGTGTGTTAGTACATACAGCGCTACATGTGGCCAAGTGTAGCAACTTATTGGTGAAGACTATATAGGCATCGTGTGTTAGTACATACAGCGCTACATGTGGCCAAGTGTAGCAACTTATTGGTGAAGACTATATAGGCACCGTGTGTTAGTACATACAGCGCTACATGTGGCCAAGAGGAACTTATTGGTGAAGACTATATAGGCACCGTGTGTTAGTACATACAGCGCTACATGTGGCCAAGAGCAACTTATTGGTGAAGACTATATAGGCATCGTGTGTTAGTACATACAGCGCTACATGTGGCCAAGAGGAACTTATTGGTGAAGACTATATAGGCACCGTATGTTAGTACATACAGCGCTACATGTGGCCAAGTGTAGCAACTTATTGGTGAAGACTATATAGGCACCGTGTGTTAGTACATACAGCGCTACATGTGGCCAAGTGTAGCAACTTATTGGTGAAGACTATATAGGCACCGTGTGTTAGTACATACAGCGCTACATGTGGCCAAGAGCAACTTATTGGTGAAGACTATATAGGCATCGTGTGTTAGTACATACAGCGCTACATGTGGCCAAGAGGAACTTATTGGTGAAGACTATATAGGCACCGTGTGTTAGTACATACAGCGCTACATGTGGCCAAGTGTAGCAACTTATTGGTGGAGACTATATAGGCATCGTGTGTTAGTACATACAGCGCTACATGTGGCCAAGAGGAACTTATTGGTGGAGACTATATAGGCATCGTGTGTTAGTACATACAGCGCTACATGTGGCCAAGTGTAGCAACTTATTGGTGAAGACTATATAGGCACCGTGTGTAAGTACATACAGCGCTACATGTGGCCAAGTGTAGCAACTTATTGGTGAAGACTATATAGGCACCGTGTGTTAGTGCATACAGCGCTACATGTGGCCAAGTGTAGCAACTTATTGGTGAAGACTATATAGGCATCGTGTGTTAGTACATACAGCGCTACATGTGGCCAAGAGGAACTTATTGGTGAAGACTATATAGGCACCGTGTGTTAGTACATACAGCGCTACATGTGGCCAAGAGGAACTTATTGGTGAAGACTATATAGGCATCGTGTGTTAGTACATACAGCGCTACATGTGGCCAAGAGGAACTTATTGGTGAAGACTATATAGGCATCGTGTGTTAGTACATACAGCGCTACATGTGGCCAAATGTAGCAACTTATTGGTGAAGACTATATAGGCACCGTGTGTTAGTACATACAGCGCTACATGTGGCCAAATGTAGCAACTTATTGGTGAAGACTATATAGGCACCGTGTGTTAGTACATACAGCGCTACATGTGGCCAAATGTAGCAACTTATTGGTGAAGACTATATAGGCACCGTGTGTTAGTACATACAGCGCTACATGTGGCCAAATGTAGCAACTTATTGGTGAAGACTATATAGGCATCGTGTGTTAGTACATACAGCGCTACATGTGGATATAACGGTAGCAACTTATTGGTAAGACTATATAGGCACCGTGTGTTAGTACATACAGCACTACATGTGGCCAAATGTAGCAACTTATTGGTGAAGACTATATAGGCATCGTGTGTTAGTACATACAGCGCTACATGTGGATATAACGGTAGCAACTTATTGGTAAGACTATATAGGCACCGTGTGTTAGTGCATACAGCGCTACATGTGGCCAAGTGTAGCAACTTATTGGTGAAGACTATATAGGCACCGTGTGTTAGTACATACAGCGCTACATGTGGCCAAGTGTAGCAACTTATTGGTGAAGACTATATAGGCAACGTGTGTTAGTACATACAGCGCTACATGTGGCCAAGTGTAGCAACTTATTGGTGAAGACTATATAGGCATCGTGTGTTAGTACATACAGCGCTACATGTGGCCAAGTGTAGCAACTTATTGGTGAAGACTATATAGGCATCGTGTGTTAGTACATACAGCGCTACATGTGGCCAAGTGTAGCAACTTATTGGTGAAGACTATATAGGCAACGTGTGTTAGTACATACAGCGCTACATGTGGCCAAGTGTAGCAACTTATTGGTGAAGACTATATAGGCATCGTGTGTTAGTACATACAGCGCTACATGTGGCCAAGTGTAGCAACTTATTGGTGAAGACTATATAGGCACCGTGTGTTAGTACATACAGCGCTACATGTGGCCAAGAGGAACTTATTGGTGGAGACTATATAGGCATCGTGTGTTAGTACATACAGCGCTACATGTGGCCAAGTGTAGCAACTTATTGGTGAAGACTATATAGGCATCGTGTGTTAGTACATACAGCGCTACATGTGGCCAAGTGTAGCAACTTATTGGTGAAGACTATATAGGCATCGTGTGTTAGTACATACAGCGCTACATGTGGCCAAGTGTAGCAACTTATTGGTGAAGACTATATAGGCACCGTGTGTTAGTACATACAGCGCTACATGTGGCCAAGTGTAGCAACTTATTGGTGAAGACTATATAGGCATCGTGTGTTAGTGCATACAGCGCCACATGTGGCCAAGTGTAGCAACTTATTGGTGAAGACTATATAGGCATCGTGTGTTAGTACATACAGCGCTACATGTGGCCAAGTGTAGCAACTTATTGGTGAAGACTATATAGGCATCGTGTGTTAGTACATACAGCGCTACATGTGGCCAAGTGTAGCAACTTATTGGTGAAGACTATATAGGCACCGTGTGTTAGTACATACAGCGCTACATGTGGCCAAGTGTAGCAACTTATTGGTGAAGACTATATAGGCATCGTGTGTTAGTACATACAGCGCTACATGTGGCCAAGTGTAGCAACTTATTGGTGAAGACTATATAGGCATCGTGTGTTAGTACATACAGCGCCACATGTGGCCAAGTGTAGCAACTTATTGGTGAAGACTATATAGGCATCGTGTGTTAGTACATACAGCGCTACATGTGGCCAAGTGTAGCAACTTATTGGTGAAGACTATATAGGCATCGTGTGTTAGTACATACAGCGCCACATGTGGCCAAGTGTAGCAACTTATTGGTGAAGACTATATAGGCATCGTGTGTTAGTACATACAGCGCTACATGTGGCCAAGTGTAGCAACTTATTGGTGAAGACTATATAGGCATCGTGTGTTAGTACATACAGCGCTACATGTGGCCAAGTGTAGCAACTTATTGGTGAAGACTATATAGGCATCGTGTGTTAGTACATACAGCGCTACATGTGGCCAAGTGTAGCAACTTATTGGTGAAGACTATATAGGCACCGTGTGTTAGTACATACAGCGCTACATGTGGCCAAGTGTAGCAACTTATTGGTGAAGACTATATAGGCATCGTGTGTTAGTACATACAGCGCTACATGTGGCCAAGTGTAGCAACTTATTGGTGAAGACTATATAGGCACCGTGTGTTAGTACATACAGCGCTACATGTGGCCAAGAGTAGCAACTTATTGGTGAAGACTATATAGGCACCGTGTGTTAGTACATACAGCGCTACATGTGGCCAAGTGTAGCAACTTATTGGTGAAGACTATATAGGCACCGTGTGTTAGTACATACAGCGCTACATGTGGCCAAGAGGAACTTATTGGTGAAGACTATATAGGCACCGTGTGTTAGTACATACAGCGCTACATGTGGCCAAGAGGAACTTATTGGTGAAGACTATATAGGCACCGTGTGTTAGTACATACAGCGCTACATGTGGCCAAGTGTAGCAACTTATTGGTGAAGACTATATAGGCACCGTGTGTTAGTGCATACAGCGCTACATGTGGATATAACGGTAGCAACTTATTGGTGAAGACTATATAGGCATCGTGTGTTAGTACATACAGCGCTACATGTGGCCAAGTGTAGCAACTTATTGGTGAAGACTGTAAAGGCATCGTGTGTTAGTACATACAGCGCTATATGTGGCCAAATGTAGCAACTTATTGGTGAAGACTATATAGGCACCGTGTGTTAGTGCATACAGCGCTACATGTGGCCAAGTGTAGCAACTTATTGGTGAAGACTGTAAAGGCACCGTGTGTTAGTGCATACAGCGCTACATGTGGCCAAGTGTAGCAACTTATTGGTGAAGACTATATAGGCATCGTGTGTTAGTGCATACAGCGCTACATGTGGCCAAGTGTAGAAACTTATTGGTGAAGACTGTAAAGGCACCGTGTGTTAGTGCATACAGCGCTACATGTGGCCAAGAGGAACTTATTGGTGAAGACTATATAGGCATCGTGTGTTAGTGCATACAGCGCTACATGTGGCCAAGAGGAACTTATTTGTGAAGACTATATAGGCATCGTGTGTTAGTACATACAGCGCTACATGTGGCCAAGTGTAGCAACTTATTGGTGAAGACTGTAAAGGCACCGTGTGTTAGTGCATACAGCGCTACATGTGGCCAAGAGGAACTTATTGGTGAAGACTATATAGGCATCGTGTGTTAGTACATACAGCGCTACATGTGGCCAAGTGTAGCAACTTATTGGTGAAGACTATATAGGCATCGTGTGTTAGTGCATACAGCGCTACATGTGGCCAAGTGTAGAAACTTATTGGTGAAGACTGTAAAGGCACCGTGTGTTAGTGCATACAGCGCTACATGTGGCCAAGTGTAGAAACTTATTGGTGAAGACTGTAAAGGCACCGTGTGTTAGTGCATACAGCGCTACATGTGGCCAAGTGTAGCAACTTATTGGTGAAGACTGTAAAGGCACCGTGTGTTAGTACATACAGCGCTACATGTGGCCAAGTGTAGCAACTTATTGGTGAAGACTATATAGGCATCGTGAATTAGTACATACAGCGCTACATGTGGCACCAGGACCCTTATTCTGTAAAATGTTCTCGTTCTCGTGTGAAACGAAAACGAAATCTGCACCCGTTCCGAGGCTAGAAGGTACCAGCAAAAAGTATTTCTCCATTGTAGTCACGTTTACGGTCACAGCTGACCAGAATTATCAGAATGCAGAACGAAATCAGCCGCCAATTATGAATATGAAATTCTGGCACAGATTTTAGTCACATGGCCAACTGCTTGCGACAATAGTAGTCCCCGTGGAGCTACCGAGACCTCCTATCTTCTAAATCATGGCCGACCGAGTTCCGCCATCAACTTAATGCTAAGGTGTAGTTTTATCTCTATTTGACAACACTTTGACATATATCTTTACTTACCACCTTGTACTATACTATTGAACTAATTATTGTAATTTAACCATGGCATATATCCATTTATTTACTTAGATTGTTGAATTTACATGTTATGTCGTTTGATTTGGCATTTCGAGTCTTTATTGTGTCAAAAATAACAAGTGGCAGTTGTTATGGACTTGATACCGCAGCCTACTGCATGCAAGGTCCATTTGATCTCCGCCTAGCGGAGGCTCGTCGAACTCCAACTTGGGAGTTCGACGAGCCTCCGCTAGGCGGAGATCAAGTGGACCTTGTACTGCATGTTTTAACAGATATAGTGGGCAGTGACCGTTGACACCACATACACATGACTTCGAACAGTGCTATTCCAATGTCTTTGGACTGCAACCGAGAAATACCATTGGCTGCTACCATCCTAGCCTCCAAACAATACCAAATCGAGATTTCGTTTAGTTCTCGTTTCGTTTCACACGAGAACATTTTACAGAATAAGGGCCCAGGGGTGACCATATATATGAGGTCGACCACTTAGAGCGTCAGGGGTGACCAGTTACTGTGATTGTGTACTTAGAGCGTCAGGGGCAGTGCTTAATTTGTAATGGAGCGCGGGTATACGCAGTATACCCACCTATTTTAGTGGGTATACTCAGTATACCCACCTTTTTTCATGAATTATTAGGTACGCAACACTTACATTTTGGCTAATATCTATAAAAAACAAAAATTATTTATTATTGGGGTATTATAATAATTTATCATATTATATTGGGTATATTTTACCCCCACATATGTGCTCACAATTCAAATTTACTTGAATACATTTATAACACTGTACACTCTTATCTCACGGTTTTAGGTTGTATCCAATCCAACCCAAAACTCCAAAACCAATTCCAGATTACGAGCCCAGAAGCTGAATTGGTAAACGTGATGGGGGGGGGGGGGGGGGGGGGGGGGGGTGGCAATTTCCCACCGAGACATCAATTTTTATCACGAGCACATTGTAACATGAAACTATGATGCGTATACCCACCTTTTTCCTTACAAATTAACCACTGGTCAGGGGTGACCAGCTACCATGATTGTGTACTTAGAGCGTCAGGGGTGACCAGCTATCGTGATTGTGTACTTAGAGCGTCAGGGGTGACCAGCTATCGTGATTGTGTACTTAGAGCGTCAGGGGTGACCAGCTCTCATGATTGTCTACTAAGAGCGTCAGGGGTGACCAGCTCTCATGATTGTGTACTAAGAGCGTCAGGGGTGACCACCTCTCATGATTGTGTACTAAGAGCGTCAGGGGTGACCAGCTCTCATGATTGTGTATTGAGAGCGTCAGGGGTGACCAGCTCTCATGATTGTGTACTCACGGCAGCAGGGGTGACCAGCTATCGTGATTGTCTACTAAGAGCGTCAGGGGTGACCAGCTCTCATGATTGTGTACTTAGAGCGTCAGGGGTGACCAGCTATCGTGATTGTGTACTTAGAGCGTCAGGGGTGACCAGCTATCGTGATTGTGTACTAAGAGCGTCAGGGGTGACCAGCTATCGTGATTGTGTACTTAGAGCGTCAGGGGTGACCAGCTATCGTGATTGTGTACTTAGAGCGTCAGGGGTGACCAGCTATCGTGATTGTGTACTTAGAGCGTCAGGGGTGACCAGCTATCGTGATTGTGTACTTAGAGCGTCAGGGGTGACCAGCTCTCATGATTGTGTATTGAGAGCGTCAGGGGTGACCAGCTCTGATGATTGTGTATTGAGAGCGTCAGGGGTGACCAGCTATCGTGATTGTGTACTTAGAGCGTCAGGGGTGACCAGCTCTCATGATTGTGTACTTAGAGCGTCAGGGGTGACCAGCTATCGTGATTGTGTACTTAGAGCGTCAGGGGTGACCAGCTCTTATGATTGTGTATTGAGAGCGTCAGGGGTGACCAGCTCTGATGATTGTCTACTAAGAGCGTCAGGGGTGACCAGCTATCGTGATTGTCTACTAAGAGCGTCAGGGGTGACCAGCTACCGTGATTCTGTACTTAGAGCGTCAGGGGTGACCAACTATCGTGATTGTGTACTAAGAGCGTCAGGGGGGACCAGCTATCGTGATTGTGTATTTAGAGCGTCAGGGGTGACCAGCTCTCGTGATTGTCTACTAAGAGCGTCAGGGGTGACCAGCTATCGTGATTGTCTACTAAGAGCGTCAGGGGTGACCAGCTATCGTGATTGTGTATTAAGAGCGTCAGGGGTGACCAGCTCTCGTGATTGTCTACTAAGAGCGTCAGGGGGGACCAGCTATCGTGATTGTGTATTTAGAGCGTCAGGGGTGACCAGCTCTCGTGATTGTCTACTAAGAGCGTCAGGGGTGACCAGCTATCGTGATTGTGTACTAAGAGCGTCAGGGGTGACCAGCTATCGTGATTGTGTTCTAAGAGCGTCAGGGGTGACCAGCTATCGTGATTGTGTACTAAGAGCGTCAGGGGTGACCAGCTATCGTGATTGTGTATTTAGAGCGTCAGGGGTGACCAGCTCTCGTGATTGTCTACTTAGAGCGTCAGGGGTGACCAGCTATCGTGATTGTGTATTTAGAGCGTCAGGGGTGACCAGCTCTCGTGATTGTGTATTAAGAGCGTCAGGGGTGACCAGCTCTCATGATTGTGTACTTAGAGCGTCAGGGGTGACCAGCTATCGTGATTGTGTATTTAGAGCGTCAGGGGTGACCAGCTCTCGTGATTGTGTACTAAGAGCGTCAGGGGTGACCAGCTTATATGATTGTGTACTTAGAGCGTCAGGGGTGACCAGCTATCGTGATTGTGTACTTAGAGCATCAGGTGTGACCAGCTATCGTGATTGTGTACTTAGAGCATCAGGTGTGACCAGCTCTCATGATTGTGTACTTAGAGCGTCAGGGGTGACCAGCTATCGTGATTGTGTACTTAGAGCGTCAGGGGTGACCAGCTCTCGTGATTGTGTACTAAGAGCGTCAGGGGTGACCAGCTTATATGATTGTGTACTTAGAGCGTCAGGGGTGACCAGCTATCGTGATTTTGTACTCACGGCAGCAGGGGTGACCAGTTATCGTGATTGTGTACTTACGGCAGCAGGGGTGACCAGCTATCGTGATTGTGTACTCACGGCAGCAGGGGTGACCAGCTATAGTGATTGTGTACTCACGGCAGCAGGGGTGATCAGCTACAGTGATTGTGTACTCACGGCAGCAGGGGTGATCAGCTACAGTGATTGTGTACTCACGGCAGCAGGGGTGATCAGCTACAGTGATTGTGTACTCACGGCAGCAGGGGTGATCAGCTACAGTGATTGTGTACTCACGGCAGCAGGGGTGATCAGCTACAGTGATTGTGTACTCACGGCAGCAGGGGTGATCAGCTACAGTGATTGTGTACTCACGGCAGCAGGGGTGATCAGCTATAGTGATTGTGTACTCACGGCAGCAGGGGTGATCAGCTACAGTGATTGTGTACTAAGAGCGTCAGGGGTGATCAGCTACAGTGATTGTGTACTCACGGCAGCAGGGGTGATCAGCTATAGTGATTGTGTACTCACGGCAGCAGGGGTGATCAGCTACAGTGATTGTGTACTAAGAGCGTCAGGGGTGACCAGCTACCGTGATTGTGTACTCACGGCAGCAGGGGTGACCAGCTACAGTGATTGTGTACTCACGGCAGCAGGGGTGATCAGCTATAGTGATTGTGTACTCACGGCAGCAGGGGTGATCAGCTACAGTGATTGTGTACTAAGAGCGTCAGGGGTGACCAGCTACCGTGATTGTGTACTCACGGCAGCAGGGGTGACCAGCTACAGTGATTGTGTACATAGAGCGTCAGGGGTGACCAGCTACAGTGATTGTGTACTCACGGCAGCAGGGGTGACCAGCTACAGTGATTGTGTACTCACGGCAGCAGGGGTGACCAGCTATCGTGATTGTGTACTCACGGCAGCAGGGGTGACCAGCTATCGTGATTGTGTACTCACGGCAGCAGGGGTGACCAGCTATCGTGATTGTGTACTAAGAGCGTCAGGGGTGACCAGCTATCGTGATTGTGTACTAAGAGCGTCAGGGGTGACCAGCTATCGTGATTGTCTACTAAGAGCGTCAGGGGTGACCAGCTATCGTGATTGTCTACTAAGAGCGTCAGGGGTGACCAGCTACAGTGATTGTGTACCTACGGCAGCAGGGGTGACCAGCTATCGTGATTGTGTACTCACGGCAGCAGGGGTGACCAGCTACAGTGATTGTGTACTCACGGCAGCAGGGGTGACCAGCTACAGTGATTGTGTACTCACGGCAGCAGGGGTGACCAGCTATCGTGATTGTGTACTCACGGCAGCAGGGGTGACCAGCTACAGTGATTGTGTACTCACGGCAGCAGGGGTGACCAGCTATAGTGATTGTGTACTCACGGCAGCAGGGGTGACCAGCTACAGTGATTGTGTACTCACGGCAGCAGGGGTGACCAGCTATAGTGATTGTGTACTCACGGCAGCAGGGGTGACCAGCTACAGTGATTGTGTACTCACGGCAGCAGGGGTGACCAGCTACAGTGATTGTGTACTCACGGCAGCAGGGGTGACCAGCTATAGTGATTGTGTACTCACGGCAGCAGGGGTGACCAGCTACAGTGATTGTGTACTCACGGCAGCAGGGGTGACCAGCTATCGTGATTGTGTACTCACGGCAGCAGGGGTGACCAGCTATCGTGATTGTGTACTCACGGCAGCAGGGGTGACCAGCTACAGTGATTGTGTACTCACGGCAGCAGGGGTGACCAGCTATAGTGATTGTGTACTCACGGCAGCAGGGGTGACCAGCTATCGTGATTGTGTACTCACGGCAGCAGGGGTGACCAGCTACAGTGATTGTGTACTCACGGCAGCAGGGGTGACCAGCTATAGTGATTGTGTACTCACGGCAGCAGGGGTGACCAGCTATCGTGATTGTGTACTCACGGCAGCAGGGGTGACCAGCTACAGTGATTGTGTACTCACGGCAGCAGGGGTGACCAGCTACAGTGATTGTGTACTCACGGCAGCAGGGATGACCAGCTACAGTGATTGTGTACTCACGGCAGCAGGGGTTGCGCGAGTCTTGCCCCGAGCAGACAGCCTCAATGTCCTCGGCCGGTACCGCGTTGCACTGGTTGTTTATTTGGGCCAGCATGAAGAACTTTTTGGAACATAGTACGAGGCCACTAAAAGGTAGACTCATCTGCAGCGTAGCCAAAAAGTCCTTCCAGCGGTTTAGCAGATCCAATACGGCATCTGGAAGAGACCACACGTTAGGTCCTAGTTTCATATTATTAGCATGTGGTGACAATTGCCATTATATAATTTGTAGGTGCGTCACGTTTAAGCGAAGGGTACCCCTACGTCAATAACCGCAGAAAAGTTTTATTTTTTAATTATTATTATTATTATTATTATTATTAATATTATTATTATTATTATTATTATTATTATTATTATTATTATTATTATTATTATTATTTATTATTATTATTATTATTATTATTATTATTATTATTATTATTATTATTATTATTATTATTATTATTATTATTATTTTTATCTTGGAAGCATCATCTCATCTGATGGTAAAATTGACAAGGAGATTGGAAGACGAACGGGGACTGCTCAAAATTTTTTCCAGTTAGTGAGGAAACTGATTTGGAAAAAAGAGATACCAAGGCAATGCAAATTGTATATATACACAGCATATTTTGTACCAGTACTCATGTATGGAGCGGTGACTTGGCCAGTTGGGGGAAAAGAAGAAAAAGCAATACAAGCAGCAGAAATGAAGTTCCTAATGAGTGTGGCAGGTGTGACCAAGATTGATAAGATAAGGAGCTCAAAGATGTGGAAGGAACTTGGAGTGGAGAGTCTAAACTTTAAGCTGGGAAAAGAAAGATTGCGGTGGTTTGGCCACATGAAAAAAATGCAGGAAGACAGGATCTCGAAAATTGAGTTTGAGAAAGAAGCAGGGAAAGACCAAGACTGAGTGGGAAGAAGTGATAGCAATGGACGTGAAAAGAAGAAATGCAACTTGGGAAGAGGTCAATCAGGAACGATGGTGGGAAGATAGAAAAGTATGGACAGAATTTGTAGAAAGAGCAGAGGAAGAAGAAAGTGAAGAGGAGGAGCCGGAGGAAGTTAACATGAGGGAAGCGTCAGGCATGGCCAGCCGGCTTCTATGTACCTAAGGGCCAGAATATGATGGGATTAATTTCCTATCCCCTACCCGACTTCATTGTTGGACACAGGGAGCAGATATATATAAAAAAAATATATATATATATCTCAAGATTGCACGTCGAAATGAAAAATCTGATTCAACCACGCACTGTGGTTTGCTAAGCCGTAAAAACAGAATGAAATATTAAAAACATTTGCGTAAGTATTCTGAATATTAAATTGATAATAATTGGTAATTGGCAATAAAATTAATTAGAAATATAAACCGTACTGATTTTAATGTAATACAAAATTTATAGCATTCAGTATGTACATGTGCGCTGTTGATTCAGACTTTCGATTTCATAGTCCATTCTTGGGGTTTAATTTTAAACCGAAACAGAATTTGAATTTGAGAAGATAACAATCTTAAAAACTACAACTAAGTTCTCATTTTTTTAAATTCATTAGTCCAAATGTTGAATAAATAGGAGATAAATTAGTGTATCTATGTTTTTCTGGTTGGCGGTTATTTGCTGAGACGTGTGTAGTCATTTGTTAATCTTCCAAAAATTTTTAATTATGATGTACAAAGGAGGCCGTGGAAATAGTTAACCAGCTTATCCATCCAGCTGTAAATTTTTCTCAACAAATTCTTCCAATTTATTGTTTAGAAGTTTGTTTATTTACCTCAACAAAACACTATTGCACCAAAATGTCCATTCTGACCAACATTAATAATAACTACTTACTATTTTGTATATAAATAAGATGATATTGTTGACATTGTATTTGATACAGTGTAGTCTACAGAAGATTTTAAATTCGCTACAATGAGAATTAAAGCATTGAGACAAGAATAATAAGGGTACTTTTGGGGTTTAGCTAGTAAAAATATCTTTATATTCTCAAGTTGGTAAAAGCATCGGTTAAGCTTACGGACTGTTTAACACATGATTGAAAAACCGGGCCTAAGTATCCTGCCAGAGCTGGTTTATGAAACGAGTTGTTTAAAAGAAAGATCTCGATTTTTGTGATCGTTAACATTGGAGTATTATAGAAACGAACTAACTAGAATATTTTGTTTTGCTGTACAGCCTGTTGTTTTGCTGTACAGTCTGTTGTTTTGCTGTACAGCCAGTTGTTTTGCTGTACAGCCTGTTGTTTTGCTGTACAGCCTGTTGTTTTGCTGTACAGCCTGTTGTTTTGCTGTACAGCCTGTTGTTTTTCTGTACAGCCTGTTGTTTTGCTGTACAGCCTGTTGTTTTCTTAAAATACATTTTCAACCATACAATGTTTACAATAAACTAGTATTTATTATTAATAATGGTCTCAGAAGATTAATAATTATTATGAAACATACTAAATCTGAACGATTTTAAAGTTATGATCAAGTGATTAAAAAAAATTGCCAAACTCGCTTTTTATAACTTCATATTAAAACAAAATATCGATTACTCATATATATACTTTTGTATATTATTATTGTTATTATTATTATTATTATTATTATTATCATTATTATTATTATTATTATTATTATTATTATTATTATTATTATTATTATTATAATTATTATTATTATTATTATTATTATTATTATTATTATTATTATTATTATTATTATTATTATTATTATTATTATTATTATTATTATTATTCTGCACGCCGTAGTGGTAGGACGTGTTTTCCTTGTGCTCCGCGCTCCGTGTTATCAGAGGTTATGTTGTGCGGTATCTGTAATGGTGGGTTACCTGCGGACGGGGACAATGTGTCGTGCTTTGGCTGTGACTCTAGTTTGCATTATAAGTGTGCAGGTTAACAGTCTACGCATCTAGCAAAATCACGGGAAGTTAAGGCTGATTGGCGTTGTGTCGGATGTAGGCAAATCAAAAGCCAGGACGATAAGGGTTTATTAAATTATTGGGTATGATGTCGGAGTTAAAGCGTGAAATCTGTGACAATATTTATTCCTTACGTGAGGAGTTTAAAGCTTTTAAAAAAGAGCTTTCTTCAAAGTTCAAGTCATTGAAGAAGGTGGTTTCAGATTTGGAGGGTCAGTGCGAGGAAAAAGACAAGGTATTTGAAGAACTGCAAGTCAAACTAAATACATTAGATCAGTACGGACGTAACAAGAACGTTGAACTAGATAACGTTCCTATGTCAGAGGGCGAAAACGTCGATGACATTGTGTTGAAAGTTGCTGAGAGGCTGGGGATTGGATTGGTGGCTGAGGACATGGATGCGGCCAAGCTGCTGAAACTGTCATAGGAATTTTTGAGGTACTCTTCTAGCGCTACCTATAGGTCGTTCAGACTACTAAGCCGAATTAGTTCTGGTGGCGCGTTATAGGTTTCGCTGCTTTCACGGCCTCTGATTGGCTTCTGAATTTCGACCGAGATTGGCTAATAATTTTTAAGTTTCAACTCAACTGTCAACAAGTGTTTGAGCGTTTTGATGGATCCTGCCAATGCTGCGTTGAGAAGAATGCTCAATTTACGGTAAGTGTTTGTTATTTACCAATATTTGTTTGTGCAAAATGTGTTCCTAAACCTTCAGCCACGCCAATAGACGACGCCAAAGACTAGGCCTAATATAGATAACCTGGCGTGTAAACATGCCAACAACGCGTACGGTTGGACAATGCTCTTGCTAGGCTAACTAGATATCACTATTCAATTTAGATTTAATATTGGTTCTCTTGAACGTATGAAGCATCCGCTAGGGTATATATTATAGCCTTTGATATGAAGCAATGATGGCTTTGACAGCAACTAGGAGTTAACCTGGCTATAGGCCTATAGCGATGGTAGGCCTACTAGGCCACTAGCCTAGAACCACAAATAAATAGGAGGGCCTATACCTAGCCCAGCTATTTTGTGGCTTTTTCAAATAATGCTTATAATAATTATGTGGGCCTATTTCACTTCATTCTAGTAAGGTAGGCCTAGTAGGGTGAGGTAATTTGTAAGAACAATGTAAGAGATTCAACATTGGGTGGTAACAGTAACGGTTCAACTTGTGTAGGGCTAGGCTAGATCGTGCTTTAGGCCACATTTAGGTTACCCTAGGCCCCTAGCCCTTGACCACACAAAGCATGTAATTTCACAAAGACATGGCATGTTGCTAATTATTCTCTAGGCTACCTGTATAGGCTACCGTGTATAGGCCTATAAAGTTGAAATGGAGGTTGGCCTACATGCAAATGGTCAAAAATGCGTAGGCCCTAACCCTAGGTTGAGAAAACTGTAGTTAGGTAGCCCCCTAGGCTACCTCAAGTTTGAAATATTCCATTAAGCCTACATATCTAATCCTGGTGTACACTTGTGTCCCCCCACCAATTAATTTGAATTGCTCATGTGGCTGTAGAAAAAGAAATAAGGCCTATACAGCTGACCAAGTTTTGATGGTGTGAATCACAAAGTTACATTTAGGCAGAAATGTTACATTTTAATACATAGTGGGATTATATTTGCTGGCTGTAGTCTAACTGTATTGTTGTTTTATTCTAGACGATCGTCTTGAGTCGAGCAGTATGCTTACTGGGCCGAGTCCATAGCGCCTGAGACTAGCGGTATGCATATTTGATGTATTTTATAAACCTCCTTGATATAAACCTGTAACTGTAGACCACCCAAAGAAAAATAATGCTCAACAAAGCAATGTTGACTGCCAGTGCCATGTAGTCTAGCATAAGGCCTACTTGCATAAATTCATATAGGGCCTGCCGATAGTTCTTATTTCATCTGTGTTTGTTATTGATGACTAGCATGCTACATATGTGCTAGATGACATGTGATCAATGGGGGGAGGGGACATATTTTAAACAAAACAATTAAGATTTTGTGTTGGGATTCTTAACAAATAACTTTTGTTTCCTGTTTCTAATTAATGGGACATTATTTTATGTGCTACTTTTAAGTACCTTTTGTTGTTTAAGTCGCGTTTACACAAAATGATTAATGTTTAAGGTTTATGGTTTAAGCAAGCTCAGGCATATGATTTACGTGTTAGCGTTCACACAGTGTCGTAAGGTGTAATGTTTAATGATGAGTGTTTAAGAGTAGTTGAACAAGATCGAACTACTGTCGTAAGGCTTACGACCATCCAATCAACGTTCGTTACGTAGTCGCAGATCTTTCAAAGAAATATATATAGCGGCGGGGACAACGTTACGATTTAAACATTAAACCTTAAAACATACACCTTACGACTTACACATTAATCATTTTGTGTAGACGCGCCTTTACTTTTATTAAGTTTAAATGTGCCTCAACCTTGTGCTGCTTATACTGTCGCTACATACCGGTACTGTGTGTTGTACTGCAAACAGTAGGCCCTACTTAGCAAGCCCACATTATTTCGCTTCCCAAAAGATAAAAATAGCTGCATGGCATGGATAGTAGCCTACATGGATAGTACATGGTAATAAGGAATTGATTGGATTAGATAGGCCTACCTCACAAGTAACAAATTTACAAATGATCTACAAAATCACTTCATTTGGAATGCATTACCATCAATATTTCATCATGATTTTAACATCCATCTGAAAATGAAGACATAATCCTAGATTGTCACTTATAAGTGAAGACATTCCAGCTTAGAGGTCTGCACGGGCCCAAATATAAAAGCCCGGCCTGGCCCGGGCCCGGTATTTCAAGCCCAGGCCCGTACTGAGTAAGCTAATCAAAGCCCGGGTCCAGCCCAGGCCCGCCTGGAGTGTAAATTGGCCCGTAAAAGCCCGTTCAACTGTTAAAGCAGCAGATTGTTTTCCATAGTATTTGGCAAGGAATACGAACAACAAGGTGGGAACAAAACGGAAATTAGATGAAACCAAATTCTAGTAACTACTGTATTGCCAGTGACAGTATGTAACGTATAGAATTACAACACAAATGCTGTGACCGGAAGTTTATACTATTTCGGATTTGATTCAAGTTTTGGAAATGTTGGTAAAATAACATTACTTTTCTTTCATTGCAATTAAAAAAAATTAGAAGAGCCCGAAAAATCCCTCCTCGTTCAGTGATATGTATTCCCAGGCCCGGCCCTGGCCCATCTTAATAAACATATCAAGGCCCGTACCCGTGCAGACCTCTATTCCAGCTATCAATGTTTGCATAGGCCTACCATTTTTCAACAAAGATACCAATACCACCTGTCAATAAAAAGTTTAAAATCCACTTTTACTTGAACTTAAATCCATTTTGTTTCTTTACAGGATAATCGACCAGTTCCAGAACCTTAGAAGAAAAGGTTGTTTATTGCTGTTTAGGTTAGAGAATACTTGCTGAGCCTGAGAGTGTACATTTGATAGAGATTTATTTAACGTTTAGGCCAACGTAAAATTCCCTTTATTAAATTCATTTTTGTTTTACTGAATCATTTTAGATTAATATGGCCTAGGTTTAATGTGTTTCTGTTTATTGATACTTGCTAATTAATTGCAACTTAGTAACTGCTAGACCTACATGATAGTTGATTCTTACCATTAGGCCTACATTGTTAAGAATAGCCTAATATCATTGTATTGCATTTTAACTGGCATATTTTGTCTATTTCTATTAATAAAAATAGTTTAAAATAAGATACTTTACCTATTTGTATAATCCTATCATATCCTCATTTATAATTTAATTTTTCCAATGTGAACAGTGCTTTAAAATTGCTAAAATGTTTTCCATGTTGTGTGATTTAACAATAATGGAATATTGAACATGGCTTTTCAGGGCTGTTTGTCCACATACCCTGCAGAACTCCAGATATCTGTCTGTTAAAAATGCTTAAAGTGATCACAAGGTAAACAGAATTATATGTCTTTTTCAAGAGAATTCAGTGCTTTGATGAATGTTTCTTTGTTCCAATAAATATTTCCTCTTATCAAATGTTCTTAATTTCAGTGTGAAATGTTTGTTGCAAAAACACAATACCCACGTTAAAAGAACATAATATGAATAATTGAAATATTTATTGGAACAACACACATTCATAAAAAAAAGTGCACTAAATTCTCCAGTGGGTGACATTTTTTGGTACTATTTTAAACAATTAAAACCGATATAAATTGGGTGTTCTGCAGGTGTTTTATTTAATTTCAAAAATATTTTTAAACGTGGTAAATAATGGTGCCATGAATTAATAAAGTTACCCTCAATAACAATAAAATTAAATAAACAGAAAACCCCTGCGCGCTGGTGACAGTTGAGCAATTTGAATCTCCCGCCTAGTAGTTCTGGTGGCGCCCGAGAGATAGCGCGCCAGCGCTTCTCAAACAGTGGCAGAGCTGTACATATTACAGTTGCGCATCTTACCCGACAGGGTATATCTTACTATCTTTGGATGCGGCCCATCGACTTCCCTCGCGCAACGCTAATCGCCCCCCCCCCCCCAAGATTCTCGTGCAGCTGACGACAAGACGTAAGCGGAACCAGTTTATTGCTAAGAGGAAACTACAGGTCACCAGTGATCAAATTGTTCAGGTGCGAGGTGAGCGGGTTCAGAGAGTTTTTATTAATGAAAACTTAACTCCACTAAATCGCGAGTTATTTTGGAGGGCCAAGACACTTGCTGATCAAGTTAACTTCAAGTTTGTTTGGATAAAGCAGGGGAAAATATTTGTCAAAAAAGACGAATCTGCTCGTAAGGTATTGATAGTAAGTTCCTTCAGTGACCTTGATAAAATCAGCGAATAACTTGTTTTGATCTGAGAATGGTATGGGTTAATAATGTAGTTGATGTAAATACTAGTACAAATACTTGCTCTGTTATCAATGACCTGGACGAGTGGTTTAGTCATGTGCAGGGTGTGTCTGTGATTCACTTAAATGTGCGCTCTCTGCGTAGAAACTGGGATGAGTTAAATGTATAGTGCTGCAAAATCAAATTGGCGTTTTTGACGTGCTATTACTAAGTGAAATTGCGATACTTGAAGTGAATAAGGTATTTTATTTTGAAGGATATGATTCGTTTTTTAAGACAAGGCGTGATAAAGAAGGAGGTGGTCTGTTATTGTTTGTAAGATCTTCTATTTTGTTTACCGAATTAACATTAGATTATATTAATTTTGAATGTATTTACGGATCTTTATCATTTGGGACTTCTAAGGATGTGACTTTATAAGGTATTTACAGACCTCCGAATCATAATAAATTAGAATTTGTAAATGAATTAGAGTCAGTGTTAGATGGCATATCGGAGAGAAATGTTTTGGTTATTGGTGACGTCAACTTAGATTTGTTACAGGAAAATGATTAGTCTGTACAAACTTACGAAAGTTTGAAGGCAACTAGTGGATTTTATAGGTGTATAGACGGAGTAACGCGAGAGGAACATAGAAAACATGTCCTAACCCGTTCCTGTATTGATTGACCATATTTTCATCAGGAGCGACGGATACCTCTACGTACCTCTACGTACCTCTACAGGACAGGGACTGATACCTCTACGTACCTCTACGTACCTCTACAGGACAGGGACTGATACCTCTACGTACCTCTACGTACCTCTACGTACCTCTACGTACCTCTACAGGACAGGGACTGATACCTCTTCGTACCTCTTCGTACCTCTACGTACCTCTACGTACCTCTACGTACCTCTACGTACCTCTACGTACCTCTACGTACCTCTACGTACCTCTACGTACCTCTACGTACCTCTACGTACCTCTACGTACCTCTACGTACCTCTACGTACCTCTACGTACCTCTACAGGACAGGGACTGATACCTCTACGTACCTCTACGTACCTCTACGTACCTCTACGTACCTCTACGTACCTCTACGTACCTCTACGTACCTCTACAGGACAGGGACTGATACCTCTTCGTACCTCTTCGTACCTCTACGTACCTCTACGTACCTCTACGTACCTCTACGTACCTCTACGTACCTCTACAGGACAGAGACTGATACCTCTACGTACCTCTACGTACCTCTACGTACCTCTACGTACCTCTACAGGACAGGGACTGATACCTCTACGTACCTCTACGTACCTCTACAGGACAGGGATGGATACCTCTACGTCAACAACCGCACAAAAGTTTGACCTTTAAATAATAATATCTGGAGAATGGGCTTCGAAATCGAAAATCTGAATCAACAGCGCACTGTGGTTTAGTAAGCTCTACACACTGATTGCTCTAAGTTGTGTTTTACATTATAATCAGTGTTTTTATATTTATAATTAATTTTATTACTAATATCGAATTAAATCAAAATAAATACGCTACTGGTTATGATATTTTATTCAGTCTGTAGGCCTTACCAAAACACAGTGCGCTGTTGATTTAGATTTTCAGTTTATCATCGCAATCTTGAGATAAAATTTAAAAATGAAACTTTTCTGTGGTTTTTGACGTAGAGACTACCCTTCGCTCTTATGGAATCATAGAGTAACGGCAAACGCATGTTCAAACCTGATAACATCACATCTATAACACAAACTTTTGGTACTCAATCTGGAAACCAATATTGTCATCTACTAATTTTCATATTTCACCCAAAATAATTCACACCTAAAAATAAGGTTAATTTTAAAATTTGAGCATATAATGGAAGCAATGGCTTTAAGATTCAGTTAGTCAAATGCAATTGCAATCCGATTAATTAAATAATGCTTTTTTAACACTTTTCAGCCAAAAGCTGATTATACGACACCGTAGGTGTTTTGGATTCAGATAATTCAATTTTAATATTGCAATTAAGTTTTTTTACACTTTTCCGCCAAAAGCTAGGATTTGCTCATTTTCGAATATAGTAAGGACTTACAGAGAATAATGTTGACTATAACGATTAGCGCTATACCCAGCGCCGGCAGATTGATGAAGCAGCTGACAATATACACCATGGGAATAATACCGATGCCAAACACGACAACCATCAGCATAAACACACCTGCAACAACAGAAACACACAACTGAACACTTCCAGGATCTAAATATGTAGTTTCTATAGTTGTCCCAACGAAAGTATTCTGATGCTTACGACACAGCCGAGTCCAAGATGACAACTTGATCTTCTACCTCGCTAATTCCTACCATCTAATCCAAACAGGCCCATTGGGGATAATTTAAAGGGTTAGTCAGATGAAAAACTAAAAAACTATAATTTGTATATGTCTACCCTCAAATATGGAAAACATGACTAAAAGATACCATACTTAAAAAGCAGGCGGTTAAAAAATTAAAGAAAACGCGATTTTTTGGCTTGTTGCTACCAAGTAGTACCGAGCAACTTTTCTCATGGTAATTCCCATGTACAAAAAATGTTGCCTCGAGATAGTAAAACCACCGCTAAAATAGGGCACTTATCAAAATCGACACGAGGTGTAATGTGCATCGTTTCCCCACCGATAACATGCTTTTTAGTACGAACGTGTACTTCTACAAAATGCCCTGCAGTTAATTTTCTTGTGACTTGATGTGATGAAAAGTGGCAATCTGTTTTGAGCAGCACTGTCCGCAGTCGCGGAGTGTTTCGCGGAGCGCTGGCTGGACTCGTATTTCACAATGAGTGCTTTGTCTATCAGGCAGGCGTTAGCGAGCTCAGAACCGATACAGCTGTACTACGCTTTAGACGAAAATGCAGCAGAGCTTGCGAAGTGAATCTTATAGAATAGCTAAATGTTCATTATTTTTTTTCTTGCATTGAAGCAACCTATATTAACTTTATTTTACACATAACTGAATTTCATACACTAATAACTCATTGGTGATTTTTTAGTTTATCACCAGACTAATCCTTTAAGACCTTCCCTTGGTTACCTGTAACGGCGGGTGTGGCCAAACCACCCGTGCACTCGACTAAGCCGAACCATGCATTTGCGATGGTGTAAAAGAACGCCAGGTATCTGTGGATTTTCTCTCAATTGAAGAGTGGTGATAGGCGGAGCTTGCGCCGAGTACTGTGTCACGTGACTAGCAGTTGGGAAAAGTCCCTACTGTCCGGATGGATCCACGCAAAACACATCCACACTTATCTCGTTCTAGCTGTTATAATATTATTTTTAAGATATAACCTGGAAAACATATTTACATCTATTCATATCTACATCATTTACAATATAAAGGTTATTTCAAAATTATAAACGAAGTAGTTAACTTGTTATAACAATTCACGCACTGAAGAGGATAAAATGAGCAAGGTGTGTTTTGTTTTTTTCAACTTCAACTGGCGAAAAACTAATGATCGGATTTGGACGATAGTTTCTTAAGAATACGTACCAATAATGTGAGACAATAAGCAAATAAACTTTCTAGATAGGAAATGCCCAGAACGAAAATTCATAGCATGCACTAATATGCAAGGTGCTCAGTTTCACGGTCAAAACCGCTACTTTTGAGGCCCAACCGCTACACCCTGCATATTATTGCATGCTATGAATTTTCGTTCTGAGCAATTTCTATCTAGAAAGTTTATTTGCTTACTGTCTCACATTATTGGAACACATGCTTAAGAAACTCTCGTCAAAATCCGATCATTAGTTTTTCGCCAATTGAAGTTGAAAAAACAAAACACGCGTTGCTCATTTTATCCTCTTAATGCGCGAATTGCTATAACAAGTTAACTACTAGGCCTATAATTTTGAAATAACCTTTATACTGACCACTGGTATGTGAACTAAATACGCTTTCCTATAGGTTATACCTGAAAAGTGAATATTATAACAGCTAGAACGAGATAAGTGTCGTACATTAAGCGCGTGAAAGCGGAACAGTTAGCGGATTTGTCCCAACTATGGGCGTTTCGTTCCTTCGTGACGTCAGGGGGCGGGTAAATCACCACTCGTCAATTAAAGGGGCCTTAGACAATGATCTGAGATCGGTATGCGAACACTTTCGTTGGGACTAGTATAAATATAGTCAGTCACACACGTACCGATCTCCTCCTCGCCGCTATAGAGCTTCTGGTTGGAGTCGAAACACAAGATCACGATCACCAGACAAAGAAGGACCAACAAGAAGAGTAGAAAGTCCAACAGGAAACACGTGAGCCAATAAAATATGACGCTGGCACCCGTCATAGTCTGGATCTGTTTGCCGCACGATACGCGCTCTATGGTCGGTAACCATAGGAACAGTCCCACGAAGTACAACATAGCGAACCAAACAAATTTAAAATTGCTACCGGCCTTGTCTGTTGTCACTGTCTGAAATGTAGAAATACCACAATTAGCCTAGTCTTTACACACATGATGTATAAAGTAGCCTAGGCTTTACACACATGATGTAAATAGTAGTCAAATCAAGGACCCTTGGA